>ML790778.1:235621-260269 GCA_009831015.1 Picea engelmannii | reverse complement strand
GCATTCTCAATGTGAAGGAGGAGGTTGATGGCATTTTTTATTATTATTATTATTTAGGGTCTTTGAGAAAAAAATTGGGTCTATTTTCCTAATTTAGGGCATGTTTTGCAATGTCATAAAGAGTGTCTTTGAGGATGTCTAATGTACAATTATGTAATTCCTTGCACCATTGATGTATGAAAGTCGAACAAGATTCCTTGTATTCTTTCTAAAGACCCATGAGGGTGAACATGCTATAGTCATATGGTCTAGTCGTGTGAAAGGGATGGATGAAATGGTATACTAATAAGGAAATAGGATAGGCTGACCCTTCAGGGAGATGATGAAACCAATTACGGGCATCACCTATTAGGAAGCATGGAAAGAGATTAACTGAGATTGTGTTATTTCACATGCACTCAAAGCAATACATGGCAAAGGCCTCTAAATGGAATTGATGATCTTCTCCTATGGTGCCCCTAAACCTAGGAAGTTAGAGTAAATTTGGAGGGAGCCATGTTTTCATGAACCAGGGAGTAAAGGGTTCTCTAAATATTTCATAATAATTATAAGGTCTTATTGTTTTATGCCTCCTTCTATAATCAGGATATGGATTTTAACTAGAGTATCCTTTAAATGCAGGTATTTTGTTGTTAGGATGGGGTGCCCCATCACCACTCCCTATACTTGGATAAGAAAAGGGTATTGAGATGAATACATGAAGGTTTTTACTAACACTGATCATTGGTTTCCACCCCCTTGGAACAAAACAATTTGGGGTTTCAATATATTTGGCATGAGTAATTTTCCATATTGTTGAGGGAGATAGGCTTGTGGATGTGTCATGGTTGGGAAAAACACTTGTACAAGGGGTTGTGAAGATATTGGGGTGTAAATTTGTCCTTTTGGAGGGGAGAAGGTTGGTATGTGTGCTTGTCCTTGAGGGATTATTGAAATGGGTATTTGGTGTGGTATGTATTTTGGGATGTTCACTTGGTTAGCATGTTGTGTCACAGTTGTCATGAAGACTTGCCTTGCGTTTTTGGGGTTTGTTGAATAAATAATTTTTTTGGGTAAGGTTCCTAACATAGACTAGGTGGGGAAGTTGAAATTTCCTTGCACAACATTTGATGAGTTTTGAGGTTGGTACTAATTTGGTTCTATGTATATTTGGCTTGTGCAAAGGGGTGTTCCTGTCAAGGTGTGTCTAATCGTCACATAAGTCTTAATACTCAAGGGTTTCAAGGACATGGTAGTAATGTGGGGAGGCACACACAAATGGCTTGGACCCTAGATTTTAGATGGAATACCCACCTAGGAAATGGGAGGAAGGGAGATGTTTCCATCCTCGGAAGGGTCTCTATAAGGAGGAAAGATAAGTTCTATGAGATAGAAATATTTGGGTAGAGAGTGAGAACTCTCCCCTTGGTTTGAGAAGAAGTGGATCATCCCTATTCTTCTTCCATAGTGGGATGGGGATGACCATGGTAAAGGGGGATGCGAGGAAATAAACAATAGCTTTGGGAATGGATAAGGCCCTAAGAGAAGTCATATTCAGTGTCATGAATGCTTGTTAATTAATGAGGCTAAGAGGTAATATAATGAGAAAGCACATAACCTAATATGTCAATGATGCTAACATGTACAACTTTCATCATGCAAAGATAAAGGCATAGGGAGGGGGATAATTTGGAAAGTAACCTAGAGGAGGATTAAAGAGGGAGAATGGGAACCTTCCCTCTCTTAGAAAATAAAGATAAAGTGGGATTAGGTGCTAAAAATAAAATGAAGAGGGATCCTTCACTCGCAAGAGAGAGGTCTTGATGGGCACTCCTTAGTGGAGTCATAAAAATGTAGTAAAAAAACAAATTAATGCTACCACATGTAACATGTGTGTGAGAATGAAATACCACCCAAGAACATATAGACACACTACATAAGGGGGGAAGAGAGGATAGTGGAGTCACCACTCAATTTTAGGTCCAAATCAAGAAACCCTAGGTTACAAAAAAATAGGGTGAAAATGAGAAGGTAAGCCTCTAGATTAATTAGGACCTTAAGATCTTGTTAATGATAACCTATGGGTTTAGGTGATTGTGGTAATAATATTAGGTTTCATATTAGCTTTTGCAATCAAATTAGCAAAGCAAAACAAGAAAACTAACTAGGGTTAATTAACCAAAAATTCCTTTAGTGAGCTAGAAACCTAATGTTAAAAATGGAAATAGGAGTAGGAAGATAACTCACCTACCCAGTATGGCTTGCACAATCAACTCCAATTTCCTGAGGATTTTCCATGACATCCAATACAAAGATATATGCCATAAAACCAATAAAATATATACCTACTACTATAAAGATAAATCAATTAAGAATGTAGAAAAGAAAGACCTAGTGCCCTTATAGGGAATGATAACTCCATTTCCCTAGTTCTTATGGAAGCTCATGTTCCCCAACTGTGATGGAATCAAAGGAAAGTTCATAGGAATTCTTCTTATTCTTCTTGGAATATTTAAAAGGAGAGTCATGGTCTGAGAAGGGGTCTTTGTGTATCCCAATCTTGGAATTTTTTTCTGCAACAGTAGTTTTGGGAGTAGGTGATTGGTCAATTTGGCCTCTTTTTTCATCTAACTATTTGGTTTTTTCATAAATTTTTTGAATTGTGTGTATCTCTATTATGATATTAGGATGCATACCAATGGCTAAGGTCAAGGGGTTAGGCTTCTCTCTTCCTTCAATGTGGAGGATGGTTTGCATCTCATTTTTTGGCTAGGGTGCTTCTATTAATTTTGGATACCTGGGATTTATGTTGCTTAGGTTTGCTTCCTCACATAGAATATTTAATATAGGAATTATATATGAAAAGGAGGAGATTGATGGCATGTTTTTTTCTTATTATTTAGGGTCATCAAGAAACACTTTGGCTCTATTTTATCGATTTAGGGCATGTGTGAAAATGTCATAAAGAGTGTCTTCAAGGATATTTGATGCACAATTATGCAAAGCCTTCACCATCGCTGTATGAAAGTTGAAAAATCTTCCTTGTCTTCTTGTTTGATTCTCATAAGGGTGAACATACTAGAGTCATATAACTTAGGCATGTCAAAGTGATGCATGAACTAGTCTGTTAATAGGTCAAGATCGTAGACCAACCCTTTATGGAGATGATGAAACCAATGAAGGGATTGTGTATTAGGGAGCATATAAATACTTTAGCTCAGATTTTTTTATTTCCCATGAACTCAAATTAATCCATAGGAAAGGCCTCCAAATGGGATCAATGKTCTTCTCCTACATCGAGTTGAACCTAGGAATATTGGGTAAAATTTGGAGGGATCTATGTTTGCGCAAAATAGGGAGTGGTTTGTTATCTAAAGATTTCATCAAAAGAAGGTCTTATTTTCATATGCATCCCTCTATTATTGGGATATGGATTTTCACTAGTGTATCTTCCAAATGGGTGTATCTTGTCATCAGGAGTGGGTGCCCCATTATCAGTCTCCATACCTAGTTGATGAAATAGAGGAAGGTTTTTTTGYACACTCATGCTTGGTTTTGATACCCATAAAATGTAACAATCAAGGGTTGCAATACTATTTCCATGAGTACTTATATATATGGTTAAGAGAGATAGGTGGGTGGACATGTCATGGTTAKTAAAAACACTCAGGGGGTTGTGAAGTTTTTAACAAGTATATTTGTCCTTGTGGCTAGGAAAAGATTGGGATGTATGTTTTTCCTTGAGGGATTGTTGTGATGTGTCCTCGATGTGGTAAGTATGTTGGGACATGTACTTTACTAGCACATTGTGTCACAATTATCATGAAGACTTGGATCACATTTGGGTGGTTCTCTATTCGATTTCTTTTTTAGGGTATGGTTTCTACCATAGGCTAGGCAAGGAATTTGAAATTTCCTTGGCCAACATTCAAATAATTTTGAGGTAGGTACTAATGTAGTTGTAAGTATACTGGTCTTGTGTAGAAAGGAATTTATGCAAAGGTGTGTGTAATTTTCATAGAAGTGTTTATGCTCAAGGGGTTCAAGGACATGGAGGTAATGGGGGGAGGCACCCATGAATGGCTTGAACCCTGGGTCGTCAGTGGAAGACCCACCTAGGAAATGGGAGGAAGGGAGACCTATCAATATTTATAAGGGTCCCTGAAGAGAGGTAATATAGTCTCTATGAGATACAAGTATTTAGGCATAGAGTGAGAACTCTCCCCTTTATTCTAGGCATGAGGGGATCATCCTTCTTCTTCTTCCATAAGTGTATGGGGATGACCTTAGTAAAGGGAGCTATGAGGCCATAAATGGTATCCTTAGGAATGAGTGAGGCCCTCAAGGAATTTGGATTCAACATTGTGAATGCATGTTAACAGATGAGGCTAAGAGGTAATATCATGAGGATCCACATAAATTAGTATGTCAATGGTGTTAACATACACAACTTCCACTGTGGAAATATAGAGGCCTGGGAGGAGAATACTTTGGAAAGTAACTTGGAGAAGGATGAGATAGGGAGAGTGGGAACCTTCCCTATCTTAGAAAAATAAAGATACAATAACCCATATGGTGGGAATATGGAATAAAAATAAAAGGGAAAAGGGCTTCTTCACTCATGAGAGGGAAGGTTTGATGGGAACTCCCTAGTGAAGTCATAAAAATGTAGCAAATGCGTAGATTCGTGCTATAAAACACAACATGAGTGAAAGGATGAAATACTACCCAATCACATGCACACTACAAAAGGGGGAAGGGGGGAGAGTGGAGTCACCACTTAGTTTTAGGTCCAAACCAAGAAACCCTAGGGTAAGACAAAAGAGGGTGAAAATGAGATGGTAAGACTCTAAGTTAATTAGGACCTTAAGGCCTTTTTAATGATAACCTAGGGGTGTATGTGATTAGGTTCAATATATTAGGTTTCATATTAGGTTTTACATCAAATTAGTAAAGAAAAAAAACTAACTTACTAGGATTAATTATCTAGAAATTATTTTAGTGAGATAGAAACCCTAATGCTAAAAATGGAAAGAGCAGTAGAAAAACAACTCACCTAGATATTTTTGTTGTGGATGATGAATCTCCACATGCTGAAGTGGAGTGTTGAGATATCCCTCCAAGAGTTATCCACATCCTAGTATGCCCTACTTAATCAACTATAAATTCATATAAGGGATGACTTTCCCTGACCTCCATTACAAATATATATACAATATAACAAATAAACTCTCAACCTACTACTGTAAAGATAAATCAATGAAGCATGAAAAATAGATAAACCTAATTCCTTCATAGGGTATGATACCTCCCATGCCCTAGATATGATGGAACCTACCTTGAGGTTTTAGGGTTCAAACTTTAAATGTATGAAAGTAACTATGCTAATGAAGATGCCCTATGATGAGTCAAATAAAACCTACAATATTGGAACCAAGATAGCCAAAGGATTCCCTATAGATATACTAGAGATGACAGGTGTAAGCAACCCTAGGGGCATGAGGAAGTAGATTAGTGATTAACCCAAGTGATGCTTGAAATTAGGGTCTTTCCAAAGGTAAGCAAAGAAGAGAATAGAGGTATTAAAAATGATTATTTCATGAATTAAGTGTGTGTCCATCGAGTATGGTATGATTACCTGCACCCCTCAAGACTTCAAGGGGATTTACAAAGAGGAGTATAAGAATATTATTCATTAGGATAACTGTGTCATATATAGTCATCATTAGATTCCCTTGTGATGCATAGTATGATTTTAGTGACAATGGTACCATGGTTTTTTAGGTCCAAAACGACCCTCTATACACAACTTGTGGATTTACAATCCCAATACAAAATATAATATACGATACAGTCAAGGTAGAGAGATAAAGAGTATTTGGAGGATTTGAATCAAGGTGAGTCTATAAATATCAACTACCAAATGGATTTAGGTAGTTATGGACCTGATTTAAGGCATGCTAAGTGACCATGGATCGAGACTAGGGGGTTTGGGGCCCCAACTATACCCATGAAGTTAGGTAATTCCCCAAGGGATCAAAGTAATTCAACTTGGGGCCAAAGATAAGGAAACCAAGGGGAAAGAGGGACCCAAGGGAACCCATACTAGCACTAGACATCCCAATTGTGTGGTCCCACATGTAGTCTAGGTTGAGAGAGACTCCAAGAAGTTGATCCATTACATAGGAAGAAATTGGGAGATATTGTATAATCATTGGGAAATTCATGCATGAGTTTGGCATAGGGATGTGCTACATAAGGAACCTCCTAGGGATGTAGAGTATGTGAGTACTCAAGTGAGAATTTCATATGCTACATAGTGTAGATATATTGGGTGATTCTAAATTTTTGACTAAAAAATGGATCAGTTTGGTATCGAAGCATAGTTATTGCTTCATGAGCAGTATTTGGTGAAAACCAAACTTGGATATTCACTAAGTGAAGAGCCATTTTTATCTGGAATAACCCATAGTAAGTACCCAAGTCATAATAATATAGGAAATGACCATGAGATCAATGAAGGTGAACTTAGATTCAATAATTGGGAGTCAATTGTAGAAGCAATTGTACACCTACTACAATAATTGGTTAGATCATTAGTCAACAAGCATAAAAATGGAGAAGAGGAAACTTCTACTGAGGAAAGGATAAAATTAGAGAGTCTTGATATGGACAAGGAAATAACCTTTCATCAAGGACATGGCCCTAAGACTTCCATAACCCCTTTCAGATTCAAATATAAAGTGGAGATAAAGCCTTACAATGATTAGATGGACCTTGGTAGACTGAGTAACTAGTTGATGAAAATTAAATTCAATTTAAGTTGTTATGGGTTCACAAACATGGAAAATATGTATTTATCTCTACTAAAATTTAATGGATATGCACTGCTACAATGGGAAAGTCTATGTCATAAAATATTATTACCAAGAAGAAGCAGGTTGCACACTCGTAGGAGTTCAATACACTTGATAAGAACCAATTATATCCTATGGGATATGAAGTAGAGTAGGAATTCAAGTGCATCAACCCAGACATAGATATGAAAAATAGGTTCAAGAATACATAGTTTAGTTCAAAAGCAAGTGCATCCAACTAGGTATTGACCAATATGACAAGAAGGTGATGATAAAGTACATCGGTAATTTGCTTAGCCACATCAAAAAATAGTTTATTCCTTGTTAGGTCAAGATATTCACCAAGGCTTGCAGAAAGGCCAAGTATATTGAAGGAAAACAAGGTAATAGCATGACCAATGGAACAAACTCTTTTGAAATAGAGGGAGGGAAGACCTAAGAAGGAGTAAGGAAGCAAGAGGAAAATAAGATTTTTCCAATGCCATGCAGAAGGAGGATTTGCATTGTGAAAATTGCAAAAAGGATGGTCATGAGAATGACAACAGTTGGAAAATACATTGTGAGATCATTCCAAAGAGATGGATTGGAAAGAGATTCTTCAAGATTTAGAGGATTTAAAGTAAGGAAATAGAAGGAGGATCATTTGTTGTTGGTTTGATAAAAAAAAACTATGAATACCAAAAAAGGTAAGATAGATAAGAACAAATCCTTGACTAAATTGAAGAAGTTGATTTATGTTGTTGAACAAATGTATTTAGATGTAATGAGGGAGAAGTTGTTCCACGTGAAGATGTCAATCAAGAAGATAGTGGTAACACCTATTTTTTATTCTAGTAGGTAGAATAGCATGATGTCTAAAATGTCGGTAATGTAGTTAGGATTAAGTACCAATATGCACCATGAACCATATCCTTTAGAATGGTTACAAAAGGAATACAGATTTGCATATCAATCACCAATATAACTTCAAGTTTTGCATTTGAAGATAATTTATGGATGAATTGGACTACGACGATGTGACATTAGATGTTTGTGATGTTATCATTGGAAGTCCATATTGATGAGCTAGTGATGTTATTTCCTTAGAAGAGACAACAAATGGAGGTTAACAAAGAAAGGATAACCTGACCTCATTAGTAGCTACATGGGTAAGAATACAATATTCTTGATTTTTTCTAATTGGTCGAAGAAGTTGATTAACAACAACTAGAAATTTATAATTTTGGTGGTAAGACCCAAGGAGGATAATACTACATAGATAAATTCAAACATTGGAATCCATATCTCAATCAAATAGAAGGCATACTTCATTCAACTTCTATGTGAGTATGAATTTGTTTTTGCAAAACCAAAAGGGTTTCCTCGTAAGAGGCCAATTTAGCAAGAGACTCAATTACTGCTAGAGTCACCATTGCTAATTCTTGGTGTGTGTCTAACTTCTATTATGGAGAGTGAAAAGATAAAAAGGTATATTTAGGAACCATTGGATCAATGGATTATCAAGCCTTTGTGCATTCCCTTGTGTATCTCTTATTATGTTGGTTCCAAATAAAGATGGGACTTGGCGTGTGTGTGTGTTGATTTTAGAGCAATCAATAAGATTATCATCATGAATCGGTATCCTTTGTCAAGGATTGATAACTTGCTACATCAATTGAAAGTAAAAAAGTATGAAGTGGTCCAATTTGGACCTTAAGTCGAGATATGATAAAGTGAGGATTAAAGAGGAATATACTTGAAAGACTAATTTTAAAAGAAAGCAGGAGTTGTTTGAATGGATGGTAATTTAATTTGGGGTTACTAATGCACCAACCACATTCATGTGGTTGATGAATGAAGTTACAAATCCATTCATTAAATCTTTTGTAGTTATATACCTAGATTACTATTGTGGCCCAATTTTGACTAAGTGTTGAATCATAGTAGAGTCCAACTAAAGAAGAGCATGCAAGATCCATGAGACAAAAGAAGCGTCAGTATGTGGTTCCATTGAAGTTTGAGTAGGTAAAATATAATGACTCAAGTTATACATCATATAATCCCAGTTCCCTCAATCCTTTGCATGCTTATCTAACACAGAGACTCTTTTGTATGAGTGATTTATAGCTTGCAGATTCCCTAGTATATCATGATATATTGTGTAACCACTCTAGTCACCTATATATATGAGGATTATTCAAGAGTTAGTTTATTCTTGTTGTTATGTGTTAGGAGTTAGTTGGAATGAGGAGAATTATGAGTTAGACACTCTATCATGAGTTATGCACATGAGCTCTATTGTACTAATCATTCTACTAAAATAATGGATATTTTTTATGATCATGTGTTTGTATTCATGTTGTATATTTATCATATATATGTGATGGTGATTGATCTGTGTGTTAGTATTCCCTTTATCTTAAGTGAATGTGATTAAAGGATATATAATGGAATGCACACCACCACTAAATCTTTAATACTCTACACCTTAATCATATTTCAACTATCATATGCACATGACCCCCTTCCTTGTGGAAGGTTGAATATGTCAACACACTTGACTACATCAAGCCTGTGTTGGAAACCTTAGATGGAACCTAGGTCTATCATAGAGCCAACAACATGGTTTTGTTATTGATATCCTAAACAATGTAGAGTAACGGTGATGTGTTGGAGGTCGGAGAAGGACAAGATTCAAGATTGGATAAAAAAAAAAGATTCATGAGTTCACTTGTAAATATAGTGCTTATGTAGGAGAGGATGTTGCAAGATTTAAATATAGATATATGTTTGAGTGTTTGCATAATATTTTCTAGGAATATTTTATGGTAAATGTTCATGATGGATTGAAAGGATCACAGAAAAGCATCTGAAAATGTGTCCACCAGCCAAAGTTGTGTGGACCACCAACAACCTATTAAACACTTAACGTATGACCATAAGTTGACTTGAGAAGATTATTTTTGGTACCAAGGTGTACTTGAAGGTTATGCTTTGGATGTTGTGGTAGAATGTCATCAATATTGAACCAAGGTGCTCAAATTATTTAAGAAAGGGTTATGTGGGAGACTAATTGAAGAAACATCGGTGTGGTTAAAAATGTTGATGGTGGAACAAGGTATGTGTCCAATCCCTACTAATATGGAAGCATAAACTATGTGTGACGGAATGGATTTGTAGGAGGACCTGATGGAAGAGTCGGTCTCAAAAACTACTTAAACAACTAGTGATTCTAAAGGTAGTGGAATTTGAAATAGAACAATACAAGCAAAAGCAAAGATGTGTGGATATAACAGAAAACTGGTGCTAGGAAGAAATAGAATAGATCCACTCAAAGTAAGAGTTTTTGACAAGAGGATATGGTCATGAATTGTATCCAAAGTGTGGGATAATGTAGAGGATAAAAGAAGTATATGAAAGACATTTATTTAACCATGAAAGTAAATATCAAGAAAGTATGGTGTTGCAAAGAAGTAAGGATTTCGCAACGGTTGAAGGATATTCTAAAGAAGTGATATGGTGACCATAAACTGACATGGGTAGTGTAGATACTCAGATTGTGGGTGAAAAGAAGTTGGTCGATCCTACTAACATGCAAATTACTATGGGATTCCTAAATGATTGGAACCAATAAGAGGTGTTTGAATATTATTTCAAGTTTGCATCATGTATGTACTCTAACCCTGAAAATTACCATATTGTTAAGGAAACCTATTGAAATGGTAGTGAATTCATTCCCTCCTATGTCCTACCTCCTACGTCTTTTCAATTTTTTCAATACCTAATCATCATCATTATGCAGAGCACAAGTGTGTGGCTAATTAGTAGTTTAGGTAAACCCAATATAATAGTTGTGAGCAATGCAAGTGTGACCTCTCAATGGAGTTAGAAGTTGTCTTTAGTGTTATCTAGTTCTATAAGTGTTGTTGTAGGAGAAATATCAATGATACAATAGCCAAGACTTAAGAGGTTTGTGTTAGTACAGAGTCATAAAAGAATGGAAACAACTCAACCAAATGATTCATCTCTATGCTTTCCTTTGTTACATGGCCAAGGTGACAAGGATGAAAAATACCACTAGTTTCTCTGCAATGCCATTTGGAATGCATCAAAAACCTCAAATGGATGCATCTGGTGGAGTTCCAAACAACACTTTAAGGAAGAGTGTTGCAATGGTATATGAAGTGTAAGAAAAATGCTTCTATATTACATGGTGTGCCTTTGGTTTAGTTAAGGGTGGAATCTTTGTAGGATTTCCAGACACCAAAGTTAGAACAACAAAGTATTGTAGAATTAAAGGAGATGAAGAAAAGGGTGGGCAAGGCCATTTGAAAATATGACAAGAGATTTCAAGATTTGATGAGTTGGTTGAGTTATAATATTCAGGATGTCTAGCATAAATAATGGTTTATTAGCGGGTTGGTGTGGCATCTGCACATGTTTTTTTTACAACAATGAACACTGACATAACAAGAAACCTTGAAATTCTATATGTGGAATGTTCAAGAGTTACCAAAGGCTAAGTTGAGTATAAGAGAGGCAGTATGGTTCACATTTCATAAGACAGAAGGCCACCTATGGAATTATTTTTCTATGATCCAGAGATATGCTATAGTAGTTGCTAATATATTTGTATGTAGTATTCCAGGGAAAGAAGATGTTAGACTATGTAAGACCTACAAAAATCTAGGACATGACCCCCATCATTTTCCATTGTTACAAAAGTACAATAACATTATAGTGGTAGTACAATGTGACTCTTGTAGGGTAAATACTCACCATATAGAGGATTTGTGTGCATTATATATGATCACCAAGAGGTTTGAGAAGAATACGTTCAATGTGGGATTGGTAGGATGTGAAAATATGGGTAAAATCAAAATCCCAAATAGAATCAAAATCATGATAATAAAGTACCAAGGAATGATGCAAACCATCCTCTACTATCGTGTTAGAATTATAATGATGCTATCCCATAATACATGGAGAGACCTTGATCCATAATCCATCTTCCAAGCAGATGTCATAGCCTATCAACGTAGATGACCAACGATTAGGAGGTCCATGGGTGGCTAAAAACCTTCTTACGTATATTATATACTGATCAAGCTATGGTTAGTCTAAAGGAAKTACTTGTGATGGTTTTAGGAAAAACCACCATGAAAATTGATTGACCACTACTCTGAGTAAAATCAAGAYGATCAAGTAAAGAATTTTGACTCAATGCTTTAATTAGAGGATATGAAGTGTGACATGTCATGCTTGATCTATTATCATATGCTAATATCTTACCTAAKAATTCATGTGAATTCATGGGATGGACCATTTTGGTGTACTCATYGATATAGCCTCAATTGGCTCACTAGTCGTGTATATTTCTGATCAATAGGTTGGAACAAATGGATGTAAATCTCRATGGTGTGAAAACATATGTTTACTTTGAAGTCATTGAGATATTGGATGATAAGTATCTTTACTCTACACTACTAGGTATTGATTAGGCTTTTTACAATTATGTTATCTTGAACTTGAAGAAGAGGTGAATGTCATTTGAGAAARAAGGTCACAGACTCGTTCAACCATCAAATATAACAAGGTGGGCACTTTGTGGAACCCTATGGAGGAAATTTTAGACAAAGGTTCCCTAGATCATTATATAACCTTATCATTGGCCATAAAGATGAATATTATATAAACCCTAAAGTGGATAATTAGCTAAGTTGGTGAAATGTATCAGCATTGGAAATAGGTTCACAAGATATCTTTAATAGGAAGTAAAGTGGATACTAATAACAATCCACATGGTGGTGCACATTGATGTGAGTATGCAGGTGAACTGGTGCAGAACTAAAGCACCCACCGAAGTTTTATGGCACAACCAATGTGGTGGACTTTGTGGCCTAATTGGAGGAACAGATCATACCTGTGTAGAGAATCACGGTGTTATATCTTTCTTTGGCAGAGACTCCCACACAAATGGTGGGTGACATAGAAGAGTGTGTTTCATTCCTAGGAAGCTATGGTAGAGGCACTGCAAACTTGCTTCTTATCGGACCTAAGGACCTTTCCAACAAATGATAAGTACAACATTATTGAATTGCCTATGTAATTCGAATAACTTTCGACCCACTCAGACATGTGGATAATTGTGAGAAGCACTAGCAAACATAGGATTCTCCACTCTGTTCAAACACACACTGACACTGAGAGGGGGGGTGAATCAGTTTCTGGAAATTTTGGATACATTTCATACTTTCATAGATTAACTAAATTAACTGAATAAGATATATGCAGTTCAATTAATTATTCATAAACATGTATAGCACAAATTGTATGAAGTATATAAAATATCATTATTTTATTTATTTAAATTGAATGAATACAAATAAAATCAATCTTTTAATATCTTCAACTCCAACTGAATATGAGAGATCCAACTCTTTGATATAAGACCCAGCTTGCAGTTCTCATATCCAACTGAGAAATGAGGAATCCAACTCTCATAACAAGACTTGGCTTGTTTATCTTAGATCCAACTAAGATGTGAGGAATCCAATCCTCATGACAAGACTCGGCTTGTAAACATGCACCAACCCGATAGAATGAACTTTCATTCAATCCATTATATGTATATATTTGTATCCACCAAGACACTTTCTTCCCTTAATATTCATTTACTTATATAGTCCTCCAAAGGGTGCCACTTTGAAACAATGTGTCCTTTTGGAATGAAACAATGCACCCCTTCATTTAATTAACACAAATGGTTACTTTTATTAATTAATTTTCACACACCAATTTAGACAGAAATTTTCGTATGACGATTATGGAGTGATAGAAATGAACTTTAAAATTCTACGACATGGGTGTTTTAAAAAACATGCATGATTATCCGACACATGAGAAATTTCCCCAAAAAGTGTGTGAGGTGACCGGTACATGTTGTTCTTTGAAGGCAGCTTTCCCAGATTTTCCTTTTGTCATCGGATGTCGGATCGACTTTAGTACATATTACCTTTTCGTGAATGTCTAAATTGACCTCCACATATCTCCTTTATTGGTGATTATTTAAACTCAACTTGTAAACATTTTACTTGATGGTTATATTAAAACCAGTTCCCTCTCAGCTACTAGTCACTAAAGATTTGACTTGGTCTCACCCTTTTTCGTATTTGCTTCCTCATTTGACCGTCAAACATCTTTTTGGTCGACTCAACTAGGAGAAATTTCGACTAGAGTATTTCAATTCTAGTCGACCCATCTTGCTTCAGCCTCGACCCGAATTGTATTTAAGTTTTCTTCGACTTCGACCTTTAGGTTACTTCTTTGTTGGACCGACTTGACTTGGAAGAAAACCAACTTGATAAATTTGACTTTGGTCATCTTGACTTTCTTTGGCCAACTTGGATTTCTCAACACAATTTTCCTTTGACTTCAAAATCCAGTTGGTCAACTTGTCTTCGAATCGTCTTGAAATCAATCAACTTGTCTTCTCCAACTTCCATCAATATGGAGGCTTGCAGTCGATCGACTTGTCTTCAAATCGTCTTGAATTTGATAGACTTCTAGATAGTCAACCCTATTGTTATTTGAATCAACTCGACTAGTGACTCGATGGTATCAATGCTTCCTCACCAAACATCCACCATTGGCATTATGTCTCATCTTTGGACTCTTCTTCAATTGATATGTTATGAATCACTTTTAATGAACCATGTCTTATTAACTTCTTTATTTGTGATTTGTATGGATCCATATTGGATTATCCATTTACCCTTTTTATCTAGATAGTTTCTTCACAGTTTCTTCTTTTGTGCATGGATGTTAATAACACAATCTCAACCTTATACAATATAAGATGAGTGTATCAATCTCATACAATATATTAGTCAATATTATCTTTCTATTGATATTCAAGTCACCTTGATAACATTATGTCCAATATTGACAATGATTGACATTCAAGTCACCTTCATAAAATTATGTCCAATATTGACAGTGCTTGACATTCAACTCACCTTCATAACATTATGTCCAACCTTCATAACATTATGTCCAATATTGGAAATGCTTGACATTCAAGTCACCTTCATAACAATATGTCCAATATTGATAATGCTTCTCAAACTAACTAATCAATGATACTTCACCTATTTATCAAGGTTGACATCAATGACAACCAAATTACCAACACACTCTAGCAATGGGTGCATAAATTTTTGCACACTTTAAAGCCATTTCCAAGGAACTAGTATTTACAAAACAAAATGTGGTAGTAGAAGTGTTATTGATCAAAACTATGGGAAAGGTTTTGAACTACTTTCCAACTCTACAGGAAATGTAAAATGTATGAAGGGTTACTTTAGGAAATTCATAATTTCATATAGATTGAGCACCCATAGTGTTTGATTGTTGGTTCCACAAAGGAGAACCCTATAGAGGATGACCTCGTAGAGGTAGACCCCACCAATGTGATCACTACAAAGGAAATTCAGCATATGTGGTTCGAGGAAACAAAAGGTCACTACATATTTCAGAATACAAGGGATACCAGTGGTCCAATGTATTATAATGAGCCATTGTGGATATAGTAAATTAATATTAGGTCTGAAGTTTGGATTTTTGCATAAATGATAGGCATGGTTGGAAAACTTGGTGAAATGAAGATTAAAGTTAAGCTAGATGCATGACCAATAAATAAAATATCAAGCATGATGAACCCACACGACAAGGAGTAGGTGAAATGCAAGATTAATAAGATGTTGGATGTAGGGTTAATCTTCCTAGTGGGTAAGACTGATTGGATCAGTTTGATCTTAATACAAGGTAAAAATATAGGTGGAATTCATGTGTGAGTTTATTTCTATGAAATTGATGAGGACTATGTAAATGACACCTTCCCAACACCATTTAGTGATGAGAAATTGGATAATGTCTCCATAAATGAGTCATACTCATTCATAAATAGGTTCTCAAGTTACCATCATATTCAAATAGTAAAGGAAGATAAGAATAAAACTATAGTTTCTACTAAATGGGGGTCATATGCTTACAACATAATGCCCTTTAGACTTAAGAATGCCCCTATGGTGTTTTCTAGGATTTTCATCGATGTATTCAGAGAATGTATTAATAAATTTTTGCGAGTATATTTAGATGATTCGATAGTATATGGATTACTCGAGGATTATGTTGAAAATCTCAAGCTAATTTTGTATAGGTGTTGGCATATAAAATTGTTTTTTAATACCAACAAATAATATTTTTTACCCCATTCAACATTTTTTTGGGACATATAATGTCCAAGGAATGCATGTTAGTTGATCCAACCAAGAGTTAAATGACTGTTAATTTATGTGCACCTAAAATTGTCTAAACATTGCAGTCTACTTTAGGACATACATGGTACTATTGACAATTTATCAAAGGTTATGTAGAATTGACAAGGGAAATGAAGGACTTGCTATGGAAAAGGTTACCATTTTATGGAAAACAACCTATGAGGCAAGGTTGCAAAGTTAAAAAGCATATGGTACTTTTGTCAATCCTCATTTTCTTAGACTAGGGTAAGATTTTTCGTGTACATATCGATGCCTCTGGAATTACATTACCAAATGCTCTGGCATAGCCGAGGGAAGGTACACTCGATCACTTGGTCTATTTTGCAAGAAATGATTTATCACAAACTAAGAATAACTACACTACCATGGAATAGGAAGGGTTGGCCATGGTGTATGCATTATAGGAGTTTTGACATTATCTCCTAGGTCACCTATTTAAGTTCTTTATAGATCCTTCGATAATAAATATTTGGTCAACAAGCTACTGGTAGAGGAGTGTATTTATTGTTGGTTGTTATTGTTCCAAGAGTTTGATTTCAAATTTGGTAGTCAAACTAGGGAAGCAGAATGTTATTCCAATCAACTTACATTTATACAGCATGGGGAAATTGCAAGGACAATTGATGAACTACCCAACATCAATTTATTTCATGTGGAAGTAATTTTGAACTTCTTCATTGAGATTCCTAAATTCCTTAATTTAGGTTCATTAACTAAGGATTATGATTGGTGTTAATGCAGAAAGTTAGTGGTACATGTGATAAATTATTATTTTATTACAGTAAAATTGTATAAGTCGACAACATATGGGATTTAGCAATGATGCATGATGGATTATGATAAGTAGACCATTATATGGGATGTCAATGTTAGACAAGGAGGTGGACACTATGGAGGAAAGGAAGTTGTGTGGAACATTCTACATGCAAATCTTTGGTGGCTAAGTCTATTCATAGATGTCATGGGGTATGCCAAGTAATGTGATGTCTACTAACGGTTTGGGTGACCATCTATGAGGGATGAAATATTATTGCAACACATTGCGGTCGGGGGGTTGTTTCAATGTTGGGAAGTGGTTATTGGACCTATTAATATGTTGGTACACTATTCAAGGGTGAGATATATAATTATAGTCATAGAATATATGACACTCTAGGAAAAGGTTGCATCAACCTAGGATTTCTTGGTAAACAATATTGCCATGTTTATTTTTTAGTATATAGTCACCAGATTTGGATGCCCATATAGCGTCATAAGAAACCAAGTTCACCATTTTGTTGGGGGAGTGGTAGCTGCACTTGTGAAAGAGTTCATGATTCACCACTAGAAAATAATTCCATACAACCATAGGCAAACAACACATCAAGGAATTGAACAATATCTTGGAACAAGGATTGACCAAGGTGTGCTCAGTCGATGGGGACAATTGGGATGAGAGGATTCTTTTAGTTTTATGGGCCTATGGTACTACCTACAAAACCTTAACAAAGAAAACTCCATTTAATTTGGTGTATGGGATGAAGGTGGTGATGTCACTTGAATATTTGATACCAAGCCTATGTGTGTCCATAACAAGACAGATGTTAGAAACACAACAATTATAGAATAGGAAATGTATGTTGATATAGTTAGAAGAACATATATTTCTATTTGGATGCCATCAAATGGTTAAAAAGTAGTGTTAGAAGGCATGACACGATAGGAACCAATTAAACAAGTAGTTTCCACAAGAGGAACTAGTGTTAATGTATAATAGTAAATTTTACAAGTAGCCTGGAAAGTGAAAAATGCATTGGTAGGGATCATATAGGGATGTGCATATCACATGTGAGGGTGAAGTGCAACTCAGGAAGGTAGATGAATAGATAAAAAGGTGATGGGTGAACAATGCATGCATGAAGCCCTGTGCAAAATCAAACCCTATATAACCATTATAAGCTCTTTGGGGGGATTCAGTTATTGTACCATAGTAGAACTCAAAATTTGCATTTATTTCTAGCAATTCCTTTTTTGTAATTTGAAATTCCAACAAATTCAATTCACACTTAATATTGCTACTTATTACTTCATAGGTTTAGGAAAAAAACATCAAAATAGATCCATAGTTATGCAAACTTAACGATACTCCTTTAGAGAAAGGTTATGTGGTCATGTCGCCTAGCCTTATCTTGGTTACTACAATCCTAATTCCCTTGCCTATGCCTTCAACAAGATTTGGCCTAGGAATTAAAGAGGTTGGAGAAGAAGTGTCACTATTGAGTGGCATGCAATTCATTTACATGTTGTAGGAGGATCCCTTGACAAACATTGGTTATGGAGTAATAATTGAGAACACTCTAGTTGAGATGTCACCACCCCCATAGTCAAAAAGAAACTATAGGAATCCATGCTTGATCGTATAAATGGCCATCCATGAGGAAGGTATGTCAATGGAAAGGGTAAAAAAATAGTGAAGCCTCTAGGATAGTTGTTTGGGTGGGAAACTATCATGGATGATAAGGAATAAGAGAAAATCATTGATGAATATATGTGATTTCATTCGGAACTCAAATTAATAGAGGGGTTCTTGTGACTATATAGAATTCATTTTAAAGGAATCATCTCAATCAATGACCATGGATACCCTTCCTATTATGGCTACTACACTACTATAACTCCCACTAGGTGTAGTGTGCAACCCACTCACCACAGTGGATGAAATCAAGTCAACATTTGATTTCATGTTCCAAGCTACAAATAGAGATTCAACATTGGAGTTTTCAGGGCAATGAAGTGGTAGAGTTTACCCATTTAGTGTACCCTAGGAAACCATCATAGAGGAATAAATATGGGAAGGAGATGAGGTCTAGACACAACATATCATATATCTATAGAAGATGGACCTACCGTCACTCACTAAGATCATTTATGAATATTCTATAGAGATGATGGGTAGGGTTAAGGAAAATTATTACTACATGAGGGAATTATGAATTAAAATCCTATATTTCAAATAATAGATTGAGTGGTAGAAAAAGGGAAAGGATGCACTATATATGTAGGTAGAGAAAGCTACAAAGAACGAGAATAACTAACGAAAACAAGCAGAAGAGGTTTCCACAATGTTGACTAAGAAATCGGAGGAGAGCGTTGTCACACTAGAAATACCGAAGAAGCAATTTGTTGATGTGAGAAATCATGAAGCCAAAGGACAAGAAGTTGCAAAGAAGGCAGGGGAAGAGATCTCCACTTTTTTTTTGGAGCTTCTACTACACTTGCTTGAGGCTCTAGGGATTGATTAGAAATAAATTGGCATGGTAACCAAGAAAACATAAACTCTACATAAAATCATAGAAAATAAGAAAGGATTCGTACAGTCTATTATCAATGCAGAAGTAAGGACAGAATAGGAGAATGAAGAACTTGCAAGATTGGAAGTTGTCAAGGCAGAGGCTCGCAAGAAAAAAAAATATTTGATTATTGATCCCATTATCATTGAATCTTAGGCATATATAGAGGTGTTAGAGTGGAAATGACTGAAATTCTAAGAGTCTATGGATGCAATTTCAAAAGTATGGGGATATCTTGGTAGCACCGAAATAGAAAATCGAACAAGAGATCGAGAAAATAGAAGAGTAGTACAAAAAGGTGTACATTATGGACATCACATCATATACTCCAAATGAAAATATGGAAGAGACTCAGTGCATATCAATTAGGTAGGATTCTCTAGAATATTAGACAAAGAAGTTAAGAAATCTAGTAAGTGAACTCATGAAAAAAGAACGGTCTTGGTTAATGGTGACCCAATGGATGAAATAAAAAGTAGTTACCAAGATAGATACATTGACATGGGAAGTAACTTATAGGGAATTGATAAACTTATTAGCAACAAAGTATTCTCATAAAATATAGGAAGCAAGAAAGAGTTAGACCATTGCTTTTTATGAATTCACTAAATTTAGGTACGTAACCATAAGAGAGCTTCCAAACTAGAGCCCATTTTTTGGGAATGAGACACAGAAGCCAACTCAAGGATGAGTTAGAAGGTGCGGTCAAGGAGTTGTTCTGACCCATTTTTTACTAAGAGTTAATGCATAACAAAGTTTAGTAGAAGATGAACTTGTAGGATCCATGAGACTGTAGAAGCCTAAGTACATAGTTCTGCAAAAGTTTGAGTACATGGAGGTTGAGGAGTCATATTATATGTCATTTGTGCCTAGTTCCCTTGAACCTTTGTGCATGTCTCTAAGGACATAGGCTCTTTTGTATGATTGGGTTATAGCTAGTAGATTGCCAATTATATTCTAGAATCTTTTGTAACCACTTTAGTCACCTATATATGCGAATATTGTAATGTTGTAAAGAGTTTGTTGATTTTTGTTGTTAGTTAGAATGAGGAGAGTTTTGAGTTAGACACTCTATCATGATTTATGTGCATGAGCTATTTTGTATTTATCATTCATATATATATATATATATGAATGATAAATACAAAATAGCTCATGCACATAAATCATGATAGAGTGTCTAACTCAGAACTCTCCTCATTCTAACTAACAAACTCTTTACATATGTGTGTGTGTGTGTGTGTGTGTGTGTGTGTGTGTGTGTGTGTGTGTGTGTGTGTGTGTGTGTGTGCGTGCGTGCGCGCGCGCGCGCGTGCACACGCTATATCTTGATGATTCTTATGTGATGGTGATTGAAGTGTATGCTAGTAGTCATGTTGTCTTGAATGAATGTCATTGAAGGATAAGTAATGGCATGCAAACCCCCACTAAATCTTTAATACTTTGCACCTTAATCATATGGTAACTATCATATGTGCCTTTAGTGAGATCTCCTTCCTTATAAAAGGTTGAATATGCAGTGCACTAAATTATATTGGGCCTATGTTGGACACCTTCCAAAAACCCCATATCTGTCATGGAACTAACAACGACATAGTAGTCTACAATAAGACTTGGGAGGAGCAATTAGACCACTTGAGGCAATTGTTGGAGACTCTCACTGAAAAGAATTGGATATTGAATTATGAAGAAGTGTGATCTTACCAGATAGGTACTTCCTTATCTAGGATTTATCATTCATGGAGATCAATTGAGAATCAACCCAGCTAAATTTCAAACCAATGAGAAGTGGCCAAGGCCCATCATTCTTACAAATGTAATAAGTTTAATATATGGTTGTCAATATTTATGAAATTTTATTTCACAAATATCATAAATGGTTGCACCATTACATTCCTTATAAAGAGGGGAAGTATGTTTCTTTGGACTAAATGGAAAGAAAAATCCTTTGACATTTTGAAGATGAATATTTGTGAAGAGCTTCTATCAGGATTTCAAAATTTCCAAATGCCTTTTGAAACTAAGGTTGATGCATATGGTTAAGCAATGGTGGGACTCCTCATGCAAGAGGAGAGACCAATATCTTACCATTCAAAAAAATTTAATGGAGAGTTGTTATGGTATCATACCTACTACAAGGAATTGTTAGCCTTACATCAAGCAATGAATCACTAGATATTTGACAACCTAGGAAGGAGGAAATGATCCATATTGATCATAAACCATTTTAGTTTTTCCAAACACATAGTAAGTTGGAGCAAGCAAGTTACCAAGTGGACATCTTATCTACAATTGTTCCACCTTGTCATCAAGTACAAGAAGGGGTTTAGACATAAGATTATTGATTTATTATATAGACAATCAAGGTCAACGAAAATTCTCATTACTATTATGAAGATACAACCTTTTCCATTTGAAAACATGAATATTTGGTATGAGGAGGACCAAGGATTTCATTCCATGGTAGTAGAGTTGAAACAAGGAGTGAAGAATCTTGACTACCATTTAAAGGATGGATTATGATACAAGGATGTTAAACTATTTATATGGATTAGGGAGTGTATAACCATGCTTCTAGGAGAATCCCATACTTCTAGAGTTACCTAGTATTTTGGAGTTGAGAAGAAATTATCAAACTTGCAGAGATATGTGTATTGTCCAAACATGTCAATCGATGTTGCAAAATTCATTCATTTGTGTTTTATTGTACATTGAAACATACTAACAAAAATTTGTAATTGTATGCTCCTTTGCATCTACCAAGTTAACCATGGGAGAGTATTTTGATGGACTTCATTGGGACGATTTCCAAAGAGAAGACAAGGGAATGATTATATGTTAGTAGCAGTCAACAAGTTCATCAAGAGGATGGGCTTGATTCCTTGTAAGAAGAATGTGAATGGCCAAGAGAAAGCTAAGTTTTTTTTTTTAAACCTATGGGTACATTTTGGATTCACTAAATCCATTAGTTCAAACAAAGATATTATATTTATAAGTCATTTTTGGAAGTGTTATGGAGCATGATGGATACTAACTTTAAGAAGAGTACAACCTTTCATCCATACACGTAAAAAATATTGAAAGTGGAAAACTATATTGTTGCTCATTTGTTAATGGGTTTTAAAAGAAGGTATCATAGGACTTGGAATTAGAGTTTTCCCTATATACATCACTATTATAATCTAGTCATCCATAGTTATTGTAGGAAGTCACAATTTGAGATGTGTTTGGGATTTTGGCCTCGCACACCCTTTGACATTTCATTTGCTCAAACTATTTGAAATAAGTCAATGGAGTGTGATGATGAACAAGGAAAATTCATTAAGTTCATCAAGAGGATTTGATAGATATGATAGGTAGGTGGAAGAGAAGTTGAAAATCTCACAACAAAGGTATAAGGAGAAGCATAATTGATATAGGGTATCTCATAAATTTTAGGTGGGAGATATGGTGCGGTTACATCTCAATAAGAAGTAAATATAAGGCCCAAGGAAAAGTTTGTAACCTATCAGGTATGGTTCATTTGAGATTATGCAACAGGTGGGGGAGAGTGATTTTCAACTGGAGTTACCACCATACATGAAAATCTATTTTGTTATAAATGTGGATAATCTGAATATTTTTTAATCTTCCTTGCTCAATGAAGGGGAGAAAAAGTTGCTAGTGTTTCTATAAGTTGAATATCAATACCAAATGCACATACTGAGTTAGAACAAGAAGTTGTGTTGTAGATAAACATTTGTGAAAATCACAGAGGTTGACAATATTTTTTGAGAATTGGTATAAGGGACCAAGTTCCTACAAAATCAAGGTGGTATCAATAAGAGGTGAAGAAAAATTTTCCTCATCTTCTTTCGAACTAATGATTTTTTTGAGGGACCAAAAAAAACCCAAAAAGGGAGGCCTAACCCAAAATTGGATTGAATGAATACATAGTGAGGTAGAATTGACTGAGGAAACTTAGTTAGACCAAGTTGTTTCAATAAAGGAGAAGTGATAAATAAAGGATCGACAAGGAAGAAATTGACTACACCAGAGTTGAGTAGTGCACATATGTTCACAATGAGAATGAAAGCCGAAGTAGATTGAAGGGATTGACATTGATTGAAGGAATGGTTGGCAGCCTTGTCAACAATACTATGGAAGTTTGGACAAGTGTCAGTGAGATGAATGCCTATGTTCCATTCATGGATTGAAATATTGTTCATTGGACAATTGGTATTGTTTATCAAGGGAATCCAAACCATTGTATAACTTAAAGGACAAAGGAAGATGAACCACCATAATTAAATCTTGGAGATGGCCCATAAGAAGGTGGATTTTAAGATGGAGTCAAGGTTAGTCATTTAGAGGATTGTGAAATTCACTATTCATTATGAGAGTTGATTGCGGGATTGCAGTTGACAAAGAGATTTGTTAAGAAGAAGAGAAGAAGGAATCCCTCTAAGAAAGTAAAGCATTAACTCGTGTTACTAATAATTCCAGGCATTGTAAATGTGGCTTTGTGGAAGTGGAATCCCAAAGTTCATGTAGATTTACAGTTGTAAAAATTCGTTGGTCAACAAACTCTTAAACTAAAATATTATTTGAGTTTCTTCCCAAAAAAATTCTCCTTAAAAGAATTGATTATATATATATATATATATATATATATAATTGTTTTGGTTTTTGTTTATCATGAAAAAAATTCGAAATCATAATATACACAATGAAAAATATTTTTTTAAATCAAATTTATAGTATATATACATTGGGTGATTCTAACTTTCCCAATAGAAAATGGATCATGGGAATTTGAGCATTTTCATGTATGCCCATATGACTTCATAACTATAGAAAGTCAAGTGAGCGAAGATTTAATGGAATGAGTTTTTCCATGAACTAGCATGCTTTAATCACACCCATTTCCATTCAACTTGGAACATGGGTGGCTTAAAGGGGATAATTCCATACAAATGCATAAAATTTATTTACACTGAATGTTACAAATCTTTTCATCCCACGCATTTTGATATATTAAATTTTGGCCCTTTTTAAAAGCAATTGCCACTTACTCCTATGTAATAGGTTATCAGGGGTTATTGAGTTTAATTTGGGTTGGATTCTTATGAAGTAATAGGTTATCATGGGTTATTGAGTTTAATTTGTGTTGGATTTTTTTTT
>ML790778.1:184674-235531 GCA_009831015.1 Picea engelmannii | reverse complement strand
GCATACTCACAATGGAGTGGTCGATACAGAGCTAACCAATTGGTTCAAGAGCGGTGAGAGATAGTGCACAACATGCATGCTCCTATTGTGTGTGGCAAGGAACCTTTGACTCTTGCAGTAGCTATATATGATTCGAGGACCCCAATCCACTTAAGGTTGGAAATGGATGTGACCAACCTATGGAGGAGCTTCCTGCTATCATTAATTGGGGCCTAGCCCCAAATGATCACAATGAGCCCCCATGTTCCGAACGTTAAAGTTAAGTTATTTATTTTTCAAGCTATGGGACTTATAACAATGTTGATTGTGTACATTATTATTTTAATTTCATTGTTGGGTGTTATAACTTAAGTCAACCCATTTTTTGAGATTTTGATATAGTTTTTCCAATAATTATGGTGATTACATAAACAACCCATTTTTTTTTATCAAAGCATTGTATATTTTGTTATATTTTTCCAGTGATTATGGTGATTACATAAGCAACCCATATTTTTTTATGAAAGCGTTGTATATTTTCTTATATTGATTTTCAAAAAAAGTTGTATTCCCCAAAAATTACCTACTTGAATTTAAGATCAATAAGTTGATTACCCTTGAATAGTTGATAAGTAAAATTTCAAAACTCTCTTCTCCATATCATATCAAAGTGGGTATTATACCATGTTACTAAAAAGTTATAAAGCTTAGTTCACAACTCTCTCACATATATAATAACAATAATAAATAAATAACATATTATATAAGTGGGTATTATACCATGTTACTAAAAAGTTATAAAGTTTGGTTCACAACTCCCCACTGACAATAATAAATAAATAAATAACATATGAAATGAATAAAATTTATTGTGACATGTTCATTAAGCATATTGTTCATCCTTCATATTATGTATTCATATAATTTTTTTTTGCTATTTTGATTTTCAAAATTTAATATATTATAATTTAACAAAAAACAATCATACAAAAAATAATAGTAAGTGGGTTAAGTTTATTTTTCAAATGATCATGATGGATGATTTTATCTAGTAAGTGGGTTTAGATTATTTTTCAAAAGGTCATGATGGATGGTTTTATCTTAGATATGGGAGGGAACTAGGAATTATTAGGTAACATGGTACATTTAATAGTCCCCTTTATAAAAAGGTCAAGAGCACATTCTCCTCTTAAGTCATTTTCAAACTATTTAATGGCCCTACAAAGTTAACTTCCCAATTCAAAATAATATTAAGATGGAGGAGGAAAGGAAATTATTAATGTCAAACGCGATGTCTTGAGATATTTTGTAATATTATATATAGTAACAACTGCCTTAAAATCGTGTTATAAGGTATATATTAAAATCATCAATAATGTTAATATTGAAAAAAATGGAAGAAAAAACAAAATTGAAACCATTTTCTCTTATTTAATATAAAATGTTTTCAATCATTTTCAACCATATAATGGATTTAAATCAATCGAATCTTTGTGAATTTTTTTATTATCTAAAACCATCATTGTAATTTGGAACAATTTTAGAAGATAATTTGAAAATGAAATTTAAACAATAATTTTAATAAACTTGCCTAGAACCCATGTAATGATTTACTACCCATGTATTGATTTACTGTCGTAATTAGGTATGAATAAAAAGTTTTCATTCAATTATATATAACCATATCACAAATGCACAATTTCACTCTCTACTATCCACTCTTTTGTGAATAAAAATGTGCATTCATATTCACAAAAGCACACTTTCACCTTAAAAACTATATATAGAAAACTATCTCATAAATACATACTTTCATTCTCCACCACCCACTCTCTTGAGGTGAAGGTATACATTTGTCTTCACATATTCACACTTTCAACCCAACCCTATATCTATACACTTATATGCTAAAAGACCTTATATATGATGGAGGTAAATTGCTCACAAACATACATCTAGATAATATTCTAACTATAAAAAATAAAAGTAATGTTTTAAGTTCCACTTTTAAATATGCATCATATTTGATATAATAAATCCCCTTGTGTGAATACATTTACCTACTTCTTAGATTTTAACTTTAATACAATTTAGTGCATAACAAATGTGCATTCAAAAAATTAACCACTCGCCACTAGAATTTCTCCAAAGACATATTCTATAGTCTATGACTTTTTATGATAACTATATAAAAGATAAAAGTAATTTATAAGGTCTCACTTTTAAAAGTGTATAATAAATCCCCTTGTGTGAACATTACATTTGCTTACTTAGATTTTAAGCTTAATACAATTTAATGCATAACAAAGATAAATTCAAAAAATTGACCCCTCACCACATAATCTGTACACATATTCTATCACTTTTCATCATAAATATTGCTTATATATTGATTATGTGTTTATTGGATAAGATGTTTCCTATCCATGTTATAATATCGAGAAAGGTTTATTTGATTAAGAAATTGTGAGCATAGATATCTACTACCAAACTCACATAGGACTTGCACTTAACCTTAATCACTTGAAAAGGCCCACAAAATTCAAAGCATGTTTATGGAGGATTTGAATATTATTCATGTTATAATATTTCAGAAAGGTTTTTTTACTAAGAAATTGTGGGTATAGATATTTACCACCAAACTCACATAGGACTTGCACTTAGACTTAATCACTTGAAAAGGTCAATAAAATTTAAAGCATGTTTATGGAGGATTTGAATATTGGGGGAAATATATTAAATCAACCAATTTTACTACTTAACCAAGTCCATGTTTAACTATATAGTTACTAAATACACACAAGAAATAAAAAGACAATCAACCTTGACAATTGTGTGGATCAAGGAATTAGGAATTTAAAAAAGTATAACAAATGCATGTAGGAGATAACATAGGGGGTTTATTGAATTAAATTAGTGATGATGATAGTTATTGTTAAAACCATAGTCAAAGTTCATCCAAGTATTGTCTATCATCCCATCATACATCATGTGATTTCCCTACTAGGGACACTCTCTTAATTAGTGTCATAGGCCAAAGTTCCATAATCATAGATCGATACCTTCCATACAATTATAGTTCCACCAAAGCAAACCTTTTCATAGTCATTTGTATCTACATGCATAAAAACCACACAAATTTTCCTCGAGACAACTATATTTATCCTTTCCCTTAAACTAAAGTCCTCATAATAAATTTCAAAAACAAGACAAAGATCGATTGTGAGAGGAAAGTAGAGCCTATACCTTCTATTTTCCCATATGAATTTACACCACCAACGTCATACATAGAAGGTAAACAAGAGTGTTAGCTTATTCCTAGTCCTTGTCTAGCTATGAATCAATAGAGTTGACCAAAGTACATACCAAACCACAATAGATACCCCAAAAATACTCCTAGTATCCTCAAAGATATACACATGCACACATATTTGGTATCTATGAGCCATCCATATACATACATATCAAATAGATATGTATGTTCAGAGGGGGGTTATGGAATGCATTGGTTGATGCATAGATTTTCATCACTAGTGGGAAGGCATTCCACATGTCCTTTTACCTTTTATGAGGTGTTGTGCTTGTTTGTCTTCCCCTTCATTCTCAATTGCTTTCTTGGTGTCCTAAAGGGGAGGTTGACAATGATAAGAAGGAGGAGAAAGGTGAATAACAAGCAACCCAAAAGACATATATATACATAATCTTGTTTGTCTTCCCCTTCATTCTCAATTTCTTACTTGGTGTCCTAAGAGAGGAGGTTGAAAATGACAAGAAGGAGGAGGAAAATGAATGACAAGCAACCCAAAAGACATATATATACATAATAATGCATGCCAAGGGAATACATATCATCAAAGTGTTTCACATCTTATTAATTCATATCTTATCAATACAATAATGTACATGTGTCATGAAGGTGACAAGGAAAATAATTAATATGCAATACGATGATTGATCTTCCTTTGTAACATACTATTGAGTTGTGCATCCACGTCATTTTAGTTCAACTCAATGTCATATACACCTTACTTTGGTTTTTCCCTATGCTTGAGGCTTATGCAACTTATTAGTGTGCCCACACATAGGACTTATGCGTTAGTAATGTGATCCTAGGTTTATGAAAATTGGGTGCAAGTGTTGTGCTTACTCAATTCATCATGTGCCTAAATAAGATTTGTGCCCACACTTAGACAATCCTTGGCATAAAATTTTGTCATGTGCAACTCCTCTAATCATGGACTTAGTCAACCATTGACTCTTTCTTGGATCACATAGGGAAACTTGTAGAGAGTTATGACTTAGATGGATGATTATATATGAGAATCTGATGATGCATTGGGATCTTTGGTTTACTAATAGAATCACATGTGTTTATGTCTCTCCCTTAAATTTTTACTCACGATGTGGACACTTTACTTTTACATATATGATTATGGTAGCTATGTATTTTTTCTTTATTTCATGCATTTAATCTTTTTGTATCTTACATATATATTTTAATAATTAATTTAATGATACTTCAAGTGATATATTACTCTTTGGGGTATTGAAAATGCAAGTATCCTTACGGTTTGATAGAATGCATTGTTGTTATATTTTATAACAAACTTGTGCTCTTCATTTAGCTCAAATGATTTATGCTTTTAAAAAGGAACCTAGATTAGGCATTATACCTACTCTAGTTACTTCATTTGAAATTGGGATCACTCCAAAGGATGTCAAATTCTATAATAAATGGGTGATTTTTGTTAGTTCTCCATCCATAGATCCAACCTTTGACTCAAGACTATCACCTAGCACAAACGATTTCTACTTTCCAAAAGGAACCTAGATTAGGCATTATACCTCCTCCAATTACTTGATTTCAAATTGGGATCACTCCTACAAGGATTCTAGTGAGTAATATCTAGTAATGTTCTAATAAAGGATGTCAAATTCTATAATAAATGGGTTATATGTGTTAGTTCTCCATCCATACACCCAACCTTCAAATTAAGACTATCACTTATGGCTTCAAGCTACTCAATATAACTTTGAATTTCAAACTCCATTTCCTAGATTGTTTGAAAGTGAGCCTTGACCATAAATTATGTGAAATTCAACAACTATATGCAAAATAATGCCCTAATAATGCTTTTATCCAATAACATTCACCCAGCAAAATTACCGCATCTATCACAATAGCTACGATTATTTAATCTCATATACGTAATCGATGACTATGATAATACAATTTTTGAAGCTAACTTAGATGGGTGGAACTAAATTCATGAAGTAGCATACATAATTGGTGTAATAATTTGATCAAAATATCAATCTTGAATTATCATTAAATAATAAATTTGTATAATAATGATATGAATATTGTGACCATCTGCAACATAGATATCTAACTTTCAACAAACTATTTAACACCAATAAATTGTAGTGTTCTCGCTAACTTTTTTTGTTTCTTTTTTCTTACTATATCAGTGTAGACAAATTATCAATCTATTTATATTCAATAGGCTACCCACATCGCATATAGAAATAATTCTAATTCTGTTGTGAAAGTGCAGAAAAGACATCAATATGAAACTCCCAAATATTTATTTTCATTAAATAACTATAACAGAAAAATGCATTGGGAAGGATCCCAGCAAGCAATACAATTAGCTAGATAATGGAACATGATTTAATGCTTGAATATTGTGACTTCAATGCTGGTACACAAGTCTTGTAGGTGTTACTATGATGCAGCGACCCAAATAGTAATGTTGTAGGTGAATGAGGATTGTCCAACTTATATAAATATCATTTCAGAGCTTTGTGACCCTGTTGTAGGTGACAGCTTCTTATTTTCTTCCTCCTAGTAGCCACAATATGTTCCCAGCAGCAGATAAATCCACCCTCAGTTGTTCCCAACAGCAGATAAATCCACCCTCAGCAAAGGAAAAACACTCCACCATGAATAGTCTCATCCTTAAGAAGGAAATCAGCCCCCTTTATATAAGTATTAGTCCCTTACTGAGTTGATTCATCTTCCAATAGAAGTTTGCAACCCCTGGTAGATAGTTTGACCCCTCCTTTGTAACAGAAGTCGACCCACCCTAGAACACAATATGCCTCTTCTTTACTTGTGTGACCCACCAAGGAACAATTTCCCTCTTACACTTTAAATCCATCCCACAATGAGAGGTAATCATTTTCCCATGAAGAAACTCAACCCATAGTAAATAGCTCAGCCAACATATAGAAAATTGCCCACCATGAATAAACCCAGTCACCTTAAGCGAATAGATCAAACTCTCCTCACAATGAAAGCTGCCAAATGATGGAAAACTCAACCCAACTGAAGCACAATGAAGAAATATGCAAGATATCTTCTCTAAATGACTAACTATGGTGGATTTGTCTCACCACCAAAGCCAATCTCTAAAAATCCTTCTAGGGTTTCAGTCCTAAGAGTTCCAAAACCACAATGAGATATTTCAATGAGAAATTAGAAAATGTTACTGCAAGAATGAGAGAGGGTGCCCTCTTTTTCCCCTTTTATTCATTTGTTAACTCTTTTGTGACCGTTTTACCTTTTAATCAATTTAAGTGACCTTTCACATTCCCCATAGTCACCTAGGCTCTTTTTCCACTTTACTCAATGTCACCCTTAATTGTTAATTAATTCCCACTCCCGTGACATCAATAATTAATTCCCTTTTTTAATTCCATGACTATGGCCCACGGGAATTACTTAGGACATTTCATCAATTCATCTAGAAGACTCATTTAGAAAGAGATATTATAGTCCTCCCTTCCTGGGATTGCTTGTCCTCAAGCAATTGCAAATTTGGATGTTGTAAGACCTGATCACCCTCCCACGTGGCATCCTTTGTTCATAAGTCCCTCCATTTGATGAGGTATTCATGAATCACCATGTTGTGCAGTTTCCTCTCTCGAACCTCCAATACCTCCTCAGGGACCAGTACTAACTTCCCCTCCTCATCCAATGGAGGTAGCTCTGTTGAAGTGGTGATGTGTTGTCCCAATTCCCTTTTGAGACATGATACATGAAACACATTATGGATTTTCCTTCGCTCTAGAAACTCCAGTTCATAAGCCACTTCACCAACTCTTTGAACCACCATGTAAGGCCCATAGAAACGTGGCTTGATATTTTATGCTCTGCTCTTCTTCAGTGAATAATTTTTGTATGGTTGTGTAATCACTCCAAGAGTCACCCCCAGACTGCAAATGGGAGTAAGCTTGGTCAGATAAAAAATTGATTTAATTTTGGTTTGAAATCAGGGATCATCAAGACTTTAAAGAAAGGAAAAGACAACAAAAATCACTACAAATCAGTGATGGACCATTGGGCTATGGAGTCATAAATAGTCTGCTCATTGAAGGCATTTAATCTCCCTATCAGAAAAAAAGATTTGTATAATGATGAAGAGAAGAATGAGAGGATTAACATAAAGACGAGTGTTCACTAAGCAGAGATCCTCTCTGGACAGAGAATTTAGATGTGTCTGAATAGTAAACAATGATAAATAGGAAAGCTTATAGCAGATTCTCTACTGCATCAAGAATCTATCAATCAAAGGAAAATTTTAATCCTTAAAATCAGCAATAGATTCAAACAAGCTGAAGAATAGAACAAAAAACATAGAAGACAAATCTAATGAAACATCTCATATGAATCTTCAATAACATACAATTTACAGCTACATGCCCCTCCGGCTTACAAACTGAAATATACAGTCAATCCATTTCTCAAAACCTCCTTTGTTCTTGGGCCCCCCTTATTATATCATTCATCGGATGTATTTATAATCAAAACAGAAGACAACAGCTAGAAGTGTGAGTTGGCCTTCCTATCTTAGGATTCTCCACAAAAAGCTACAAGTCTAACATCTGTACCAATAGATCTAACAAACTGATAAAATCAAGGAGCATGTTGGCAACCAAAAATGAATGATAAGTCTTGTTGCTTGGGCACCTCTTCCCCAGTGTCGTGTATTTTCTCTTGTCTGTCTTGTTCCTTTTGTCAGAAGGAAACTCTGATCAGTATGGGCCTACAGGAAAAACTGCCCTCTGTGGTACTTCAGGCTAGCAGTTTTCTATCTCCTCGGACAGACCCTCCATGCTTCCATTTAAAGGGGTATTCAATTGTTCAACCATCGGTCCTTCTTTCATTTATTTCTCCTTGGGATCAGGATGAGGCTTAACACCTAGCTTTTTGCCATGCGTTGCTCGCAAATTGGGCCCTATACAAGCACGTGATTGTGGAAGTTTCCAAGGGAGGTTTGGATCCACACCGCTCCAACCCCTGCAATGCACCACCAACTACCACATACCTCTTTAGATATACTATGGTTTTGATTACGAGACCGCTTTGGGATTTTAACGTTCGAGCACTTTTTTTCCCCGCAATGAAGTGTGGTCATCAATCTTGTCGCAATCCGCGATTTGGGAAAGCCCTGCTTTTGTTGCCATGCACCGCCCTTGGATGGATAGTATATTAGCATGTGATTGCGGAAGTTGTCAAGGGCGGTTTGGGTCCACACCGCTTCGACCCCCGCAATCCACCACCAACTGCCATGTACCTCTTCCGCTATACCATGGTTTCAATTGCGGGACCGCTCTAGAATTTTAACATTCGAGCATGTTTTGTCCCCGCAATGAAGTGTGGTCATCGATCTATTTCAATCTGTGATATGGGAAACCCTGCTATTTTAGCGCCCCTGCTAAAATTTATCTGTCTGCCAACTCTATAATCCTTTTAAATGTGTTTAGAGATGGAGCTAATTTTGGTGCTTGGGAGATTTTGAACATGGGTATGAACATCTCTCAGAGGATGATCTCTCGAATCTGACGTGGTGGCCTGACGTCATTCTATTGTCACAGCTACTGATGGATGAGCGCCACGTGTATTTGGCACTTCGGCACTTCGGGTTTCAGGAGTTCTGGATGGAAATGTCCCTAAGTAACTTTCTCCCGGTTGACGTGGCAACCTCTCATTACTTCGGCACTTCGGGCTTCAGGATCTTTTGAACGTGGGCATGAATATCTCCCGAAGTGACTTTCTCTCGGTTGACGTGGCAACCTCTGGTCACTTCGGGACGTCGAGCTTCGGGAGATTTTGAACGTAGGCATGAATTACTCCTGAAGTGACTTTCTCCCAATTGATGTGGCAGCCTCTCATCACTTCAGGACTTCGGGCTTCAGGATCTTTTGAACACGGGCATGAATATCTCCCAAAGTGACTTTCTCCTGGTTGACATGGCAGCCTCTCGTCACTTAGCGACTTCGGCACTTCGAGGCTTCGGGATGTTTGAATGGAAATATATCGAAGTAACTTTCTCCCGGTTGACATGGCAACCCCTCATTACTTCGGGACTTCGGGCTTTGGAGGCTTTTGAACGCAGGCATAAATATCTCTCAAAGTGACTTTCTTCCAGTTAGCGTGGCAGCCTCTCATCACTTTGGGACTTCGGAGCTTATGTCTGGTCGTTAATCCTTGTGCGACTTTGAAACATTGAATACACGAGAGCTGTTAATCTGAACTGTACATGGAATCTTCATCGTTGAAAAATTGAACCTGTCTGCTTCCTTGTATTTCAATCCCGAAAAGGAATGCTCTAAATGTTATGTTTTAACGTTTCCTGTGCAAACAAAGGACTTGGCCGACCTACTGTGAGCTCAATTTCGGTAGCACCACTTTCCATATCTAGAGTTCACAGTGCCTTTGAGTTACTTTTTTCGTTGCAGATGTTTTTGCCAACAACAGGCTCCAACTAGGATGGGGGCCTCCCTGTGAGGCTTCCAAGAACCTTAGCAGTTCGAGTTACCTTATCCGTTGGGCTATGGATTCATCTGTGTAACCAACCTCCAAACACTACTAAAAATTGTCACTTTTTCAAGAAAACTAAAACACCCGCTATAAACCAAGGAAATCAAGGTTCGGGAAGCGATATTATTACCTGCTGCAAACTTGAAGGAAATCAAATTCTCARGAAGCAAGCTTATTTCCTACACTACCCTACCTCTAACCAAGTATGCAATTTGGTCAAGTAAAATCTCATTTCCACAGTATCCACTCAAGTAATTTCAAGACTGAGATSATCTTGTCTCTATCATTGATCAATAGATAAAAACAAAWATATACTAACAGTGATAGAGAATCCTTTAGAAAACCATACCCACCCATGAATGCTGGTGAAATGAAATCTGAAATTTTTCAGAAAATCTGAAATACTTGACTCCAACAAGGTTGCAAATGAATCTTTGAAACCAAKATCAGAAACTTGTTGATCCTYGGGAAAAAATTGTTCATCCATGAATGCCTCTTTGMTTCAAAACTRATAACCTTCTTGCTTTTTCATAAACAAATCTTGGTCATCAGGAGAGACAGATTCTTCTTTAAAATAATGATCACGAGATAATTTCACAACAKAATTTAAATCATATTGATAATGTTCAACTAGGAACATATTATTATCTATACAATCATCTGCTACCTCATGCTCAAAATAATTCAGAAACTAATCATAAACATGACATGCATCCGTTTCTAAAGGAAAATCTTAGCATACTGAAGAATCTAATCCATACTTACAACCTTGTTGTTGTTCCAGATCTAATTCATACTCACTATCTTTTTGCTGCAAATTTGAAATATACTGACATTCCTCTTGTTGCTCATATTGAGCATGCATATTTTCAAAATATACTCGATCTCAAATCTTCTTGCTAGCACGGATGTTCTCCTCGACTTCTTTAGCATCTTCAAATAAGCATTTCATGGATGGAGATTTCCTTTCTCTCAAGAGAAGAACAAGCTCTGAATGTTGATCCATTACATAGTACACCATGGAAGTAGTCTCGGAAGGTCGGTTTCCACTGGCATGTTATGATAAACACTATAAAACCTCTTCTTGAAGACAACCAAGGATTCCTCTTCCCCTCTCCTCAAAGCATTAAAATTAGCCAAGTATTGATCAAGGGACTTGTTCTCACCCCAACACTTTAAAAATTCATTGTGTAGCTCGATCCAAGAACCAATGGAATCATCTCTCAAACCTCTAAACCACACAACAGCATCTCCAAACAAATATTTGGAGAACAACCTCATTGTAAAATCATCATGAACTATCTCAAACCAATCAATAAATTTCTCATTGTAACATGATCTTCTCTAGAGAACCAAGGAAAATACTCAAGGAAATCAAGAGGATAAGGATGAAGTTTATATGGCATCCTTAAGGTTTAAAAATTTTGTCCTTGATTCTAGTTTGAAAACTAATGGATTGGATATGAGGTTTAACAAGTTGATGGCAAGGTTCAACAGTAACAGCAGAAGGTGATGAGAATTGAGAAGGCTTTGAATCAGTTTCAACCTCCTCAAGGTTACAAGGGTGATCAAATTCAAGAGGGATTTCAATACAAAGCTCATCCTTATGAATAGGTTGAAGTGAAGATACAAGATCAACATCTACAACACAGGCAAAAGGCAGGTCTTCTTCTTCCAAGGATGGATATATAAAGGAAGGTTGTTGATCATCTAAATAAACAAAGTAGAGGATAATCCTCTTGATATGTAAATGGAAAGAGAGAAATGAATTGATAAAAAAAAAAACAAGAGTTCATGGAGAAAGCTCATAAGTTGATACCTGGTCATCCCCTTTTGTATGGTCATATTTTTTTCAACAGGATCCTCCCCAGTGGATTCTTTGATTGTGGATTTGTCGGGTATATAATTACAGTCAAATTATGTGTCCATCTCTTGTCTACCATCAAGAGTTGGATCTATGTCGTTCTCCCAAAGAAGATAGCTTCACTTCCTTCCCCGGCAATGGTGCCATTAATGTTATCACTCCAAGAGTCACTGCCAGACTGCAAATGGGAGTAATCTTGGTAACATACAAATTGATTTAATTTTGGTTTGAAATCAGGGATCAGCAAGACTTTAAATAAAGGAAAATACAACAAAAATCATTGTGGATCAGTGATGGACCATTGGGCTATGGAGTCATAAATAGTCTTCTCATTGAAGGCATTTAAGCTCCCTATCAAACAAAAAGATTTGTGTAATGATGAAGAGAATAATGAGATAATTAACATAAAGATGAATGTTTTCTAAGCAGAGATCCTCTCTGTAAAGAGAATTTAGATGTGTTTGAACAGTAAACAATGATAAATAGGAAAGCTTACAGCAAATCCTCTACTGCATCAAGAATCTATCAATCAAAGGCAAATTTTAATCCTTAAAATCAGCAATACATTCAAACAAGTTGAAGAATAGAACAGAGAACATAGAAGAAAAATATGATGAAACAGCTCATACGAATCTTCAATAACATACAATTTACAGCTACATGCCCCTCTGGATTACAAACTGAAATATACAATCATTCCATTTCTCAAAACCTCCTTCGATCTTGGTCCCCCCCTTATTATATCATTCATCGTATGTATTTATAATCAAAATAGAAGACAACAACTAGGAGTGCGAGTTGGCCTTCCTATCCTAGGATTCTCCACAAAAAGCTACAAGTCTAACATATGTACCAACAGATCTAATAAACTGCTAAAATCCAGGAGCCTATTGGCAACAAAAAATGAATGACAAGTCTTGTTCCTTAGGCACCTCTTCTCCAGTGCTTGTGTTTTCTCTTGTCTGTCATGTTCCTTCTGTCAGAAGGAAGCTCTGATCAGTATAGGCCTGCAGGAAAAACTTCCCTCTGTGGTTTTTCGGGTTGACAGTTTTTTGTTTCCTTGATTAGACCCTCCATGCTTCCATTTAAAGGGGTAGTCGATTGTTCAACCATCGGTCCTTCTTTCATTAACTGATTTCTCCTTGGGATCGAGATGAGGCTTGAAACCTAGCTTGTTTACACGCATTGCTCGTGGATTAGGCCCTATATAAGCACGTGATTGTGGAAGTTGCCAAGGGTGGTTTGGATCCACACCGCTTCAACCCCCGCAATCCACCACCAACTTCCACGTACCTCTTTAGATATACCCTGGTTTCGATTGCGGGACTGCTCTGGGATTTTAATGTTCGAGCACTTTCTRTCCCCRCAATGAAGTGTGATCATCGATCTTGCTGCAATCTACGATTTGGGAAAGTCCTACTTTTGCTGCCACACGTTGTACTTGGATAGATTGTATATTAGCACGTGATTACGAAAGTTTTCAAGAGAGGTTTGGGTCCACACCRCTTCGACCCCCGCAATACACCATCAACTKCCACGTACCTCTTCYGTTGTACCATGGTTCGATATGTCAAAGAAAYATTTGTCAAAGGGTAGTTAAATCCAACCGAAGGGATGAGAAGCCATTAGGGCYACAGGTAACACTCCAGGAATTCGATAAGTGGGAAATAGACTTTGTGGGACCAATCAACCCACTAGCAAAAAGAACAGGAGCAAGGTACATTATCAAWTTGACGGAATACCTAACAAGATGGGTGGAAACCGCACCAGTGAAGGATTTCATCGCAGAAACAGCAGAACATTTTTTATTTGAGCAAGCAATCACTCGATTTGGATGCCCGAAAGTTTTGATGAGCGACCAAGGCACACACTTCATAAACAGCACCATTAGCGCTATGACTAAAGATTTTGAAGTCCATCATCAGAAGAGCACACAATATCACCCACAGGCAAATGGCACAATAGAAGCATTTAACAAAATCCTGGAAAACGTGCTGAAAAATATTTGTAACGTCAATAGGGATGATTGGGACCTCAAAGTACCAGCAATATTATGGGCATACAGGACTACGTGCAAAAATTTGACAGGGCACACACCATTTAAACTGGTTTATGGCCAAGAAGCATTAGTGCCATTAGATTTTTTAGTACCAATCTTGCACATAGCAGCAATTACACAAATGACAGAATGAGGCAAATTACAGGAAAGACTGAATCATCTAATGACCATGGAGGAAGACCAGATATTAGCAGGATTTTACCAACAAGTTTAGACAGCAAGGGACAAAGCTTGGCATGATAGACACATAAAGAAGAAAACTTTCAAGGAAGGAGATCTAGTACTGATGTATGACAGCAAATTGTTTTAGCATCCAGGAAAGCTACAAATGCATTCGCTAGGACCGTACAAGGTAAAATCTATCACGGATAGAGGATATGTACAGTTGGAAGACTTATTAGGCGTAGAACTCAGAGGGATGATCAATGGGAGTCGACTGAAGTTGTACAAGGACATTGGACCACCCACCACGCAGTTAAAAAAAAAATGGTAATTACTACCAACAAAGGTGCAGTGCACCAGAGGAAGAAAAGGCACGCGCACTTAGGAACACAAACTCGGTGAGGAGAAGGACAATGGTCACATACAAAAGGGAAACAAGCGGGAAAAGGAAAGTCGGCAAAAGAGGTACGAAATGACAGCACTAGGTGGAATTAAAGGATGGCAAGGACCGATGGGACGCCACATTAATCGCGCCAACTAGAGATGGCAAGGTAGAGTAATGGCAAGTACGAAACCATCGGAGGTGCATTGAACTCGTAATTAAGGTGCATTAAACCCATAATTAAGGAAGCATCCTCGACAAGCTTCATGGGAAACCTATACAGCACACGAACACGGGAGAAAACAGTATATTCATGAAAAGAGAGAAGACAAAGAGCGATAGAGGCTAAATATCACAGAGTGAGTTCACAGAGATCAAAGAGATCGTTTGAATTTAGAAAACATTTGACATTCACCGCCATGGCACCGCCCAAGAAAGCAGAAGCGAGCTAGACATCCAAAAAAAACTAGAGTTCAGACCAGATCACACGTACAGGTGGAAGAAGGTGAACAATAGCCATCGGAGATTGTCAATGTCAACGAAATCCCATCTCCAGACACAGCATCGGTGAACCCTACACCGACAGTGGAAGAAACCCAACATCCCATACCAGAGGGCACGAGTATAGATATAATGGTAGAGGTACAGGAGCACCTGAACTAGGACACAGAAACCTTGAAAGAGGTGCAACCATAGAACACCAAAGTAGCTCCAAAAGTCAATGGAACGGCGTCAAATTGGGAAGTAGCAGTTGAGCGAGATGAGTCTCAAACGACCATATCAGACCACCCACCAGAAGGAATGGTCAAAGATGTCACAGGTTGGTCAGAATGGGATACTGAGGAACAACTAGAAGTCGTTGGGACTTCGAGCCAGCCACCACCACTGAACAAAGACAAGATACATATACTCAAGTCACCTCGAAAGAAACCTGCCGCAAAAATTGTTCTACTGCGTATACCAGATGGGGTACAGGTAGGACCAGACCTGCTCGATCATATAGGGAATCTCAAATACTCATACCACAATGTAGCAGACAAAGACATGTTTCTATAACTTGCAAAGAGAGTGTACATGGAAACGGTGGGCACAAATCCATTTGGGGAACCGATTAATCAGCCATTCCAATGGGCAACCGGGTTGGAGAAAACAGGAATTTTAGGTTTGCTGGACCTACCACATTTTGGCAAAAGTCAGTATGTCGTTGCATGCGTAAAACCATTGTTAGCAGTCATGCATGGCGAGGACATCTAGTTGGACAAGATCATCTCGATAGACGTAGATATTATTTCCAGCATAACAGGATTCCCATCCCAAGGAATGGATCTCGCGCAGTTTCTGGATGACAAAGCCAGGGAGAAAGAGCTAGCAGAAGAAATGAAGAAGAAGTATGGCACCGACAGGGGGATAAGAGGTATCATTATCAAAAGGATCAACGATGTCGCAACACAATTGGTCGCAAAAATCTTAGCCTACAAGCTACTAAGAAAATGTCGCAGGGAGGAAGTCCCAATTGGGGTTGTTGCAGTTGTAGCTCAGTGCGCCGAGGGCACCATAGTGATCTGGGAACCGTACCTCTTGAACTTGTTCCTGGATGACTAGAAGGATGCACAGGATCTAGGCACAGATTTTCACTATTCATGGTTGATCGCGTTAATCACCTTCATGGGGTGGAGGGAACCAAGGTATATAATTTTTTGTACAAGACCCAAACCAAACTAGGGAGCGAGATACTTACTGTTGAGGGCTACATTGAATGCTAGTCACAAAAGGATGAACAGGTCCATCTTTGAAGGATACCTACAGGACCTACAAGAAGCCATCTCCAAGATGTGGAGAATAACACCAGAGGTTGTCATGTGATATGGGGACATCTCCAACTCCAGGGCTACATGACTTACAATGTGGATATAGGCGCAGAAGAATCCCAATAAATAGTGGCTACAGATGTGCTACTGTACCACAGAGGGTGACATTGACATGGTCATCAGTGAATGGGATGACATGTGGAAGATTCATGTCCTTAGCCAGGAATTTTTGAAAAGAACAGCAGAAGAAGAGGCAGGGCATGGAGAAACCCAGCCAAAGGAAATCCAAGTGCCCAAGAGACAAAGAACGGGTCAGGAAAAAACAACATAGACAAATAAAGGGCCAACAAAGACAGGGACCCAAAAAGGGAAGAAGGATAAGACGAAGTCAGCCAAGGAGCAGCAGAAAAAGGTCGATCCCGTGCAAGGGACCACAGCAAGTCCCAACCCACAAGAACCAGGGGGAAACAAGAGGACTCCACACAGAAAAGAGGCACTTGCAAGAAAATGAAGGCACAAAGAACACCCCCATAGTACATGATCACGGATGACAATGGAGAGATGATAGCCTGAATGGTCCAAGATTGTCTAGCTGAGGATTTTGACCATATTTCACACCACAGGGATAGGATTCAGGAGGAGATGGCAAACATGCGGCATCTCCTCAAGCAAATCGTGGAGGTGTAGATAGCAAGAACCAGGGGAACAGAACCATTAGCATCGCAGATGGAGGAAAGAGTGAAAGTAGAAGAACGAGATCCAATCCACCCATTACTGCACCCGAATGCAACATTCCACATCACACCTAGTATGTTGTGCATGGATGAGATTGTGGGGCACACACCCCTGAAGGAATTAAGCCAAATCCAACTGGTGTTGACGTGGATGCCAACCAGGGAACTACACAAGTTGCGGGTTAGCATAAACCACGAGGTATAGTCTCATGCACACAAAGACTTAATCGAATTGCAGCAAGCAACAAATAAATGGGACGCATTGGAAATAGTCTATGAGCAAGCTAAATTTGAGACCTAAGAGGAAAGGGAGCACATAAAAGGATTGGAGCAGAAAGTGGCAGGAACTTATGAGAAGATTCCACAGGCCGCGCAGAGCGATGAAATCATAGCAACAGAAAATATTGATCGGATTGCGCAGGAAATTGATCAATATCAGAAGGAGATCGAGAATCTCCGAGAAAATCTCATACCAACCACTCCATCAGCAGTGAAGGAGAAAAGGAAGTAGGAAGCAACAACACATCTGCACAAGATAGAGCATCAAGTCAGCACAGCAGCTGACTTGTTTGATAAAACAACATAATTGTGGAACAAGTTAGAGGAGGATCAGCAGGTCCAAAAGTGGGACAAGGAAGAATAAAGGATCAACATAGTGATCCAAGAACTCAAGCAGAGGTAGAAGAAAATGCTAATCACAGAACACGCCAAAGGGGCACAGGACATGAAGAGATTGCAGGTAGAGCTAACTACTACGCAAACACAGAAATAGGAGCGTCATGATCAAATGGAATCGTTGCAGAAGTAGGTAGCAGAAGTCCTGGAACAAGCAGAGGAAGCTAAGGCACAGATAGAACAGACCCAGGAATATTGCATGGAATTGATCAGTGACGAAATTTCAATCCAGATAGTGGACACACTCAAGGAGAAGACTACGCAGGTGCAAACACAGGTAGCAAAGATCAAGGAAAAGTTTTAGGTGATCACCAAGGAGGTCGAGGAAGCACACAAAGGTTAGGTGGCTCAGGACGAGCCACATGTCAGTGTTGGGGGGTTGTTAGAGGCAGGCCAAGGTAGAAAAGCAATGTGTTTTTGGGAAAGAAAGCATGCATGAGGAAAGCAACAACTGGAAGGAAGAACAACACGTGCACATGCGAGGGAAGACCTAATGACGGTAGGGTTATGGTTTTGGTAATATATTGTAAACGGTTGAAGAGCCAAAAATGTATAAATAGAGATACTTAGGTATCATAAGAGGTTGGTTCAAAGATATAGTTAGGTTGGTTCAGAGATATACTCAGGTATCATTGGGATTACTGTTGTTGTTGGTTTTTTATGCATGAGTCGATGCGATATGTGATATTTTGTTGTATGATCTATTTTGTATAAGTTATTGAGCTAGAGAGGATGAGGGATGGTAGATCTTGAGGGTTAGATCATAGGATGAGGAGTCTGGTGTGATCTAGTTCACCTCATATAGATCTTACCCTAGTGAGGGAAGTTGTAAGTGCACGGTGCTATAGATGCGGAAATACTATAATAAAAGAGCTGAGAGCCAAATATTTATGGACGTATCTTGGGAGGGGGTTGAACCACGATAACATATGTGTTATGTGATGAATGTGTGCATATCTTTATTGTCTTCAGCAGTTATTATTATGCTGAATGAATGAGTTGTTATGTTTCCTTCTTATTCGTAGATAACAACATATTGTGTTTACTAGTTATAATAAATGGTTCAATATATAGCTCTCTTATCTCACACTCAATCCTAGGTTGTAAACACTTGAGTCTTACAGCCACCCATTAAAGCTATCTCGGGTGAGACTGAGCACTGCATTCTGTGTTCTGTGTTTCCTTCTGGTTTACTGGGAGGGACGATAGTTTTAGAGGCTTTGTTGGAAACCCGAACAGACATGAACCCTGGGTCAATAAACGTAGATAGTATAGAAGAAGAAGTAACCAACAAATGGTTTTGTTTCCATTGGTAGGAATAAGAGAGGGTTGAGTAGATGAGATAAGTTGAAGACCTGTCGGAGGTAGATCAAGAAATCATTAGGGCAGAGAGCAATGAACCATTAGAAGGGAATGTTGAGACTGTGGAATCCCAAAACAACAAAGATCAAAAGCTGGTTAAGAACAAAAGAGCTAGAATTTGCATAGAAAGACAACTGAAACCCTAGACTAACACCTCACAAATATCTTGAGAAATATGTGTTTACTGATTTACACGAAGTATTTTTATGTTTTTTCCACATTTGTTGTAGGAGTGGATACAAAGGTTGAAGGGTAACCATGAAATGAACCAGATTTGACAAATAGAGTGGACCCTAGTACAGATTGAGTAGTTACAGCAGGTGAACAACAAGTTCATCTTGCAGTAGATTTTTGGCTTGACGGTATTGTGGTGGGTTTTATAACAAAGTTTGTAGTTGACACAGCGAAGTCGTACAGTGCATAAGAACAAGAGTTTCTATGAGGACCTCGAGGAAGGTACATTCAATCATTGTATACTTCTATTAAGACACTGCTATATAACAAAGGTGTAATGACAATGAAGTCAAACAGCTAAAACTTCCCTACGTGCATGGGGGAGGGGGGGAAGCACTGACATAAAGAGGAGAAATGGAAGGAGGAAAGGATAAGGGCAAGCAGGAGGAACCCTTGGACCCAATCATGATGGATGACGACTAGATCAAGCAGATCATGGCAATAGTCGGAAATACACGTAGCGGGGTACCCTACCAATACAAGGTGAATACCTAAAAGAGAGTCGTAGCCGCGAGGGAAGGCTTGGTGAGTGATGAGGAAGTTGTAGAGGATCTCTAGGATGTGGAGAAGATTGAGGAAATATTGTGTGCAACATATGAGAGGAAGACGAGAGGTCCAAGATTAGGAAGAGAAGGCAGCAATCATATCCATACTAATGTCAGTGTGGAACCCATAAACCCATGTGCCACTAATACACCAAAGAGAACACCATCGTTTAGGCAACTGAAGTTTAGAAGTAGTTAGACAGCAGGAAGTACATCTACACAAGGAGCAACAATTGGAGGAGCCAGTTCAGGCAGCACTAATCAAGTATCTACACCACATGGAGGTAGTAGCTCAGCATTCAGAATGGAAGGACATGATCCCACCATCGGGTTACAATAATTTTGAGGAGAAGCAGTAGAAGACCCTGAGAAACACTTGTTCATGTGTGCAAAGATCTAGGAAGCAAAACAGATCACTGATGAAGATACCAAACTTGTGCAGTTAGTGATTATGCTAAGAGACCGTGCATTAGACTGGTATATGAGTTTAGATGCAAACAGTGCATCGGGGACAACAAGGACACTGACAGACATTAAGAAGTTACTGATAAATGAGTTCCAGAAGCTGATCTCAGAGGATCAATACATGAATGAGATGATAGAAATCTGACAAAAACCAGGAGAATCTGTATGGGATATTGACAAAAGATTCAAGCGACTGAATGGAAAGTTAAAATAGCTTATGATCGATATGCAGCATCGGCACTTGTTTGTCAATTCATTGCTCCCACACTTAAAATATCCATTGTGACAATAGAATTTCTAGACACAGGCAGAGGCTCTGTAGGAAGCCTTGCAACTGGAAGAAAACCAGTACCAGCAAACAAACCCATCTATTGAAGAGTTGAAGGAAGACTTGAAGAACTTAATGTTTCAACTAAACCAGAAGAAAAGCAAAGACAAACAAGAAGTTGTTTGGTGTACCACATGCAGGACGGAAGGCCACCACAAGAATGAATCTCCAACATCCATGCAGTATATGGTAGCAAGAATGCCAAACCTGTTACCCATAGGAGGACCATGGTATGAAGTCTGTAAGAAATTGGGTCATGACCCCTTTCACTGCTTGATGATGTAGAAATACTAGATAGTCCCAAAGATCTCATATTGCACCTTTTTCAAGTCAATGGGCCACGGTGACAAATATTGTAGAACTATGGAGTTGATGCGAGAAAGGACATCAAACGCATATAGAGTGTAGACAAAAATGATGACGAGGCAAGCCGCACCACAATTTAATCTAGTTCCAGCTCTATACAACACTGCGCAGCAGCAGTATAATACTGCACAACAACCATACAATAATGCGCAGCCATAGTACAACCTCAGTACAAGACCACGCAGTATAATCAGGCGCCTCAGTATAATGCACCAAGAGGAGATAGAGCAGGCTATAGAGGTAGAGGACGATAAAGAGGAGGTTTCAGATGAGGTAGAGGACTAGCCGTGTGTCATAATTTTCAACAACCGGGACATTATGCAAGAGAATGTCCACTTCCACCAACAACTTGTATCTATTGTCACACATCGAACCACGATACAAAAGAATGTCTAACATTACTAGTAAAGATCCAGGAAAAGAGGAACTAGAACAACCAGAATGTTTAGTGGATTTCCGCCGAAGCTAGGGATGAGGGACAGAACATTAATATAGTTACTCGTGGAGGAGCTAAATCGGGGGACGACGTTATTCGACAAGAGCCAGCAAAAAATCAATGGGTGAAAAAGAACGTCGAAAAAAAAAAGTAGTTCGACGCGCAGAAGGAAAAAGAGATATTTAAGAAAGCCTGACAAGAATTCCATAAGGAAGATATTCTGACGACTTCAACTGCGCAACAAAGTAAGGAATCACCATAATACAAAATTTCTTCATTATTGGATCATACCAACGAAATACACTCCATGGGACAAGTAAGTACAATCAAAGGATTTTTGCAATCATGTATAAAGGTATTAAGTGATCCATCATCTGTGAAAATATTGCAAAACATACTAGAAAAATGTAGCATCGAGACGGAAGGAAAACTAGAACCCAAAACAGTTAATCACCTACACACAAGAAGAAGAACAAGTAGGKAATTTAGACTGAATGTCAATATTGGATATTTCAATATGGGAGACATCATACTGGATCTAGGATCTGAAGTTAATGTATTACCAAAGAAGACATGGCAATGCATGGGAGAGCCCACGTTAGGCTATTCACCYGTTCAATTGAAACTGGCAAACCAACACAAATTCCTACCAATAGGTAGACTGAAATGAGTGACAGTAGACCTAGATGGAGTGYGCACTAAAGCAGATTTTGAAGTTATTGAAATAGTGGATGGCACAACACCTTACCCAGTGTTTCTTGGTTTGGATTGGGCATTTGACAACCAGTCTATAATCAACTTAAAGACTAGGAAAATGACATTTGATTCAAGAGAATACAAGGTCATCGTGCCATTGGATCCATCGAAAGGGGAGAGGCTTGTAGAACCGACTTGCCTGGACTTAGAGGAAATCAGCCAGCTGTACAAAACAACTGTGTGCGATGAGGATTATGTGAACCCAACTGCAGATGGGATACTCAGTTGGTGGAGCATTACCTCATGTGCCACAGATTCAGATATCGTTTTAGAGAACTGGAAACAAAGGCTACATGAAGTATCCACAAGGATATGTGCAAGAATAGACTGCGTAGTAAGATGGGTAGGCACAGAAATCAGAGAACCACCCAATTTCCATGAAATCAATGATTTGGAAACATTCTTAGCACAGTATGAAGATGAAGTCTTAGAGAACCAGAGATTGTTAGCACTTGATCTAGCACTCAAGGCCACCCCTGCAAGATGGTGGGGCACACACAAAGAGACAATCACAGATTAGTACCAATGTAAGCGGTTACTGTGCATAATGTTCGATGCAGAATAGGAAAACAACAAACAACGGAAGTATGATAGACAAGGGGCACCCGCAGAACACTTGGAGGAGTGTAGAATGTTGTGAAAAATGACACCCCCAGAGGAATGGCCTCATCATTTTATACACACTCTAGAGGGAATACCAACAAACTAGTATACAAACTAGGAATTACGCAAAGGAACTACGACCTGGATGACATTGCAATAGAATTTAATAGTCACTTTCTCATTCGAGAATGAGAACCCCAACATAGATGTCACTCTTAAAAATATAAGAGAAGTGATATTCATCAAAGAGCCAGAAATAGAACTTATTATAGAAGAACAACAGCGGAACAAACAGATAGTCAAGGCACTATTGTCATGTTACCATGTACAAGAGGAAGCATTGGATGAAGTCGATCCGCGCGATATTCAGATTGAAGAAGCGGAAGGAGAAAGAGATGTGAAAGGATCAACCATAGAATCATAAGTCATTTCCACACCGATCAAAGTAAATAAAGTCAACATTGGGACAATCGAGAATCCCAAAATGGTCAGCATTGGAGATTACTGGGATGAGAAAATAGTGGAAAGCATAACAGAGTTGTTGGGCGAGTACAGTGGCATGTTTCCTACAACATTTACAAAGATGAAGGGTATAGTTGAAGATTTAGGAGAAATGAAGATACCATTTAGACCTGAAGCGAGATCGATCAAACATCGACCATACAGACTGAGCCCAATATACAGGCAGAAAGTCAAAGCTGAGATCAACAGGATGCTCGAAGCCGAAATCATAGAATTGGTCGAAGAATCGGAATGGATAAGCCTGATGGTATTGCAAGACAAGAAATAAGGAGGGATAAGGATATGTGTCAACTTGAGGAATTTGAACGATCCATGCCTACACAACCTATTCCCTACACCTTTCACGGACGAAGTATTAGAAAATGTAGGCAGACACAAAGCCTACCCATTCATTAATGGATTCTCAGGCTACCATCAGATCAAGATAGCACAAGCAGATAGATACAATACCATGTTTGCGACAAAATGGGGATATTATCAGTACACAATCATGCCTTTTGGACTGAAGAATGCACCAGCAATATTTTCCAGAGTAGTCATTGTTGCGTTTAAGGAATTCATCCACCAGTTTCTCGAAGTATACTTGGATGATTGGACAGTCTACAGTTTGTTGAAAGACCATGTAGAATTCTTACGGCTAATGTTGGAAATATGCAGATAGTGTCAGATATCACTGAACATAAAGAAATGCATATTTGGAACACCGTTTGGGATACTATTGGGCCATATAGTATGCAAACAAGGTTTACTCGTAGATCCCGCAAATATTGTAGTAATTGTCAACTTACCACCACCAAAAATAGTATGTCAGCTAAGAGTGACATTGGGACGCACAGGAGATTACAGGAAGTTTATCAAAGGGTATGCACAGATTACTGCACCAATGGAAAAACTACTAAGAAAGTATACAAAGTTTCAGTGGAACGACGAGTCTCAACACGGTCTAGATACCCTAAAGGAAAAGATGGTCATCGCACCAATATTAGTCTTTCCACATTGGGAGAAGACATTTCGCGTCCATGTAGGTGCATCAGCCATAGCACTTGGAGCTATCTTAGCACAGCCAGAAGCAAGGGACTTGGATCACCCGATAGCATTTGCAAGCAAGAAGCTATCAAACTCAGAACATAACTATAACATGACAGAAAGAGAAGGCCTAGCTATGGTCTATGCACTGCAAAGTTCAGACACTACTTATTGGGAAAACACTTTAAGATGTTCACAGCTCACTCAACCCTAAAATACCTAGTCAACAAGCCAGTGTTGGGGGAGAGAATCTGTTGATGGTTACTCCTATTTCGATAATTTGACTTTGAATTAATCCTCAAACCAAGAAAATTGAACGCAGGACCTGACCACCTATCAAGGGTCACAAATGGAGAAGAACCTATGAATTTAGAATAAAAATTTACATATGCATAGCTATTCTCAGTCCATATTGTTGATGAATACTTCACAGATATCATTCGGTACTTGAGCACAGGTACTGTGCCACAAGAATATAGCACCGCGCAGAAGCAAAACTTGGTAGTCTGCGCTGTCGACTATCGATTGATTACAGGACACCTATACAAAATGGGCGCAGATAGCATCTTGCGCAGGTATGTGTTAGAACACAAAAGACCACAAGTTTTAGCAGCAACCCATGAGGGAATAGCAGGAGGACGTTATGAGAGAAAATCTATTGCGTAGAAGGTATTGCGCGCAAGACATTGGTGGCCAATGATTCACAGAGACTCGAAGGAGTACTATCAAAGATATGTCTGTTAAAAGGTAGGCAAACCCAACAGAAGGGACGAGATGCCATTACGACCACAGGTAACACTCCAGGCATTCAATAAGTGGGAAATAGACTTTGTGGAACCAATCAACCCACCAGCAAAAAGAACAAGAGCAAGGTACATTATCACTGCGACGGAATACCTAACAATATGGAAGTCGCACCGGTGAAGGATTGCAACGCAAAAACAATAGCGCATTTTTTATTTGAGCAAGTAATCACTCGATTTGGATGCTCGATAGTTTTGATGAGGAAACAAGGCACACACTTCATAAACAACACCATCAACGCTATGACTGAAGAGTTTGTAGTCCATCATCAGAAGAGCACACCATATCACCCACAGGAAAATCGCACAATAGAAGCATTTAACAAAATCCTGGAAAATGCGCTGACAAAGATTTGTAACGTCAACAAGGATGAATGGGACCTCAAAGTACCAGAAGTATTATGGGCATACAGGACTTTGTGAAAAAATTTGATAGGGCACACGCCATTTAAACTGGTTTATGGCCAAGAAGTAGTGGTGTCATTAGAGTTTTTAGTACCAAGCTTGCGCGTAGCAGCAATTACACAAATGACAGAATGAGGCCCATTACAAAAAAGACTGAATCATCTAATGACCATGGAGGAAGATCGGATATTAGCAGGATTTCACCAATAATTTCAGAAAGCAATGGACAAAACTTTGCATGATAGACACATAAAGAAGAAAACTTTCAAAGAAGGAGATCTAGTACTGATGTATGACAGCAAATTGTTTCAGCATCCAGGAAAGCTATGAATGCATTAGCTAGGACCATACAAGGTAAAATCTGTCACAGACGAAGGAGTTGTATAGTTGGAAGACTTATCAGGTGGAGAACTCATAGGGATGATCAATGGGAGCCGACTGAAGTTGTACAAGGACAGTTGACCACCCACCGCACAATAATAAAAAAATCGTAATTACTACCAATAGAGGCGCAATGTGTAGGGGGAAGAAAAGGCATGCACACTTAGGAACACAAACTCAGCGAGGAGAAGGACAACAATCACATACAAAATGGAATCAAGCAGGAAAAGTAAAGTTGACAAAAGCAGTACAACATGACAGCACTAGGTGGAATTAAAGGATGGCAAGGACTTGTGGGATGCCACATTAATCACGCCAACTGGAAATGAGAAGGTAGATTAATGGCAAGTAAGAAATCGTCAGAGGTGCGTTGAACCTGTAAATAAGGTGCATTAAACCCATAATTAAGGAAGCGTCCTAGACAAGCTTCATGGGAAACCCATACAACACACAGACGTGGGAGCAAACAGTCTATTCATGAAAAGAGAGCAGACAGAGAGCAATAGAGGCTAAAGAGCACAGAGTGAGTTCACAGAGATCAAGCACAGAGTGAGTTCACAGAGATCACAGAGACGTTCAAATTCAGCAAACGTTTGACATTCACCACCATGGCACCGCCTAAGCAAGCAGAAGTGAGCCAGACATCCAGAAAAACAAGAGTTCAGACAAGATCACACATACAGGTGGAAGAAGGTGAACAACAGCCGACGGAGATCGTCAATGTCAACAAAATCCCATCTCCAGACACAACACCGGTGAACCCTACACTGATAGTGGAAGAAACCCAACAGCCCACACCAGAGGGCACAAGTATAGATATATCGGCAGAGGTACAAGAGCAGCCGAACCAGGACACAGAAACCATGAAGGAGGTGCAACCAGAGAACACTAAAGCAGCTCCAAAAGTCAATGGAATGGCACCAAATCTGGAAACAACAATTGATCCAGACGAGTCTCAAATGACCATATCAGACCACCCACCAGAAAGAACAGTCAAAAAAGTCACGGGTTGGTCGGAATTTGATACTGAGGAACAACCAAAAGTCGTTGGAACTTCGAGTCATCCACCACCACCAAAAAAAGACAAGATACAGATACCCGGGTCACCTCGCAAGAAACCTGTCGTAGAAATCGTTCTACCACATATACCAGATGGGGTACAGGTAGGACCAAATCTGTTGGGTCATATAGGGAAGCTCAAATACTCGAACCATGATCTAGCAGACGAAGACAAGTTTCTGGAACTTGCAAAGAGAGTGTACATGCAAATGGTAGACACAAATCTGTTTGGGGAACCGATTAATCAGCCACTCCAATGGGAAACCGGGTTAGAGAAAACATGAATTTTAGGTCTGTTGGACCTACCACATTTTGGCAGAGGTCAGTACACAATTGTGTGTGTAAAACAGTTGTTAGCAGTCACGCATGGTGGGGACATCTGGTTGGACAAGCTTGTCTCGATAGACGTAGAGCTTATTGCTAGCATAACAGGATTGTCATTCCGGGGAATGGATCCCACGCAGTTTATGGATGACAAAGCCAGGGAGAAAGTGCTAGCAGAAGAGATGAAGAATAAGTATGGCACTGACAAGGGGACAAAAGGGATCATTATGAAAGGATCAACGATGTCGCAACACAATTGGGTGCGAAAATCTTAGCCTGCAAGCTGCTAAGAAAATGTCACAAGGAAGAAGTCCCAGTTGTGGTTGTTGCAGTTGCAGCTCAGTGCATCGAGGGCACCATAGTGAGTTGGGCACCGTACCTCTTGAACTTGTTCCTGGATGACTGTAAGGATGCGCAAGATATAGGCACAGAGTTTCACTATTCATGGTTGATCACGTTAATCGCCTTCATGGGGTGGAGGGAACCAAGGTATGTAACTTTTTGTACCAGACCCAAACCAAACCAGGGAGTGAGATACTTACTGCTGAGGGATACATCGAATGCTAGTCACAAAAGGATGAACAGTTCCATCTTTGAAGGATACCTACGTGACCTACAAGAATCCATCTCCAAGATGTGGAGAATAACACTAAAGGTTGTCATGTGATATGGGGACATCGCTAACTTCGGGGCTACATGAAATACAATGTGGATACATGTGCATAAGGATCTCGATAAACAGTGGCTACAGATGCGCTACTGTATCACAAAGGGTGACATCGACATGGACATCAGCAAATGGGATGATGAGTGGAAGATTCCCATCCTCACCCAGGAATTGTCAGAAAGAACAGCAGAAGAAGAGGCAGGGCAGGGAGAAACCCAGACAAAGGCAATCCAAGTGCCCAAGAGATGAAGAACGGGCCAAGGAAAAACAACACAGAAAAATGAAGGGCCAACGAAGACAGGGACCCAGAACGGGAAGAAGGATAAGATGCAGTCGGCCAAGGAGCAGCAGAAACAGGTCGAGCCCGTGCAAGGGACCATAGCAAGTCCCAACCCACGAGAACCAGGGTGAACAAGAGGACATCCACACAGACAGGGGGTGCGTGCAATAAAAGGAAGGCACAAAGAATAGCCCCAGAGTACACGATCACGGATGACAATGGACAGATGATAGACCGAATGGTCCAGGACTATCTAGTCGAGGATTTTGACCATGTTGCGTACCACAGGATAGGATTTAGAAGGTGTTGGAAGAGATGTGGTAGCTCGTCAAGAAAATAGAGGAAGTGTAGATAGCAAGAAGCAGGGGAACAAAACCATCATCAACACAGACGGATGAAAGAGTGGAAGTAGAAGAACGAGATCTAGTCCACCCATTACCGCACCCAAACGGAACTTTCCACATCACACCTAGTATGTTGCGCATGGATGAGATTTTGGGGTAGACATCCCTGAAGGACTTAAGTCAAATATAACTGGTGTTGATGCAAATGCCAACTAGAGCACTACACATGTTGCAGGTTAGCATAAACCATGAGGTACAGTCTCGTGCACACAAATACTTAGTCAAGTTGTAGCAAGAAACAAAGAAACGGGATGCACTGGAAATAGTCTATGAGTAGGATAAATCTGAGACCCAAGAGGAAAGAGAGCACATAAAAGGATTGGAGTAGAAAGTGGCAGGAACTTACGAGAAGATTCCACAGGCCGCGCAGAGTGATGAAATCACAACAGCAGAAAAGATTGATCAAATTGCACAGGAAATCGATCAATATCAGAAGGATATCGAGAATCTATGAGAAAATATCATACCAACCACTCCACCAGTAGTGAAGGATCAAAGGAAGCAAGAAGCAACAGCACAGTTGCACGAGATAGAGCAGCAGGTCAGCACAGCAGCTGACTTGTTCAATAAAACAGCGCAGTTGTGGAACAAGTTAGAGGAGGATCAGCAGGTCCAAAATTGGGACAAGGAAGAAAAAAGGATCAACGCAGTGATCCAAGAACTCAAGCAGAGGCAGAAGACAATGCCAATCACAGAATGCATCAAAGGGGAGAAGGACATGAAGAGATTGCAGGGAGAGATGACTACTACGCAAACACAAAAACAGGAGCGTCAGGATCAAATGGAACCGTTGCAAGAGAGGGTAGTAGAAGTCCTAGAAAAAATAGAGGAAGCCATGGCACAAATGTCACAGACCCGGGCAGAATGCGTGGAATTGATCAGTGACGAAATTTCAGTCTAGATAGTGGACACACTCAAGGAGAAGACTACGCAAGTGCAAACACGGGCAGCAGAGCTCAAGGAAAAGTTCCAGGTGATCACCAAGGAGATCGAGGAAACACACAAAGGTTAGGTGGCTCAGGATGAGCCACATGTCAGTGTTGGGGGCATGTTGGAGGCAGGTCGAGGTGGAAAAGCAAGGCATTTTCGGGAAAGAAGCATGCACGAGGAAAGTGATAGCTGGAAGGAAGAACAACACGTGCGCATGCGAGGGAATACCTAACAACGGTAGGGTTAAGTTTTTGGTAAGGTATTGTAAACGGCTGAAGAGACATAAATATATAAATAGAGATACTTAGGTATCATAAGAGGTTGGTTTAGAGATATACTTAGGTTGGTTCAGAGATATACTCAGGTATCATTGGGATTACTGTTGTTGTTGGTTTTTTATGCATGAGTCGATGTGATACGTGATACTTTGATGTATGATATATTTTGTATAAGTTGTTGAGATAGAGAGTATGAGGGAGGGTAGATCTTGAGGGTTAGATCACAGGATGGGAATCCTGGTGCGATCTAGTCCGCCTCCTATATATCTTACCCGACTGAGGGGAGTTGTAAGCGCGCAGCGCTATAGATGTGGAAATACTATAATAAAAGAGATGAGAGCCAAATCTTTGTGGAGGTAGCCTGGGAGGGGGTGAACCATAGTAGCATCTATGTTATGTGATGAATGCATGCATATCTTTATTGTCTTCAGCAGTTATTATTATGTTGAATGAATGAGTTGTTATATTTCCTGCTTATTCATCGATAACAGTATATTGTGTTTACAAGTTATAATAAATGGTTCAATATATAGCTCTCTTATCTCACACTCAATCCTAGGCTATAAACACCTGAGTCTTACAGCCACCCATTAAATCTATCTCGGGTGAGACTGCGCAGCGCATTTTGTGTGTTGTGTTGCCTTCTAGTTTACCGGGAGGGCCGACAGTTTTGGAGGCTTTGTTGGAAACCTGATCAGACATGAACCCTGGGTCAATAAACGTAGAAAGTATAGAAGAATAAGTAACCAACACCGCTCTAGAATTTTAATGTTTGAGCATGTTTCATCCTCGCAATGAAGTGAGGTCGTCGATCTGTTGCGATCTGCAATCTCAGTAACCTTGTTAATTTAGCACCCCTGCTAAAATTTATTCGTCTTCCAACTCCAGAATCCTTTTAACCGTGTTTATATATGGAGCCAATTTTGGTGATTGGGAGATTTTGAACGCAGGCATGAACATCTCCTAGAGGACGATATCCTGAATCTGACGTGGTGGACTAATGTCATTGTGTTTTCATAGCTACTGATGGATGAGTGCCATGTGTCTTTGTCACTTCGACACTTCAGGCTTCTTTAGTTCTAGATGGAAATCTCCCTAAGTAATTGTCTCATGGTTGACATGGCAGCCTATCGTTACTTTGGCACTTTGAGCTTTGGGATATTTTGAGCACGGGCATGAATATCTTTCAAATTGACTTTCTCCCAATTGGCATGGCCACCTCTCCTCACTTCGGGACTTCAAGCTTCATCAGCTTTTGAACACGGGCATGAATATCTCCTGAAGTGACTTTCTCCCAGTTGACGTGGCAGCCTCTCATCACTTCAGGCTTCGGAAGATTTTGAACGCGGGCATGAATATCTCCCGAAGTGACTTTCTCCCGGTTGACATGGTAGCCTCTCGTCACTTTGGGACTTCGACACTTCGGGGCTTCGGGATGTTTGGATGGAAATCTCCCGAAGTAACTTTCTCCCATTTGACGTGGCAGCCTCTCATTACTTCAGGACTTCGGGCTTCTGGATATTTTGAACACGAGCATGAATATCTCCCGAAGTGACCTTCTTCTGGTTGATGTGGCAGCCTCTCATCACTTTGGGACTTCAAAGCTTATTTCTGGTCATTAATCCTTGCACAACTTTGAAGCTTTGAATGCACGAGATCCATTAATCCGAACTATACATGGGATCTCCACCATTGAAAAATTGAACTTGTCTTCTTTCTTGTATTTCAAGCTCGAAAAGGATTGCTCTGAATGCTACATTTGGACATTTCCTGTGCAAACAAAGGACTTGGCTATCCTGATGTGAGCTCAATTTCGGTAGCGCCACTTTCCAAGATCTAGATTTCACAGCACTTTTGAGTTACTTTTGTCACTTCAAATGTTTCTGCTAACATCAGGCTCCAACTAGGATGGGGGCATGCCTATGAGGCTTCCAAGAACCTTAGCAGTTCCAGACACCTTATCCATTGGGCTATGGTGTCATCTGTATAACCAACCTCCAAACAATGCTAACAATTTCCACTTTTTCAAGAGAACTAAAAGACATGCTATAAACTAAGGAAAGCAAGGCTCAGGAAGCGAGCTTATTACCTGCTGCAAACTTGAAGGAAAGCAAATGCTTGGGAAGCGAGCTTATTTCCTACACTACCCTACCTCTAACCAAGTATGCAATTTGGTCAAGTAAAATCATATTTTAAACTAAGGAAATAAAGGCTCGGGAAGCGAGCTTATTACATGCTGCAAACTTGAAGGAAAGAAAATGCTTGGGAAGCGATCTAATTTCCTACACTACCCTACCTCTAACCAAGTATGCAATTTGGTCAAGTAAAAACATATTTCCATAGTAGCCACTCAAGTAATTTCAAGACTGAGATGATCTTGTCTCTATCATTGATCAATAGTTAAAAACATAAATATACTAACAGTGATAGAGAATCCTTTAGAAAACCATACCCACCCATGAATGTTTGTGAAATGAAATCTGAATTTTTTCAGAAAATCTGAAAAAATTCACTCCAACAAGGCTGCAAATGAATCTTTGAAACCAAGATCAAAAACCTATTGATCCTCAGGAAAACATTGTTCATCCATGAATGCCTCTTTGCTTGAAAAATGATAACCTTCTTGCTTTTTCATAAGCTGCTCTTGGTCATCAAGGGACTTGTTCTTACCCCAACACTTTAAAAATGCATTGCGTAGCTTGATCCAAAAACTAATGCAATCAGCTCTCAAACCTTTAAATCACACAACAACATCTCCAAACAAATATTTGGAGAACAACCTCATTATAACATCATCATGAACTATCTCAAACTGATCAATAAAGTTCTCAAAGGCCTTTAAATGCCTCTCAGTTGTAACATGATCTTCTCTAGAGAACCGAGGAAAATACTCAAGGAAATCAAGAGGATAAAGATGAAGGTGATATGGCAGCCTTAAAGGTTTAAAAATCTTGTCTTTGATTCTAGTTTGAAAACTAGTGGGTTGGATATGAGGTTTAACAAGTTGATGGCAAGGTTCAATAGTAACAGCAGAAGGTGATGATATTTGAGAAGGATTTGAATCAGTTTCAACCTCCTCAAGGTTACAAGGGTGATCAAATTCAAGAGGGATTCCAATACAAATCTCACCCTTATGAATAGGCTTAAGTGAAGATACAAGATCAACATCTACAACATAGGCAGAAGGCAGGTCTTCTTATTCTAATGATGGATATATAAAGGAAGGCTAATGATCATCTGAATAAACAAAGCAGAGGACAATCCTCTTGATATGTAAAGGGAAAGAGAGAAATGAGTTGATAAAAAAAAACAAGAGTTCATGGAGAAATCTCATAAGATGATACCTGGTCATCCCCTTTCGTATGGTCATATTTTTGTCAACAGGATCCTCCCTAGTGGAGTCTTTGATTGTGGAGTCATCAGGTAGATAATTACAGTCAAATTTTGTGTCCCTGTCTTCTCTACCATCAAGAGCTGGATCTATGTTGTTCTCCCGAGGAAGATATATTCACTTACATCCCCGATAATGACGCCATTAATGTTATCACTCCAAGAGTCACCCCCAGACTGCAAATGGGAGTAAGCTTGGTAACATACAAATTGATTTAATTTTGGTTTGAAATCAAGGATCAGCAAGACTTTAATGAAAGGAAAAGACAATAGAAATCATTGCAGATCAATGATGGACCATTGGGCTATGGAGTCGTAAATAGTCTTCTCATTGAAGGCATTTAAGCTCCCTATAAAAAAAAAAGATGTGTATAATGATGAAGAGAAGAATGAGAGAATTAACATAAAGATGAATGTTCGCTAAGCAGAGATCCTCTCTACATAGAGAATTTAGATGTGTCTAAATAGTAAACAGTGATAAATAGGCAAGCTTACAACAAATCCTCTACTGCATCAAGAATCTATCAAACAAAGGAAACTTTTAATCCTTAACATCAACAATACATTCAAACAAGAAGAAGAATAGAACAGAGAACATAGAAGACAAATCTAATGAAACGGCTCATATGAATCTTCAATAACATACAATTTACAGCTACATGCCCCTCTGGCTTACAAACTGAAATATACAGTCATTCCATTTCTCAAAACCTCCTTCACTCTTAGGCCCCCCTTATTATATCATTCATCAGATGTATTTATAATCAAAACAAAAGACAACAATTACGAGTGTGAGTTAGCCTTCCTATCCTAGGATTCTCCACAAAAAGCTACAAGTCTAACATCTATACCAAAAGATCTAACAAACTGCTAAAATCAAGGAGCCTTTTGGCAACCAAAAATGAATGAAAAGTCGTGTTGCTTGGGTGCCTCTTATCCAGTGCTGTGTGTTTTATCTTGTCTGTCATGTTCCTTCTATCAAAAAGAAATTCTAATCAGTATGGGCCTGCAGGAAAAACTGCCCTCTGTGGTACTTCGGGCTCATATTTTTTTGTCTCCTTAGCTAGATCCTACATGCTTCCATTTAAAGGGGTAGTTGATTGTTCAACCACTGGTCCTTATTTCATTAACTGATTTATCCTTGGGATCAGGATGAGGCTTAACACCTAGCTTATTTCCATGCGTTGCTCGTGGATTGGGCCCTATATAAGCACGTGATTGCGAAAGTTTCCAAGGGTGGTTTGGATCCACACCGCTCCAACCCCTGCAATCGACCACCAACTGCGACACACCTATTTAGATATACCATGGTTTTGATTGTGGGACCGCTTTGGGATTTTAACGTTCGAACACTTTCTATCCCCACAGTGAAGTGTGGCCATCGATCTTTCTGCAATCTGTGATTTGGGAAAGCCCTGCTTTTGCTGCCACGCGCCGCCCTTGGATGGATCGTATATTAGCACGTGATTTTGGAAGTTTTCAAGGGAATTTTTGTTCCACACTGCTTCGACCCATGCAATCCACCACCAACTGCAACGTACCCCTTCCACTATACCATGGTTTCAATTGCGGGACCGCTCTAGAATTTTAACATTCAAGCATGTTTTGTCCCCCCAATGAAGTGTGGTCATCGATCTGTTACAATCTGCAATCTGGGTAACCCTATTATTTTAGCATCCCTGCTAAAATTTATTTGTCTTCCAACTCCAAAATCCTTTTAACTGTGTTTATAGATGGAGCCATTTTTGGCGCTTGGGAGATTTTGAACGTGAGCATGAGCATCTCCCGGAGGATGATCTCATGAATCTAACGTGGTGGCATGACGTCATTGTGTTGTCACAACTATTGATGGATGAGCTTCGCGTGTCTTCGGTACTTCAACACTTCGGGCTTTGAGAGTTCTGGATGGAAATCTCCCTAAGTAACTTTCTCTTAGTTGACGTGGCATGCTCTTGTTACTTCGGCACTTTAGGCTTCGGAAGATTTTGAATGCAGGCATGAATATCTCTCGAAGTGACTTTTTCTCAGTTGACGTGGTAACATATCGTCACTTTGGGACTTCGGGCTTTAGGATATTTTGAACGCGGGAATGAATATCTCCCCAAGTGACTTTCTCTCAGTTGACACGGTAGCCTCTCGTCACTTCGGGAGTTTGGGACTTCGACACTTCAAGGCTTCGGGATGTTTGAATGGAAATATCCCAAAGTAACTTTCTCTTGATTGATGTGGAAGCCTCTCATTACTTCGAGACTTCGGGCTTCGGGAGCTTTTGAACTTGGGCATGAATATCTCTTGAAGTGACTTTCTTCTAGTTGATGTGGCAGCCTCTCGTCACTTCGAAACTTCGAAGCTTCTTTCTGGTCGTTAATCCTTACACAACTTTGAAACTCTGAATGCACGAGAGTCATTAATCTGAACTGTACATGGGATCTCTGTTGTTGAAAAATTGAACCTTTCTGCTTTCTCATATTTCAAGCCTGAAAAGAACTGCTCTGAATGCTACGTTTGGACATTTCCTGTGCAAACAAATAACTTGGTTGGCCTGTTGTGAGCTCAATTTCGGTAGCGCCACTTTCCAGATCTAGAGTTCACGACACCTTTGAGTTACTTTTTTCGTTGTAGAAGATTGTGCTAACAGGTTGTAGCCTCAATAAAACCAAGTCTCCCACCTTGAAAATGTGCCCGACCATGTGCATGTCTGCGTATAGATTTTGTTCATTTTGGGTCGTATGTAAGTTTTCCTTGAGAGACTTGAGTATGTCCTGGATCTCATGCCAATCGACATGTGATGAGTGGTTTTGTAGCAGTGTTCTCCCAGATGCAACCACTTCACCCATGCTTTTTGTTTCCCTGACACATAGTTACGTAAATATCCCTAAAGCCATTTATTCACAATATATGTCTGGCCATATGTCTGAGGGTGATAAATAGTGTTGTGGGTAAACTATGTACCAGCTAATATGAACAAATTCTACCAAAAAGTGTGAAGGAACCTATTGTCCCTGTCACTGATAATATATTTTGGTAGCCCATGAAGTATTAATACCTCTCTGAAGAATAGCTCAGCTACCTGTGTTGCCTTATACTCTGAGTATATGGCAAAGAAGTGTGAAAATTTGGTCAACCAATTGACCACTACATAGATACAATCTTTTCCATGGACCTTTGGCAACCCTATGATAAATTCCATGGATATACTCTCCCATTTCTACTCTGGAATGGACAACGACTATAATAATATTGCAAGATTGGTCTGCTCTAACTTGTTCTAGTGAAAAGTCACACACTCACTCACGTGCTTCAGCACATCATCTTTGAGGCCCTTACAAGTGAACATATCCCTGATTTTCCTATAGGTTTTGAAATACCTCATGTGTCTTGCCAATGGTGTATTATGCATTGTCTCCATGATCTTTTCCTTTAGTGTAGACTCTGGAACTAGATATATATGGTCCTTGTAGTAGATGATGTCATCCACCACCTTATACATTTCATCCTGTGTATTTTGGTCCATCACTTCACAAGAAAACTTTTTCTTGAAATATTCCACCACTAGATGGGATTTCCAATCAGCTAAAATCTTTGTGAGCGAACATATCTCTCACCTTCTGGAAAGGGCATCGGCTCCTACATTTTTCTTCCCTTTGACATATTCAATGTCAAAGTCATAGGCCTGCAATTTGCTAACCCACTCATGTTTCCTTTTGTTCAAGTCCCTTTACCCCATGAAGTGCCTCAAGCTGTTATGGTTTGTTTTAACCACAAATTTCCCACCTACCAAATATTGTCAAAACTTCTCTAAGACATGCATGATGGTGAGCATCTCTTTGTCATATATGGAATGAAGTTTCTCCCTCTCTAAGAAAATTCCTTCTCTCATATGCAATCAGAATCCTATGTTGCATTAGAACTTATCCTATCCCTTCACCTGATGAATCGCACTCAAGAACGAAGGACTAAGTGAAGTCAGGAAGTGTTAAAACTGGGAAGATGCTCATCACTTCCTTCATGTGGTCAAATTCCTTCTGAGCCTCTTTTGTATAGATGAATGCTCATTTATTTGTGAGGTCTATGAGTGGTGTAGCCAACTATGAAAACACTTTCACAAACTATCTGTAATAACTGCAAATCCCAAAGAAGCCACGAAGTTGTGTGATATTTTTGGGTGGTGGCCAATCCAATATAGCATGTATATTTTCCCTATGCACCTACACTCCATGTGCACTAAACACATGTACCAAGTATAGAACCTCTTCCATGCCAAATTCACACTTGGACTCTTTGGTATACAGTGACTTCCCCACCATGATGCTCAAAATCTCCTCTAATTACCCCAAGTGTTCCTCCCATGTTTTGCTATATATCAGCAGATCATCAAAAAACACTAGTAAAATATTCTGCAACTACTTTCTGAATAAGTGATTCATGTATGATTGAAATGTAGTAGGTTCATTGGTCAGACCAAACGGAATAACTAAGAACTCATAGTGCCCATAATGGAACCTAAAATTGGTTTTGTTAATATCTTCTTCTCTTACCATGATTTGATGGTAACTAGATCGAAGATCAATCTTTGAAAATTATACTACTCCATGCAGCTCATCTAGAATCTCGTCGATCCTCGGTATACGGTACCTATTTTTTATCGTCTTTTTGTTTAGGGCCATGTATTCAATAAACATTCTCATTGTTCCATCCTTATTCTTTACCAAAACCACTGAAGAAGTGAAAGGAATGGAACTAGGTTTGATATGCCCCATCTCAAGTAATTCCTTAATGGCCCTTTCTATTTCATCTTTGAATATATTGGGATGTATGTAAGAGGTAGTTATGATCGATTGGGATCCCTCCTCCAACTCTATAGTGTGCTCAAAGCCTCTGTCTGGTGGTCTCTCTAGAGGTATCTATCCAAAGACCTTGTCATGTCTTCTCAACAATGCTTGAATATCTGCATGATGGTGTTGTCATCCCTATGAATCTACCTATTTGGTGATAAAACACTCAACTACATATGTTATATCTCCTCACCTAAGAATGCCCTCCGTCCTTTTATTTGACACAATCGTAGGGGTATTATTTGACATACCTCTCAGAAAAACCTATTTACCTCATGGTGTGAAGAATTTCAATGTCATCACTTTATAATTTGGCGTGATGTCCCCCAATGTTTGAAGCCACTGGAATCCAAAAACTATATTGGATTCTTCCAAATCAACAACATAGAAGTCATCAGTCAAGGTGTATTTTCCCAATGTCACGACCAACTTGGAAATATTCTTTGTGTATGACACATTATACCCATCGACCACTACTACACTAAACCCCTCAGATTCCTCAGTATCCATTTGTCGCTTGGCTACCAAAGTTGCATCAATGAAATTGTGGGTTTCCTCACCATCAATAAAAGTTGTGATCCCTTGTCCATGTAGTACCTCTCTAAGTTTGAAGGTGTGGAATATAGGTGTGCCTGATAAAGTGGTGATAGCCACCTCCTTTGCCTCTTCCTGAGGCTTCTCCTCGGTAGAGTTCCCATGCTCATTCCCCTACTCTCGTGCAACCTCTTCCTTCTCATTACTATCTGAATGCAACTCGATGTAGTGAACCTTTCCTTCTCCCATTCATCTGTGGCCTAGTGCCCAAGGTTCTTTTCAGTTGAAGCAAAGATTTTTTTTTCTCAACTCATTCTGAGTCACCTCATCTAACCTCTCCTTACATGTCCCTTATTTCATTGGAGGTTTCTTATCTTTTCCTTTTTGTGGAATGAATTATTTGGAGAAGTTATTTCACTTTGGGACTGCACCCTCCATGTCCCATGTCCTAATGATAGAATCCTAGAATGTCTCTAGTTTGAAATCATTCACCCAACCAAGAAGTGGTTCAGATAGACCCTCAATAAATAGCACCACCAATATTGGCTCAGAGATATCTGTCACGGTGACTGCAACCCTCTAAAACTCTTTGATGTAGGCATCCAGTGTTCCCTCCTGCTTGATCTTTGCCAACTCCCTGAAATGTATCTCAAGGTCTTTCTTATTGAATCTGTCCATTAACTTATGGGTGAAGTCCAAATAGGAGGTGATAGTAGCATGTCCCAAAGTGACCAAGCCATGGTACCACAACTCATGGGCTTCTCCATCAAGGTGTAGAGTAGTGAATTCAATCGCTTTGGCCTTTGTCATAGGATTGAGCTGGAAGTATGTATCTAGCTTTTGTACCCATGCTCTAGGTGTGTTCTTCCTAGACCCATCGAAGGAAGAAATGGATAGCTCTCCAAGCTTCCATATGAGATACTTGTTTTGTTTCCCCCTGTTTTGATCCTTTGGTCTATTCATGTATTTGATTGTGCAAAAGTCATGTAGTGACATGGATGCCTAAAACTCGTCACCTAGAGCTTGATACTCTCTCAAATAGTCTTGAAAATTTTAACCTGGAACTTTTTGCCCTTTATTCTATGTTTGTTGGTTTCTCAAGAACTGAGGCATAAGGGGCCTGGGGATTGTCCTACTATTGGTCCTAGCACCCACATGACCAGGAATCATAGTGTGGTTAGGTGTAGGAATCTTAGGATGGTTTCCTTCACCATTGTTCCCATTGTTCACATTGGAACCCAATGCACCATTGTTACTCACGTAGTTCTTATTTGTCTGGTTACTAGCAATTAATTGTGTCAATAGTTTTGTTAATTGTTGTTGCCTAATAGCTAAGCCTTTTAGTATTTGTATATCTTTGTCCTCATTATTATCCCCCGTGACTTCGTCGTGTTCTACCTATGGTTGGTTCTCCCTTATTTCTCCTTCTTCGTTAAATATGTCCTCTGCCCCTCAATGTCTTCTACTTCTGTAGGTGATATACCTAACGTTTCCTTGCCTCATGAACAACAAACCCCCTCATGCTGGTAGGATACACTACTCTGATACCATTGTACTATTCTGGATAATTTTTTTGTTTCTTTTTTCTTAGTATATCGGTGTAGACAAATTATCAATCTATTTGTATTCAATAGGCCACCCACAATGCATATGGAAATAATTCTAATTTTTTTGTGAAAGTGTAGTGAGGACATCAATATGAAACTCCCAAATATTTATTTGCATTAAATAACTATAACAAAAAAAATGCATTGGGAAGGATCCCAACTAGCAATACAATTAGCTAGATAATGGAACCTGATTTAATGCTTGAATATTGTGACTTCAATGCTGGTACACAAGTCTTGTAGGTGTTACTGTGATGCAGCCACCCAAATATTAATGTTGTAGGTGAATGGGAACTATCCATCTTATATAATATCAATTCAGAGATTTATGGGCCTATTGTAGGTGACAACTTCTGATTTTCTCCCTCCTAGTAACCACAGTATGTTCCCAGCAACAGATAAATACACCCTCAGCCAAGGAAAAACACCTCACAAAGAATATATGTCTCCTCAAGAAGGAACTAGGCCCCCTTTCTATAAGTATCAGTCCCTTACTGAGTTGATTCAGCCTCCAATAGAATTCTATAACCTTTGGTAGATAGTTCAACCCCTGCTTTGTAATAGAAGTCACACCCCCTAGCACACAATCTGCCTCTTCTTTTTTGGTGCGACCCACCAAGGAAAACTTGCCCTCTTACAGATGAAATTCATCCCACAATGAGAGGTAATCAACTTCCCATGAAGAAACTTATCCCACAATAAATAACTCAGCCAACATATAGAAAATTGTCCACCGTGAATAAATCCAGTCGCCTTAAGTGAATAATCAAACTCTGCTCACAATGCAAGCTACCAAATGATGGAAAACTCAACCCAACTGAAGCACAATGAAGAAATCCGCAAGATCTCTTCTCTAAATGACTAACTAGGGTGGATTTGTCTCACCATCGAAGCCAATCTCTGAAAATCCTCCTAAGGTTTTCATCCCAAGAGTTCCAAAACCACAATGAGCTCTCTCAATGAGAAATTAGAAAATGTTAATGCGAGAATGAGAGAGGGCACCCTCTTTTTCCCCTTTTATTCATTTGTTGACTCTTTTGCGACCCTTTTACCTTTTAAACAATTTAAATGACTTTTCACATTCCCCATAGTCCCTTAGGTGCCTTTTTCCACTTTACTCAATGTCACTCTTAGTTTTTAATTAATTCTAGCTCCGGTGACATTGATAGTTAATTCCCTTTCTAATTACATGACTATGGCCCATAGGAATTACTTAGGCCATTTCGTCAATTCATCTAGAAGACTCATTTAGAAAGGGACATTACATAAACTCAATGAATTGAACTACTAAACCCTTTTATAAATAAAAATCACGGTATAAAAAATATAACCAAAGAGAATGCAAAACATTTTGCACCTCGTATGTTCATATCTAACAATGCATTAGTGTAAAAATGTTGTTAATATGAAAAGGCATATAGAAATTGAGAGATGAAAATTCAACATGATTATTGATCTTCCACTCATAATTCTTTGATGAGTTTTCCATCCATGTCACTTTAATACACATATCAATGTCATATGCACTTTATCACTTATCCTACTAAATTGTATACTCATACTTAGACAATTCTTGAGTCCATATCTCATTAGTACAACTCCTCTAATCACAAACTTAGTCAATTTTTTACTCCATCTAAGATCACTTCCATCTAATATCACTTCTCTAAGGTCCTGACTACGCTAATTGATCCCATCACCTTTTGTTACAACCCTTAAAATCATATCAAATATTGTCATGGTTATAAGTTTACAACTCTTAAAGGCATATCAAATAATTGTCACGCTTATAAGTTGTTAAACAAGGGAAATAACTACAAATCATATAGTCCTTTCTTAGTTTAAGCAAATTATAAATAAATGTTAAAATACTTGGGGATGAAATCTCAATGATGTTGTAGTTGAATTATTTTTTTACACAGCACATGGTGGACAGAGATTTTTTTATGAACCTTTAGTTTAAAGACATTGTTAAAGTTTTAGTTTAATGTCATTGTTAATCTATGAGAACATTAAATTGATTTTTTTAGTAGTAAGCTTGTTTAGTTTAAATACATTGTTAAAGTTTTAGTTTAATGCCATTGTTAATCTATGATAACATTAAATTGTTTTTTTAATAGTAAGCTTCTTTACTTTAAATACATTGTTAAAGTTTTAGATTAATGTCATTGTTAATCTATGAGAACATTAAATTGAGTTTTTAATAGTAAGTTGTTAGAATTGGTAGCTCAGAGGTACTTTTGCATTGGTGGTGCCCAGCGTGCGGAAGTGACCAAGCACACTTTCTCCCTAGTGACTTTATAATGTGTTTTTATAAAGTAACTTTATAAAGTGATTTTATAAAGTTGGGTCTTTTAATTTTTAAATGTAAAAGTGACTTTATGATGTTATGGGTCACTTTAGTGATTTAAGTGACCTCAATGAATGATTAAGTCATGATCATTGATCTCATGAGGTCAAGATGTAATCTTGACCATCAATCTCATTGGAAGACCAAGGGTTAGGGCAACTACATTTTGAAAATGCTTAAAGGAAACTCATGAGGGGGAGAGGGGGCACACTTTTTGAGGAGAGAAGAGAGTGGGAGCTGAAGAGTCATGCATCCCAAGAGAGTTTGATCCTGAGGAAGAGATTTTGTTGCAGAGGGAGTTGGCATGCATCCCTAGGAGAGGGATTGGCATGCATCCCTAGGAGAGGGATTGGCACACACTCCAAGGAGGGACAATTCAGCATTTTTATCAGTCCATACAATTGCTATAGTGAGGTTGTATAGCAGTTTAGGTTGGTTGTACAACAAGAAAAGAGGCACAGAAATCGAGGTGCCACTTCAATTCCAGTTGGAACAATTTCCAAGGGTTTTTCTGCTGAGAAAATCATACAACTATGTATTGTACAGAACAACAACATTCTGGCACATTTTCCAAGACAATTCTAAAGCTTGTGTTAACTACACTAGGTCATGGAGGTCATACAACAAGGGCATGAATTTCAAGGCTGAGTTAATGCAATGTTTTGCTGAGAAAACGTTGTTGGGAGTGTGAGATAAGTTTTGTGTGTATTTGCTAAATTATTTTAGTTGTTGCAACTCTGGGTTCTGTGTTGTATTTTTTGTTGCAAATCTGAGTTATTTGTTGTTGCAACTCAAAAATGCTTTCTTATAAGCTCAATAAAAATATCCTTGAACTATATATTTTCCATGTGGTTTCTTACTATGGCATAGCCTAGATTTATGGTGTCAAATGTGTGAATTTTCCTACTATTTATGAGTATTCCGTTCTTGTTTTAAAATTTCAAATTGCTTAGTTTTTTGTGCTTCAGCTCATAGTCCAGTATATGCATGTTGTCATATTTCTATATTGGTGAATATCTATAGGAGGATGAAACATATTATTAAGAAATTGTTGGGACTGATATTTTTAACACAGTATCATAGCTAGGGCTCTAAAGTTCAGTGGGCAGCTTTGGCACTTGGACAACAACTAATTTTTTGGGGCATTTGCTTGGAAGGAGGAAGGGAAAAGAGGTTCTTTGTCAGGTGGACAAAGATGATTTCCAACATCATGTTTGAAGATAGGTTCGAGGGGATCTCCAACTACCTACAATGGAAGGTTAGAATCACAAGTGTTCTCAAAGAGAACAAGTTATCGTTGTTTGTGAACACCGTCATGCCAATACCTGCTTCAGATCCCATAGATTTGGATGTTCATGAAGTGAAGGAAGCCAAGACTTAGATAATCATCTTGGCTGGAGTCAGATACCACCTTATTACACACTTGGTTGAGAAGAAGACAACCAAAGAGATGTGGGATGCACTAAAAATTTTGTATGAGGCAAAGAACGAGAACCAGAAAATGGCACTCTCGGACAAGCCCCATAGTGAGAGGATGGCCAAGGGAGAGAGTGTAGCTACATACCTCACTCGAGTCACACAGGTGAAGGATGAATTGGCAACTATTGGAGGATTTATTCTTGACTCGGAGTTGGTGCAGATATCCCTCAAAGGCTTCACCAAGGAGTGGGACATTTTCGTGAAGTGTGTGGTGGGGAGAGAGAAGATCCCTGATTGGAGCAGATTGTGGGATGAATTTATGTAGGAGGAGATCCAGGAAGGGTCTCAGGAAAAGGAAGTGGATGGTGTAGACGACAAGAACATTTCTCTTGTGGGAAAGATAAATGAGAAGAAGAAGGACATGAGCAAGTTGAGATGCTTTGCATGTCACAAGACTAGCCACTACGCCAGTCAGTGTCTGAACAACAACAACAAGAAGTTGGAACCAGAGGTGTCAGCATCATCAGAGATTGAAGATTTTTCTGAGAGATATGAGATGGAGTACTCTCTCATGACTAGTCCCACGGGCAATGGGTGCCTAGCATTCAAGGACACTGAGTTGTGGCTCGTGGACAATGGATATTCTCGACACATGATAGGGATGAGGTCAGTTTTCCTCAATCTTATAGAGATAGACTCAGACTACAATGTGAATTATGGAGCCGACCCACAACTTGCAGTAAAGGGGGTTGGAAGGGTTAGATTCCAACTAGAGTGAGGAAAATTTTTGGAGGTTTTCAAGGTATTGTATATTCCATAGTTGACAGTTAAATTGCTCTCAGTGTCAACTTTGGATGAGAGTGGATTTGGAATTGTTTTCTACGGTGGACATGTGTTTTTATATCCTATGGGAGAAACCACTGACAAAACAATGATGCTTGTTGTCAGGTATGAGGGGTTGTACAAGTTTTTGGGTTGATCTGTGTTGGGGTCCAGTGGATTTTTGGATTCAGATTCTGTGTCAAAGAGTAGGCAGGTTGCACGAGAGAGAGAGTTGAAATCGGGGACTCAGTCCTCTTCCATGAATCTTAGAGGAATAAATAGGAATGAGTCAACACAGATGGATGCTCAGGAGAGTGTACAGACTCCTAGGAGCATGTCTTCAATTCATGGAACAACAGAGGTAGCAGCAAAAGCTTCCAGTGCAGTGGGAGTAGTGGATTCATATTAGAGGGAGTAAAGACTTCTAGTATAGGGGGAGAAACTATGGCAGTTGATGAGTTCAATACATATTCTGGTGGTTATAATAGAACTACCTCTCTCTCTAAGAGGGAGTGTTAAAATTGGTAGCTCGGAGGTACTTCTGCATTGGTGGCGCCCAGCATGTGGAAGTGACCGAGCACACTTTCTCCGTAGAGACTTTATAATGTGTTTTTGTAAAGTGATTTTATAAAGTTGGTTCTTTTAATTTTTAAATGTAAAAGTGACTTTATGATGTTATGGGTCACTTTAGTGAATTAAGTGACCTCAATGAATGATTAATTCGCGAGCATTGATCTCATGAGGGAAAGATCTAATCTTGACCATCAATCTCATTGGAAGACCAAGGGTTAGGGTAGTTACATTTCGAAAATTATTAAAGGAAGCTCATGAGGGGGAGACGAGGCACACATTTTGAGGAAAGAAGAGAGTGGGAGCTCAAGACTCATGCATCCCAAGAGAGTTTGATCCTGAGGAAGAGAGTTTGTTGTAAAGGGAGTTGGCATGCATCCCTACGAGAGGGATTGACACACACTCCAAGGAGGAACAGTTCAGTATTTTTATCATTACATACATTTTCTACAGTGAATTCGTACAACAGTTAAGGTTGGTCATACAAAAAGAAAAAGAGGCACAGAAATCAAGGTGCCACTTATGTTCTAGTTGGCACGATTTCCAAGGGTTTTCTACTGAGAAAATTGTACAACTGTGTACTGTACAAAACAACAACATTCTGGAACATTTTCCAAGATGGTTTTGAAGCTTGTGTTGAATGTACTAGGTCATGGAGGCCATACAGCAGGGGCGTGAATTTCAAGGCCGAGTGTATGCATTGTTTTGTTGAGAAAACTTTGTTAGGAGTGTGAGATAAGTTATGTGTGTGTTTTCTAAATTATTTTAGTTGTTGCAATTCTGGGTTTTGTGTTGTATTTGTTGTTGCAACTCTACGTTATTTGTTGCTACAACTCAGAAATGATTTCTTAGAAGTCCAATAAAAATCTCCTTGACCTGTATATTTTCCCTATGGTTTCTTACTATGGCATAGCCTAGATTTATGGTGTCAAATGTGTGAATTTGCCTATTGTTTATGAGTATTCCGTTGTTGTTTTAAAATTTCAGATTGCTTAGTTATTTGTGCTTCAACTCATAGCCCATTATATGCATGTTGTCATATTGCTATATTGGTGAATATTTAKAGGTTGAAACCTATTATTTACTAATTGTTGGGACTGTTATTTTTAACATAAGCTTMTTCTTTTCATTAAGTAACCATCGAAGTTTTGGGTGCTTTGATAATATCTCAACTTAACAATTATTACTCAACTTAAAAATTATTAAACAAGTGTTTGATTAAATTATCAAACAATTGTTTCATTAAATTGTTTTTTTTGAGTGATCATCGAAGTTGTGGGTACTTTGATAATATCTTAACTTAATTAGTTCTCTTGGATGCTAGTGATTAGATTATATTGATTCGTATTGATCCAAATTATTTTGAGAACGACATGAAGACAAAAATATAATTGATATATAACAAGGAAATACACAGAGGTAATGTGAAGAACACAGACATATAGTGAAAACCAACTTCTATTAATGAACAAGAGAGAAAAACATTGTAGAACACAAACTGGCATAATGGGGCAACCTATCTCTGAAAAGAAAGAGATGTTGGCTACGCTTCATTCGCAATAAGCTTTACATCACACTCCATTGCATGCTTAAAGGGCCTCCTTCACCTCAATTATATATGAGACAGTGAGAGGATAACAATTCACATTATGCATGTGGGATAAATTGGACTAAGTTTATAAAATGCCATAGGCATGTAAAACACTAGGACTTCTCGAGTGGTCACCCATCCCAGAACTAATCTAGCCTGAGTAGGATTAACTGCAGAGTTCTAATGGGATCTAGTGCATTAACGTTATGTTGTAGGCATGTACATAAGACCACTAGGAAATCATTACATGATGTCTTTAATTAACAAATGAAGATGACATTACATTCCATTCACCATCAAAAGGGTGAATATCATGGTTTATCAAAACCATGGGCTCAAAATGGTGATTAAGTGTAAAAGGTGGATGGCCATCGAGGTCCATCTAGATCATTCCTCCCCCTTTAGGAAGCAATGGTCCCCATTGCATCAAGTTTCCATGGGAGATGGGAATACTTCCGCTAAATATGAAGCTTGGTGTGTTGCTTTCCTTGTTGAAGAAATTGGCTTGCTTAGCTTGTTGAATATTGTCATGAACCTGTTGCTAGAAGGGTTGGATCTGTTCAACCAATATAGCTGCATGATCTACCTGAGTGTGGGAGAAATATGTCAGTGAATATGCAGGATGAAGAGTATGAAGGGTTATGTTATAACCTTGCTTGACTAGGCAGTGTGGAGGCACCCCCGTAGGTGCAGCAAGAACATATTGGGACTCTTCTACAATCTTGCCAATCTGCTTCTGATGGATAGAAAGGTCTTGGGCTAAGGCTTCAATGGTTGTAGTGTCCTTCTGTTCACCTTATGATCTTGACCTTGGCGAAGCCACCCGATGTTGTATGGTTGAGGGTGTGGTGTTGTTGGAAAATCCAACTACTTGACAACCTCTACTGAGATGATGTTCTTTTGGCTTCCATTATCAACAATAAAATGCAGTGGGTTCCCCTTCACCCACATCTGTGAATGGAAGAGTCACTCCCCCTCCTTAGGATCCTCTTTTGGTTGGATTGTTGTAGTTGTGACAGTATCAGTGGGTTTTGCATCAATGATTTGTATCCTTTTATTATTTTCTAAATCAGGGTCCAAGTCGGGGTTTGACTCTTTGTCTTTGAGCTCAGCCACCAATGATTGTATTGAGTAACATTCATCAGTTTTGTGCCAAGGGTTGTTGTGGAACTCACACCACTTTCCAATGTCTTTTTTAGAATTCTCATTACCCTTCTTTGCCTACATCTGGGATGGGCTCTTTTGAGGTTGGCCTTCCTTGCTTTGTCCTTCATTATGTGAGTTAGATTTTCCTTTGCCATGCTTCTCCCACTTACTTTGTTGCTTGAATTTCTGCTCAATTTGGACTGAATATCAGTAAGTAGCTCCGAGTGAGGAGATATCCAAGAAATCCATCTTTGTTTGGATGTACTTGTGTAGACCATTGTGGTACATCAAAACTAGGTGTCGCTCAGAGTCTTTGATACCCATATTTGAGTGTAAGGTATGAAAGATGTTGGCGTACTTTGACACTATCTGGTCTCTTTTCTGACGCAAAGTTGTCCATATCATGCATTGTTGATCCAGGGGATCAATTTTTTCTCAAAAATCAATGTGCTCAGAATCACTTCAAAATGGACATGTGTGTAGACCTTGTCCTCACAAACCCAACACAACTTGAATGGGCTCAAACGTACGTCATACGAGAAAGATATCGTGTTCTGTTCATTTTGCCAAACATGCAAAATTTTGTTGATTGTGCAGTACGTACAATGTTGACATGGCAGCTGACCGTACAGTCCATACGGTCGTATAGTGACGTGGCAGATGTGTTGGCATGCTTACTGGGCAGGCGGTTGCAGACAAGTGGATGAATCCAATGTTGACATGTGTCATTATTTTTTGCAAGTGGTATGGTGCCACATGGCCCAGTCGTGGGATGCCACGTGGCACCCCTCCAATTTGATTGTCAAGTGGTAAAAATTTTATTTCTCCACAGGAGTCGAAACTGCGACCTCCAGGCGGGGGTAAAGACTTGGCAGGTTCAGGATACCAGCCCGCACACATTGTATTTCTTATCCATATGCGGTTTCATATGTATTTGAATTTGCATAAAGGGATGGGCAACGGAGTAAAGGGTTGGGGCCTAATCCCCAACCCCCGGTTCTTACCACAATGCATACGACCTACCTATTACCATTTGGCACGCATGGACAGTTTTGAATGGATTTTAAACCCCTGGTCACCACACGGCTTCCATACAACCCTATACTTTGGCACAGGGTTCCAAGTTTAGCCCTGGTCACATGAATTGAAATTCCACATGACCACATGCCAAATGCGGAGGAGCTAGCCGATGGGCACACAAATTGTTAGGTTGTTAGCCACATGGGGCCATACGACCGAGTTCTCTGCTGAGATTTGGGGGCCGGTGCAAACGGTCCTACATTTTTGTCCTTTTTGTGGAAATGGTTGTGTGTGTTGGGTTTTGGTGTAGAAAAAACATAGAGGTTGGGTTAGTCTATCAATGGTGCAATTTGGCGAGCAAGTACAACAAGCTTGAAGAGGAAAACTTCTAGGAGGTGTAACTTCTTCAATTTTTGGCCAAACCAGGTGTCGAAAAATCCCTGGTAGGGGTTTATGGATGTTCTGAAGCCATTGAAGCCATCTATTTTGTATTTTGAGCACTGTAAGATAAATTTTTAAGAATAATGAAAATGATCCAAGGGAAGCTGGACCAAGAGATGTAGCACAAGAGAGGGGTGAACTCCTTTATCATTTGATGTGTTATGTGTTCATTTTTTATGGTTTTTTATATGTCTGATATGTTGCTCATGATTAAGTAAAAACTCTTTAATTGATGTGTTAGTAACTCGATCCAATTACCCAAACACATACCATTTTTACACTTGCAATTTAAAAGAGACAAGTCTTCTTCATTTTAAAAGGCTCGATATACACATTCATTTTGTTTTCTGATGCTTACAAGGTTGAAGCTCACAAGAGGAGAAGGTCAACTTGTAGACCCAAGTTCTCAACTATCAAGAAGGAGAACTATCAAATCACCTCAATATTCAAGGAGATATTCACCAAGTATGGCTCATAAGGAGAGTCATGTAACTCTTCCTTCAGAGGAAGAAACTTTCAGAAAATATTTCTATGATATGACTGAGATGGTCAAAGTTTTGTTTGAAGAAAGAAATGCAAGATTGCAAGGTGAAAGTTCCATCCCTCCAAAGGGAAATGGAGTTAGTGGTGATAAAACTCCAAAGGGAAATGGAGGGAGTGGTGATTCTCCACCTCCTTCACCTCCATCTTCCACCTCTTCCACCATTTCACAACCACCTCCAAATTCTCCAAAAGAATATAGTAAAACTCTTCCACAAACTCCTTTACTAAAGCTTGATATTAAGTTTGAATTGCTTATGTACAATGAAGAGGTAAATGCTTAGAAATTGGATAACTGGATTCATCATATTAAAGTGTATTGTAGGATACAAACAATCCCAGATGATGAAACTAAGATTCAGCTTGCTTCTTTAAGATTGGGCAGTGCATCACTCATTTGGTGGGAAGACAAAACTCAAGAGGACATGAAGAAACATGGTAAAGTTTTATCCTCTTGGAATGATTTTATTGTTGCAATTAAAAGGCAATTTTATCCATTAGCATACATGCAGAAAGCTATTATGGATTGGCAAAACTTTAGAAAAGCTAAAGGGAAAGATGTGCAAAGCTTCACTCAAGAATTTAGGAGAAGAGGTTTGGTTTTGGGTATAGATTTGTCTTCTCAAGAAACTTTACTCAAATAAATTGGAGGTTTTCATAGCTACTTGAGGCATACAATACTTATGTTTAACCCTTCAAATATAGATGAAGTTTGTGTACATGCAACTCATTTAGAAGCAAGAGGAAGGAATGAACCTCAAGAGGGTAGCAAGAAGTCTTTTCATAATGGAGACAAGGGAAAGAGGAAGTTTGAAGGAAATGGAAAGAAAAATGCTTCAGTCAAGAAAGAGAGAGAGAAACTCTCATGTAAACATTGTTCAAAGGATGGCCATGATGAAGACCATTGTTGGAAACTTCATCTTGAA
>ML790778.1:152127-184181 GCA_009831015.1 Picea engelmannii | reverse complement strand
CTTTCATCGTCATGAGAACAAGTATCATTTGTTTAAAAATGGAGTTGAGTACATTGTTAGAGCACATACAAAGAAGATGAATTTGTCACTTACAAATGTTGGACAAATGAAGAGACTATTCAATGCTAGTAAGAACCTTGTACTTTTGATTATTAAACCCAAAGACAATGATGAAGAAGAAGTTTTTCGAGGATGTGATGAAAAGTTACAACCTGATTTGTATCAGGTTGTTAACGAAAATGTTGAGATGTTTCAGGAACCAAAGGGATTGCCTCCTAAAAGGGGTATCCAACATGAGATTCTTTTGCATCAAGAAGGTCCTCTTCCAAACATTGACATGTGTAGGATGCTAGTCATGGAGAATGTTGAAATCAGAAACCAATCCCAAGAGTTTCTTGACAAAGGGGTCATCAAACCAAGCACTTCGCCATGCAAGTCACCAATTGGTTTGGTACCAAATAAAGATTGTATATGGTGTATGTGGGTAGATTTCAGAGCCTTGAACAAGACTACAAATATGATTGATGAAGGAGATACATGGATGAAAGCTTTGAAAGCAAAGCAAGCTCCATTGCATGCCTTGACAAGCTATGTATTCCACTTGGTGATAAGGTATAAGAAAGACATTTATGACAAAGTTGTTGATATGCTTACTAGGCCTATTGATAGTGCTTTAGTTATTTTTAAGCATCATCTTATCATGCATGAGAGCTATTTGGAACAGTATGCTTTAGATGTTGATTTCAAATATGTTTATGCAACTTTGTGTCATACTAACCAAGTTGAGGAATTGGATTCCTATGTGCATGGTAAAATTTTGTATCTTGGCAAGATATGTTTTCACAGGGTGAAAGAGTCAACATGATAAGGGAAGCACATTCTTCTCTTGTTATTGCCCATTATGGTGTATGCAAGAAGTTGATTGAACAAGTTTAGTTTGTGCAATAAATCATTCAAGAACAGTTGAAGAAGAGCCAAGCTAAGTACAAAGCAAGACATGACAAGTTTTGTGTTGGTCTTAAAGGTACAGATCCAAGCAAGGCCAAGTGGATTAAGGTTGGAAAGGTGAGGGAATTGTACCCTCATCTTCAGATTGATTAAAAGTAGTCTTTTGGAGGTTGAAAAGCTTCCCAATGGGGAGGTGTGATTGAGGGGATCAAATTTTGATCAAAAATCAAAGTGCTCATAATCACTTTAAAATAGACATGTGAATAGGCCTCTTCCTCATGAACCCAATGCAACTTGAACGGGCTCAAACGGGCGTCGTATGATCAAGATATCGTGTTCTGTTCATTTTACCAAATAAGCAAAACTTTGCTAACTGTGTAGTTCGTACAGGTCGTACAGTGTTGATGTGGCAGTTGATCGTACAGTGATGTGGCAAATGTGTTGGCATGCTGATTGGGCAAGCGTTGGCATATAGGTGGATGAATCTAGTGTTAACACGTGTCATTATTTTTGGCATGTGGTATGGTGTCACATGGCCCAGTCGTGAGTTGCCACATGGCACCCCTCCATATTGATTATCAAGTGGTAAAAGTATTATGACTCCACAAGAGTCGAACCCATGACCTTCGGGCAAGGGTAAAGACTTGGCAGCTTCGGGCCACCAGCCCACCCACATTGTATTGCTTACCCATATGCGGTCTCATATGTATTTGAATTTTCATAAAGGGACAGGCTGCGGAGTAAAGGGCTGGGGCCTAAGCCCCAGACCCCGGTTAATACCACAATGCATACGACCTACCTATTACCATTTGGCACGCGCATACAGTTTTGAATGGAGTTTAAATCCCTGGTCACCACACGGCTTCCATACGACCCTATACTTTGGTGTGGGGTTTCAAGTTTAGCCTAGGTCACATGAATTGCAATTCCACATGACCATGCACCAAGCGCGGAGGAGCTAGCTGATGGGCGCGCAAATTGTTAGGTTGTTGGCCACATGGGGCCATACGACTGGGTTCTCCCCCGAGGTTTGGGGGTCAGCACAAACGATCCTACATTTTTTCCCTTTTTTAGAGAATGGTTGTGTGTGCTAGGTTTTGGTGCAGAAAACATACAGAGGCCAGGTTAGTCTGTCAGTGGGTGCAATTTGGCGAGTAGGTACAACAAGCTTGAAGGGGAAAACTTCCAGGAGGCATAACTAATTCAATTTTTGGCTAAACCATGTGACGAAAAAGCTCAAGCAGGGGTTTTTGGATGTTCTGAAGCCATTGAAGCCATCTATTTTGTATTATGAGCACTATAAATTCACTTTTTAAGCATAATGAAAATGATCCAAGAGAAGTTGGACCAAGCGATGTAGCCCAAGTGAGGGGTGAACTCCTTTATCATTTGATGTGTTATGTGTTCATGTTTTATGGTTTTTTACATGTCCAATATGTTGCTCAAGATTAAGTAAAAACTCTTTAAATGATGTGTTAGTAACTTGATCCAATTACCCAAACACATACCATTTTTACACTTGCAATTTAAAAGAGACAAGTCTTCTTCATTTTAAAGATCTACTGGAAACAAATTCATTCCATTTTCAGATCAATTAGTCATCATAGTTTCCGATAGGGTAGAACTCCTCCTTTAGGACATCTACAAAGGTCGCCCAAGTGGGTCCTCTCCCAAATAGTGTAGATTCATCTACAGTGTACCTCTCCCAGTAACCTTCCCACCAAGATCTAACATGGGGAATGGATATAAGGAACGCGAAGGTGATCTTTTCACTGTCGAAAATTTTTTGGACAGAGTAATAACCTTCTAGTAGATTCAACCATTTTTCTAGAGCATCTGCATCTATCTAGCCTTCAAATAAGGGCATATCAAAATTGAATTGTACCTTGAAGGGTGTCGCACTTGTGAATTGGCTTCTTGTTGAAGATGCCTCAGTTGTCTCCATTAGTGGTCTTCGAAGGATCTAAGCAAAGTTGTCCATCATATTTTTCATCTGTCACATGAGGGCTTCCTCGAGCAATGTCTTGAAAGGATCTGCTACTTTTTCATCTCTCTTTTCTTCTGCCATGGGAGGTTTCTTAGGCTGGCAAGAGCAGTTGCCCTCAAGCGAAAATAGATCGAGACCCAACTCTCTATACCTGGACTTTGTCGAGGGCCTTCTCTGAGAAATGACAAGGAGCAGCATGCTCTGATACCATTGATCTAGATTATTTTGAGAACGACATGAAGACAAAAATATAACCGATATATAACAAGGAAATACACAGATATAATGCAAAGAACACAGAAATATAGTGAAAACAAACTTCTATTAATGAACAAGAGAGAAAAATATTGTAGAACACAAATTGGCAGAATGGAGAGGCCTATCTCTAAAAATAAAGAGATGTTGGCTACGCTTCATTTGCAACAAGCTTTACATCAGACTCCATTACATGCTTTAAGGGCCTCCTTTACCTCAATTATATATGAGAGAGTAAGAGGAGAAAAATTCCCATGATGCATGTGGGATAAATTGGACTAAGTTTATAAAATTCCATAGGCATGTAAAACACTAGAATTTCTCGAGCGGTCACCCATCCCAGTACTACTCTAGCCTGAGCGCGCTTAACTACGGAGTTCTAATGGGATCTGGTGTATTAACACTATGTTGTAGGCATGTACATAATACCACTAGGAAATCATTACATGATGTCTCTAATTAACAAATGAAGATGACATTACATTCCATTCCCCATCAAAAGAGTGAATATCATGGTTTATCAAAACCAAATGCTCAAAATGGTGATTCGGTGGAAAAGGTGGATGGCCACCGAGATCCGTATGGATCACCTATGATAGGAATGATCAACCATTTAATTGATTTGTTAATTTTTGGAGCCTAGGTTGGGTTGATTAATTCTATAATGGATTGATGATTATTAGCTGATCAATTTTGTTTGAGTTGTGACTCAAGGGTTTATGAGAATGACGACCTTGTTAAGTTTAAGTGATTGTTACAATTTGGAGGGAGCTTCCAATGTTATTCCTTTGGGATAGTGTTTGATGTACATCTTGTACATTATAATTGTTGATACATTGATCATACATGTGATATATATGGTGATTCTAAGCTATCAATGAATATTAGTAGGTCATCTTATGCATTTGTAGTATGTAGAGATGGTAATTTGTACAAGATCTTTGACAGTGGATCTTTCATGTTGTATTCTTCATATGTGGTTATAATTTGTATTGTTGTCTTGGAGTGATAGGGTTTGGGTAAAACCCCAACAATACAAAGGAATAGTAGGGTTTAGATGTACTTCAATAGAGAAAAGGAGTAGTTATCATTGAAGAAGGTTGTGGAAGATAAACTTGGGGATAGGTTCAAAACCTATGGTCGTAGAATTAATGATTGATTCCAATGCTATAGTGTATGGGGGTAGTGAAAAGTATTAGTCACGTGGTTCTTAGATTCTCTTAGGAAGAGGAAGTTGCCCTTGATGTTACTCTTGCCTTAGGATTCTCTCAGAAAGAGGGAGATGACCTAGTTGATGTTGTTATTTTAGTTACGAGAGTTTTTGAGGTGCATGAGAGGGATTCTCATGTTTACAATTTGATGATAACCATTTATGGGTTGTTGTTATTTTTACCATGAGCTTGGTATTTCAGGATCAATGATTTTCTATGTATGAATATTTTTATCTTGTGTTTTGGATAGATCTAATCCATTTTATTGGTCTTGTTTGTAAATGCAATTATCTGTGTAGGATGTCCTAAACAACAATTAATGTGGTGCGAAATGATTTTGGCCCATAATAAAGACTTTAAGGATGTTGGAATTTTTACAGGTTCCTATTCATGTCTTCCTTGTTGTGAAACAGTTTTAGAGTTTGGAAAGAAGTAATGATCCAAGGTTATGTTCCTTTAGTTTCACAGGAGGTCATTGTTCTTTTGAGAACCCTAGCAAAGGGGAAGTTCAAGATGAAGAGGGAGTATATTGGTTTGATGGTGTAAACCATGTTTCTTTGATTTTGTTCTCTTTGCATTTTCACCATCTAGAGGATGAGTTGCATATTACTTGGTTGATTGTTTAGAAAGAGACACATCTTTATGAAAAATGATTGTTTGGATGATGAGGTCTGCAAACCTGTACTTGTGGGAATGACTCTCACATATGATTGTAGAGTAGGTATGTTGTTGATGTCATGATGGAAGCATGGTATTCACAAGTTGTAGGTTTAGAGGGAGTTGATTTTTATTACATAAAATACTTTTCTCATAAAGAGGGAGTGTTGGATTTTGGGGCTAGTCCAAAAGTGTTTTCACCAGGATAGGAAAGCTCTTAGTCTCCTACTACCTTCATTATCCTTGATTAACATATGGATGTCTTAGTTTGAGTGGATGCTTGACCTTGGATAGAGTACTACCATAATGCACTTACCTAAGATATTGTTATCTCATGTGGCACGATGACTTACCCATTGGGTGCACATACTCAGGTCATATCATATACATTTAACCCTATATATTCCCCCCTTCGATCATAACAGAAGCATGCCAAGGATTTATGTAACCCTGGACAATAGAGAAGCATACTACTAATCCCACATGACTGAGGTAGAAGGTAAGATTGATAATCAACCCATAGCTATTTTGATTGATTTTAGAGTTATTCATAGCTATATAGATCCAAAAATAATTGAAAGGTTTAAATTGAAGAGATGTAAGAACGAAAAATATTGGTTGGTTCAGCTAGCCATTGGAACCAAGAGGAAAAACAATGAACTTGTCAAGGATTTCCCAGTAAACATGAATGGAGTTACCACTAAGGAATATTTGAACATCATACCACTTGGGTCATATGATTGCTTAATTGGTATGGACTAGATGGATGAGCATAATGTTTTCCTAGATTGCTACAATAATGATTTCACATCCGTTGATAAGGAAGGGAATTCAAGGATAGTGTAAGGTATTCCAAGACCTATATATGTTAGAGATATTTTGACATTGTAGTTGGAAATAAGTCTTAGAAAAGAGTGCTAGATATATGCATCCCGTATGGAAGAGCTAGCCAACGATAACGAACCAAATCTTGAAGATTATCCAGTATTGAAGGAATGTGAAGATGTGTTTGGGAGTTTCCAATTGCCACCAAAGAGAGATATTGACTTGTCTATTGACTTAATGCTTGGAGCTTCCCAATGTTCAAAACTCCCCATAGAATGAGCACATCATAGTTGAAGGAGTTGTAGATGCAACTAGAATAATTGTTGAAGAAGGGGTACATATTCCCAGGTGTCTCACCTTGGGGTGCCCCGATGATTTTTGTTAAGAAAAAATATGGAACTCTAAGGTTGTGTATTTAATTAAGACATATTAATAAGGTTATTGTAAAGAACAAATACCCTCTACCGTGGATCAATGATATTTTTTATCAACTAAAAGGAGTAAGAATATTTTCCAAGATCGAGCTAAGGCTAGGTTACCATCAAGTGATAATCAGATAATAAGACACCAGTAAGACAACATTTCAGACAAGGTATGGCCATTATGAGTTTGTGATGGTGCCATTTTTCCTAAAAAATGCACAAACTACTTTTATGTGTCTAATGAATGGAATTTTCAGGCATTACCTAGACAAATTCATCATTGTCTTCTTGGATTATATTCTTATATACTCAAAGACAGAGGAGGATCATGAACAACATTTGAGAATGGTGCTACAAGTGTTGAGAGAGAACCAATTGTATGCCAAGTTAAACAAGTGAACTTTATACCAAAGGAAATTCCATTATTCAGGACACATCGTCTCAGAGGAGGTCATAGAGATAGACCTTGAGAAGATTGAAGTAATCAAAAGTTGGCCAACACCAAAGAATGTTTCAGAAGTGAGATATTTTATGGGATTAGTTGGATATTATAGGAGATTCATAGAATTTTTCTCCAAGTTTACACATCTGATTAATTCACTGCAAAAGAAGGGAACAAAGTTTGAATGGACTACCAAATGTGAGGAGAGTTTCAAGCTTTTGAAGGAATTATTGACCAATGCACCTATTTTAAAGGTTGTGAATCTAGATGAGGATTTTATCGTGTGCACAAATGCATGCAAGGAAGGGCTTGGTGGAGTCCTTACATAGAATGTGTTGATTTTTCATAAGCTAGGTTAAGCATGAAGTTCATTCCATTTTATCATTTCACTTAACCATAAACAATAATGTTGCAGCAACCAAGATCACAAGAAGAAACACGATGCACAAGAACACAAGAAGTATCCTGGGAAACCCTTCTCAACAAGGGAAGAAAACCCAGCCAAATCATTTGCTATATTCTTCATGAGAAAGACCTCCACCAAGATAAACCCTATCACACAAGAGGGTGCTTCAAACCCTAGAACTCTAGTGCCCAAGAGAGGTGCACACCTTTTTCCAAGTAGATGTACTTGCAAAAATTTATAAACTTGCAAGGAAGATGTGATTCCACAATGGTCATCTCTTACTTATATTAGACTTGTCCAATAAACAAAGGAGTCTATTGGCTCAACAAGGTCGACCTCTCTAAGTCGCTATATAATTTATTATTATTATTATCATAATTAATATTAATATTAATATTAGTTATCTTTTACATTTATTATTAAACATATTAAGGTGGGGCCGACCTGTACCCTTTACATAACAATTAAGGTTACAGGTAGGTCTGACTCTTGAACAGTATATAGCAAAGGATTTGATACACCCACTAGTGCTCATCCACTAGGGGCACATCCATAGGGATGTCACAACTTTGATTCACTGCATTACACAGAAGAACTAGATATTCACACATTCACATGTGCTCATCCACAGGCACATCGACTCTACAGATCTACTTTCCCACTGCCACCGACAAGAGAATCATCTAGAATCTTCTCATCAAATCTGTTGCTCAGAGGAGGCGATCACATCATCTTCATTTATGTTCACATGATGATGTGCCCAAAACTTTTGGGATTTCACACGTTCACCTTGTGCTCATCCACGAGCATGCCCTAACTCAACAGATCGATTTTCCACCGAATAATCATCTGGATTTCTTCTCACTCTCTGAATGGAGGAGGTCATCTCTATGTTCCTAGCTCTGTCTCAAGTAGGAACCACGTACCCTCATTAGGGGCTTTCTCTCAGGTTTGTAAGCTGAGAGAAAGACTCACATAGCTGATATGTTCCACATCTCACAGGTTTGTAAGTTGGAGGATGTCTCCCATAGTTGCATTCATCAACACTCCCTCTCAGCTAGGGAGGCATTCTTTAGCATGCCAAGTCTCACACAGATTTATTTTGAATTTTGTCTTGGCTTGAGTTATCGACACTCCCTATCAAATAGGGAGCCATTCTTCATGAAGTTAAGTTGATGAAGATATCTGCAATATGCTCATGTGTAGGAAGGTACTGCAAGTGTACGATTTTCCTCTGCATCATATCTCTGATATAAGGATATTTCATCTTATCATGTTTTGATCCATCAAGAAATAGGAGCTTTACACATAACTCTAGGTTATCAGCATAGGATCCATCTCATGGTTAAGTAAATATGTCAGAAGCTTGTGAAGCCACATTGCTTCGCACACTCGATTCTTATATACTCTGCCTCTATGGTACTCAAGGCCACAGAGTTCCGTTTCTTGCTGCATCAAGAAACCATGGAAAACTTCACGGTAGAACATCAATTGGATGTGTTCTTTCAGTCCATTGTACTTTCTGCTCAATCTGAATTGACATATCCTGCAAACTCAGTTTCACACTAGAGGCATATCTTAGGCCATATCCAATTGTGCCTTGTATATATCTCAATACATGTTTTGTTGTTGTCTAGTGAGTCTCTCTTGGTTGACTCATTAAATGACCAGGCACATTCACTGCATGGCATGAATCAAGTCTGGTGTTAACCAGATATATTAGTGATCCAGTCAGTTGTGGAACAGTCTCGTTTGAATCATCATCAATCTTCTTCTTTAAATCCATCACGGTGGATTTTTCATTATGTCATACTGAGCTTCTTTAATATATTCATTGTATATTTTCCTTGACTCAGGAAAATCTCATCAGTCCTCTGTCATACTTCTTGTCCCAAGAAGTAGTGCATCATACTCAGATTCTTCATCTCTAATTCAGAAGTCAAGGATTACAACAACGCTTTTTGAATAAGTCATCAAGATCAGGTTCTCGTGACCAACACCGTATAGGTTTGGATTAGCAACACTCTTGTTGAAATCCAAACTCATCAAGAATCTATCTATCTGATATAATTTCCAACTCATGGATGGTAGTACGGATGGAAGTGTATCGGTTCACTGGGTCAAGTGTCTCATCATAGACAACTCCCTCTATTTATGAGAAACCTCCGGCTATAGATCTCGTTTGTATTTCTCGACACTTTCATCAACTACATGCTTGATCTTATAGATCCACTTGGAAGTTACAACAGACTTCCCTTTCTGGTCCCTGAATAATACCTTATGCATCATTCTTTAAGATATACTGGTAATCTTCTATTATGGCATCTTGCCATACTGGTTCTCTTGTTGCTTCTCTAAGACAAGGAGTCACAACATCAATAAAGTGGCTCATGACTGAAGGATAGCTCGAAAATCTCTTTTTCTTTCTCGGAATGTGCCTTGAGAGGCTTGTATGTTTCTATGCCTCTTGCAGAGTGAGTCTAGGTAGGCATTTTATGCCCTACTGTAATATCTATAAACATATCAACTTGGAGAAACTGGATAACCTGGAGTAATGTTTGTCTCCCTCTGGATTTCTGAAGGGGGAGAAGGTATTGTCTCACTATCAATCTCCATCTGAGATTCTCTCGGTCTTTGAAAAATTGTCTCTTCTTCAAGGACAACGTCTCTACTTGTCTCAATCTATCTCTAACTAGGGATGTCTTTGAAGATTCATTGTATCCTTTCTTCCTAAAGAATCTAGATTGGACTTCTTCTCTTTGGGTACATGAAAATACAATGGACACTCAAATAACCTAAAGTGTTCAATCTCAGGATTCATTCCGGTGAAGACTTCTTTGGGAGTTTATGTTTTTCAAAGTCTGGTGAAGACTCTTGTTCTGCACATATACTGTGTCATGCATGCTCCTTCCCATGGAATCCTAGAAATATTATGATCATGCTTTGTAGCATTTATGATTCTATTTTTCTTCTTTCTCAAATGGTTTTGGATTCTTCCAAGTCAAGTGACTCCCTCTTAAGGATAAGCATCTTTTAACCTATCTGAAACAAGAAAACAAAAAGAACCAATACAAGAATATATCATAAAGGAGAATAATGAGTACATATCTAAAATCAAAGCAATTTAAGGAATATTATCACAGCTACAATACCTAATTGTAATGTAGCAACCTTTTAGAAATATAGTTTAGAGAAATCACAATTACAACAATCAAACCTGGAGTCTTCTCTTCAAGTGTGTCGTTCCTCTGAATGCACTGAGGTCCCTCTGGATACATGACTTCAACAAAAGGTTCCTTCCCCCTGCAATTTCCCTCATGAAAATGATACAAATAATATAAACAAGTGCATACCTGAGGATGTTGATATGATTTCTCCAATGGCTCTTGGCTGATCTCTATCCTCTGATATCTTTATGAAGAAGATAGTCATGGTGTCACCTTTTGTCATCTTTGTTATTTTGAAGCTGTCTCTTCAATGTAAGAGCTTGAGTAGGTGATTGGCTTCCTTGTCCTAACGTCATCTTCCTTCTATTCATTGATAGTTTTCTCTGGTAAAACCCTTTTGTATTACCCACAATAAATGTTCCTTTGAAGTCTTGTCTTTCAAGAACTTTTAAGTTGCTTGATCCATCAAGCTTATCTTCTATCATAGTTTTTGTTCATCATAATTTTAGATTATTCACAACCCTTTGTTAACTAGGCTAGAAAACCTAACKGCTAGGCTAGGCTAGCACTTTTAGGTTTTATTGGACTTATGACTGCCAACAATAAGCCTTTGAGAGATAGGAGAACACTGGTGAGCTGAAGATATCCTTCAATGAGTTTGCAGAAACCCTAATTCTGAAATTTCTGCASAAATTAGYGAAACTCTAGAAACCCTAGGGCTAAAATTTCAAAATGCTCAAAATGTCACTCTGAGAGTCTCTGGAGATGCGCTGGAAGAGGTTGTACTCTTATATGCAAAAAGTATCCCCATCATCCAAGTATTAAGGGTTGAATCACCATTGAGAAGGAGGTCATACAAATTTTATGGAAACCTTAGGAGGGTCGTACGATTCTGCAGAAGAGGAGAGATGGATGATAAAATCTTGTAGCTTGTGTAATGGGTTCTTCAAGACCTATGCTTTGATACCATGTTAATTTTTCATAAGCTAGGTTAAGCATGAAGTTCATTCCATTTTATCATTTCACTTAACCATAAACAATAATGTTGCATCAACCAAGATCACAAGAAGAAACACCATGCACAAGAACACAAGATGTATCCTCGGAAACCTTTCTCAACAAGGGAAGAAAACCCATCCAAATCCTTTGCTATATTCTTCAAGAGAAAGAACTCCACCAAGATAAACCCTAGCACACCAGAGGGTGCTTCAAAGCCTAGAACTCTAGCACTGAAGAGAGGTGCGCACATTTTGCCAAGTAGATGTACTTGCTGAAATTTTCAAACTTGCAAGGAAAATGTGATTCCACAATGGGAAATCATCTCTTATTTATATTAGACTTTTCCAATCAACAAAGGCGTCTATTGGGTCAACAGGGCTGACCTCTCTAAGTCACTATATAATTTTTTTTTTATTATTATTATTATTATAATTAATATTAATATTAATTATCTTTTACATTTATTATTAAACATATTAAGGTGGGGTCGACATGTACCCTTTACATAACAATTAGGGTTACAGGTAGGTCTGACTCTTGAACAGTATATAGCAAAGGATTTGATACACCCACTAGTGTTCATCCACTAGGGGCACATCCATAGGGATGTCACAACTCTGATTCACTGCATTACACAGAAGAACCAGGTCTTCACACATTCACATGTGCTTGTCCACAGGCATGTCAAGTCTATAGATCTGCTTTCCCACTTTCACTGACAGGAGAATCATATGGAGTCTTCTAGTCAACTCTGCTGCTCAGAGGAGGCTATCACATAATCTTCATTTATGTTCACATGACGATGTGCCCAACACTTTTGGGATTTCACACATTTACCTTGTGCTCAGCCACAGACATGTCCTAACTCAACAGATTGCTTTTCCACCGAATAATCATCTGGAGTTATTCTCACTCTTTGAATGGAGGAAGTCATCTCTACATTCCTAGCTCTATCTCAGGCAGGAACCATGTACCCTTCTTAGGGGATTTCTCTCAGGTTTGTAAGCTGAGAGAAAGACTCACATAGCTGTTATGTTCCACATCTCATAGGTTTGTAAGCTGGAGGATGTCTCCCATAGCTGCATACATCAACATAATGGACATGTCATATGTTATGAGTCAATAAATATTGAGCATGAAATAAATTATGCTACCCATGACTTAGATTTGGCTGCCATAGTTCACGTCTTAAAAATGTGGACGCATTATCTCATGGGTGAAAAACTTGAGCTAAAGACGGATCATAGCATTCTAAAACACTTGTTTGAACAACCAACATTGAACGCTAGACAAACTATATGGTTGGAATTTCTTACTGAATATGATTTTGACATCAAGCATATCAAGGGAAAAGAGAATAAAGTGGTCGATGCACTCAACATGAGGGTGCATGAAATACATGCTACATCCATTAGCATGTATTGTCCAGATTTAAAAAGTAGAATTTTGGAAGATGTAGCATCAGATCAACATTATGCATAGGTTACATAAGGCTTACAATGGGAAAATGCACCGTTGAAGTTTAAAGAGTATAGGCTAGAAGAGGTTCCCTCTTGTTCGGGGACAAAGTTTATGTTCCTAACACTCAAGAATTGAGAAATATGGTGTCGAAAGAGATGCACAATGTACCATATGTTGGTCATCCATGATACCAAAAGAAAACTACAACAATTGAGGCCAATATTTATGGCCTGGAATGAAGAAGCATGTGGTTGATTACATAGCCAAGTGCATGGAATGCCAGAAAGTGAAGACTGGACATAGGCATCTGGCGAGATTGTTATAGCCATTTCCCATTCTTGAATGGAAATGGGAGGTAGTTACGATATATTTTATCACCAAGCTATCAAGGTAAACAGGGCACATGATTCCATCATGGTAGTGGTGGACAAACTTACAAAGGATACACATTTTATTCCAGTGAAAATGACTCACAAGGAAGCCAATGTTGCAGAAATTTATATGAAGGAAATTGTTAGGCTACATGGTGTGCCTAAGGCAATAGTGTCAAATAGAGATCCCAAGTTCACTTCCAACTTTTGGAAGGGGTTGTTTAATGTATTTGGGACCAATTTGAATTTCATTATAGCATGTCATCTAGAGTTAGATGGGAAAACAGAGAGGACTAACTGGATATATGAAGATATGCTGAGAATGTATGTAATGGACATGCCTTCCAAATGGGAAGACTACCTTCATCTAGATGGATTTGATTAAAATAATGTGTATTGGGCATCAATGAAGATGAGCCCATTTGAAGCCTTGTATGGTAGGAAATTCAACATGCTAGCAAGTTGGGACAACCCAGTAGACTGAGCAATTGTTGGGCTCGAATTACTAAATGAAATGGAAGAGAAAATGATAAATATTTGGAAGAATTTAAAGGTTGCACGGGACAAGAAAAAGAGTTATCTAGGTAAAAGTAGGACACACAAAGAATTCAAAGTGTGTGAGCATGTGTTTATAAAGTAAAGGCTAAAAGGAGCTCACTAAGATTGGGAAGTTGCCCAAAGTTCGTAGTGAAATATTGTTAGGGTCCTAACCTCCCTAACCTCTCAAGTGGATAGCATTATATGTTTTTCTATGTAATAAAGGAGACATTACTAAATAAGGCCTATGTAATAATGTGAACATGTCTAATGTAAGAAGACTTAATAGAAGGTTATGCTTCTAGAAAAATCTTCCTCTAGAATGTTCTCTAGAGGATAGAAATAGTATGAATATGAGTAGAAAGCATGGAAATGTTTTGTCTTGAAAAGTATTTTGTACTTGATCTCTACTCTGTTGTAGGTTTTTCCATAGAAGAGGCAAGTGAACTTGGTTATTGAGAAAGGTATCATTTTTGGAATCAACTGAGTCATTGTGCTCACTTTTTCTCTTTTTGTTGACAATCATTATAACAAACTTATTTGTGCTTTGCATATTAACATATGGTACCTTATAAGTGGTATTAAAGCACTTTCCTCTACAGATTTTAAGACAAAAAAATTTCAAGCTACAAACGTGTACTTTCGGCATCTTTAAAGCACAATGATTTATTGTTTGGCGGGTAAAATTGTGGTTGGGGAAGTAAACATGCAGGAAATACAAACAGATTCACTTGGTTACTCAAAACATTATTTCACCTAGTTGGAAACCTTGTAACCCCTTTTGGTACCCCTTTAAGTAGTACCACATTGGACAACACATGTACAAGGCCATTCACTCCCATGTACCCTTTGGTATACAGGGAGTCCCATAGGTCTCCTGAAACTAGTTGTAGATCAACCACTTGACCGCCTGACTGTTATAGTGGCACCGAGAACAACACTCAGGAAGAATACTCTCATGTACTTAGGTAATCGGGTAGTACGACTAAGGCTATAGTCGAGCCCCCTTAGTTAGAGCCATAAGATATTGGGCCAAGTACTATTATTGGACCCCAATGGTATATTAGAGAGATATAGCATAGGGAAATCCATTGTCCATATGAACCCTCAAAACCCTAACCCTTGTTGTCGAACAAGAACATAGCATAAGCAAAGTGGAGATTTTGCAGCACAACCTTGCTTCCTGCACCTAGGTTGTGAAGTTACTACACAATTTTAACTATTAAACATTTGGGCATTTTGTCACTGCAGTATTATTTAGACTCGAGTATAACTCCATAGGAGTAAAAAAAAAGAAAAAAAAAAGTATAGTGGTCCCACCGACACCCTTATTTGGGACCTATCCCACTAGATTCCTCTTTACACATTGATTACAGTGGTACCCCTCAATTATAAGACTTATTTTCTCCATGGACCTACCCACCCTCCTCGACACCCTTATTTGGGACCTATTCCATTGGATTCCTTTCTTTTCCCTGATCTTCGTGGTACACCTCACTCCTAACCCCTTTTAGTGTGGACCCACCAGCCCTAGTCTTGCTGGCTTATAACCCAAATGGCCCACACCCGCAACCAAGAATTTGATAGCCACATCCTTTCCTTGAACACCACCCACAACTAGACCAAGAATGAAATCAAGGGACTAACTTATAATATTGCTACCCTCAATTCCAAATTTGAAACCCTCTATGAAGATCTAAAAAAATTGGTATCCTTCTCTCAAGATGTCAAAAACTTGGCAGCAATGATGATTCAATTATGGGGCCCTGCCTCCTTTGAAAAACATTCACATCGAGAGGGTGTCAACTCCTCCCATTCCATGGCATTTCATTCTAACCCCCTTAATCGTGAATTGTGTCTTCCCAAATTTGAGGTGAATAAATTTGATGGCTCAGACCCCACAGGTTGGGTCACTCAAATGGAACATCATTTCTCCTTGGATGGCATTATTGACGACTTAACCAAACTTTGCATTGGTGTCCTTTATTTGGATCTTGAACACTAGCAATGGTGGAAATGGCATAAAAATTCACATAGAGTCTATCTTGGTTGGACCCAGTTTGTTGCAGACCTTTATGAATGCTTTGACACTGACACACATCATTTGGGTTGTTTGACCAAGTTGAAATAGTTTGGTATGGTGGAATAATATATCGCTTCTTTTGAGCAATTATATTTCTGAACTGAAGGCATGTCATACACATTTTTCCATGAATGCTTTATCAGTGGCCTTAAGGGTGACATCTCAGCTCATATCCTAATGGCTCGCCTCCCAACCTGGCTTGTTGCTACTCATCATGCCAAGGAAGCAAAATAGGTCATCTCTTCCCAAATCATAAAGCCCTCATTTATTCCATGCTTCTGGCCCATCAATCCTGCCCCTCCTCCCCCTCCTCTTAAGATCCATAATTTCACACGGGCAAAAATGGTTGAATGCCAACTTAAGGGTCTTTTCTATAATTGTGATGAAAAAAAAAAATGGGGCACAAGTGTAACGAGCAAAATCTTTTTATGGCCATTTATAAGGACATTTCTAAATAGGATGAAGATGTTTCCTATCCCACCCTCCGATCCACCAAAAGTTGAATCACTTATCTATCTGAATGCTCTCACCAATATCTCTGCTCCCCAAACTCTTAAGTTAATTGGGTATATGAAGAATCAAAAAGTCATTATCCTGATCGACAATGGTAGCATCCATAATTTTATTCATTGTCACATTTCTCAAGAGACCCCGTGCTATATATGTGCAATTAATAATTTTCAAATCATGATTTCTAATGGTTGTCCCATGAAATGTGTCATTCATTATGAAAATGTATGCTTGCAAATTGGTCATTATCACCTGAAATCCCACATGTTTACTATTGGCATGGGTGGTTGTGACATTGTTCTGGGTGTTGAATGGTTACACACACTAGGCCCCATCACCATGTACTTCAAGGAATTAACCATGTGTTTCCAACAAAATGGACTATAGTACCACTTCCAAGGCATCATCGTAGGTTCCCCTGAGATTATTAGTTTACACTGAATGGAGAAAATCCTCAAAAAAGGTCATTCTAGAATTATTTCCCAAATCCATGTCATTGAAGCAGTTGAGACACCCTCACCCACTATTTATCCCGACATCCATTTCCTCCTCTCCAAACACCAATCTGTTTTTGACAATCCCCAAGGGCTTTCTCCTTCTCGTGGCACCCATGCTTATTCCATCCCACTTGTCCATGGTAGTCTTCCTCCCAATTTTCTCCCTTATCATCACCACTTTTCCCAAAAACAAGAAATTGAGAAAATTGTTTAGGAATTGCTAGCAATGGGTGTCATCCATCCTAGCGGCCCTTACTCTTCTCTTGTCATTGTGGTACTCAAGAAAGAAGGTATGTGGCACTTTTGCCCTAATTTTTTATCCCTCAACAAAATTATTGTCAAAGATAAATTTCTCATTATGTCATTGATTAACTTTTGGATGAACTGAGTGGTGCTCAATTTTGGAGCATCAAATCTATGGCTGAATGTATGTCCTCTATAGTTGGTTGCACATTTTCTATCAAAAGATAAGTTTTTATTTTATCTATGTTCACTTTTTGTATTCATGGATTTTATTTGTTGTATGTTTACTCTAAGTTTTGAGCAATTATGTGATGATGTGTATGTGTTTAATTGGCTACATTCATGTTTTAAAATTGTTGTTAGATGAAAGAGAATTTTTATCCTTGAATGAGTGTTTTTAATGTTGTTAGATGAATGAGCATTGCATTTAGATTAATGGTATTAATTTTTTTATGGGTTTATTAGTGGGGGCACTATAATAATTAAGATACAAGTACATACTATTAGCTCATCACAAGATGGTAACATATATCATATTTTCTTATCACAAGCTAGGACACTCAAATTGCATCAAAACCATATCTAGGGAATCCACCATCAATCATGGCCTAGTAAGGCATCATGACAAGATACTCCTAGCCACTCCAAAGGTTGAATAACAAGTTAACATCAACACCAACAAATCCACCCTTAATATTTCTCCAAGCTTGCCTCACACAAGCTCTGTAAGCAAAGTGCTTCAAGTTTTCTCTAGGGTTTCCTTGCCACAAGCCTTGTTTCCTTCTCACACAACAAAAACAACCATATCACTTAAAGTCTTATCTAGGTTTTGCCTCTCATTAACCCTAGTTATTTCCTCCCTTGCATCAACACAAACACAAAGACTTGTGACATGTTTACTAAAAATATACAATGATCTAATGAACTCCCTCCTACCATTCTTCTTGTTCTTCCTAAGGTTTGCATCCCACAAACCCTAGGTCTTCTTCTCTTGCATCACAAAAGCATAAGACCTATAGATGATTTTACAATGCAATATCAAGAGTACATAAACATAAGCTCCAAGTATTCTTCAAGCTAAGCATCACACTAATCTCCAAGACTTTACTCCTCTAATGCTCCATGTTCTTGCTCTAGGATTTAAATCACACAAACCCTAGGTTTTCTTCTCTTTCATCACACAAGTGCTAAGACCCAAGTTCATCCCTAGTGCTAGCATTACTCTTTGTGTATCTTCTAGGGTTTACATCAGAAACCATGGGTCTTTCTCCCTACAAGGACTCTCCAAGGAAATTACAAAGATAGATTAAATGAGTACATYAGTAGTGAGTTATGACAAAGGTTCTCTCCTGCCTTTATATAGAATAGGTGGGGTGGGACAAGAYAAAACATGGATTAGGTCCACACAAGTAAGCCTAGATGCAAGTCAACAAGGTAACCCCACATGGATCACTCTACAATACAATGATGACAAGTGTTGCACTAGGRATTTACCCAACCCTAAGGTGGTGTTCCCTCCAAGAATAAAACCCCTTGGACCCAACACCCCTCCTCCAAGATGGTGCAACATCCATTAATATTTTATCCCAAATATCCCTCTTCCATGGTGGTTCTCTMTCCAAGTGTCCTCATGCAAGGTGCTCCTCCTCTATTTKTGTGCCAGATGTCCTCTTATGCCCAACACTCATCAACATGTGTGTCATGGTAGTTAATTCATCCAATGCTTCTCCTCAACACATGTTCCTAGGTCCACAACCAACCTACACAAAGTATTGTCCTCAACTTAAGCATCATCAAATCAAGTATCCAACCTCCAAGGTGTATGCCACATGATCCCATGCTCTTGGAGCTAAGTGCTCTCCTCCAAGTGCCTAAGGCTCATCCTCCTAGGTAGGTACCTCTCTTAATCAAGCAAATAACTCCCTATAACAACCTCATAGATAAGTGTGCTTTGCTAGCACTTTATCCAAGGTCAAGCTTGCACTCAAACTTAGGCATCCATATTTCAATCAAGGATAACTAAGTGGCTAGGAGACTAAGTGCTTTCTTAGTTTGGCAAAATACTTTTGGAGTAATCCTAAAATCTAACAAACTTGATACAAAGTTGTAGTGAGTGGGTTTGAATTATTTTTTAAGAGGCCATGATGGATGGATTTGACTTAGGTCTAGGAGGAAACCATGAGACAATATGCTACATTTAATAGGCCCTTATTTAAAAAGGTCATTTGACATTAGTTTCAAACTACATAATGATCCTTAAAAATTAACCTTCTAATCCAAATTAATCTTAACAGGGGAGGGGAGTGTTATCATGGAAGAAAGTTTTGACATAGAAAATTGAATATGACATTTTAATAAAATTGCTTGTAATATCATATATGAATAATACTGACAAGTTAAACATATATGATAAAAAAATGATACTGCAACCATCAATAATATCAACATGAAAATAAAAAAATAATAATAATAAAATGTATTTTATTTAATGTGTGAAGAAAAGTAAAAGTTGAAACCACATTATTTTATTTATTTCAATCATTTTCAAACCATATAATGGTCTTAAATCAATCAACTCCTTGTAACATTTTTTTTTATCTAAAACCATCATTGTAAGATCCTAGAAGATAACATGAAAAAGGAAATTGTAACATTTTTTTTTATCTAAAACTATCATTGTAAGATCCTAGAAGATAACATGAAAAGGAAAGGTATACAATAACTTTGTTAAACTTACCCAGAACCCAATATAATGTTCAACCTTAATAAATGGGTATAGAAAAGTTTATGGACAAAAAACATTCACTCAATTACATACAACCATTTCACAAATATACACCTTCGTCTTCCCCACCTATTTTTCGAGAGTAAAGATATAATGTTCAACCTTAATAAATGGATATAAAAAAATTTATGGACAAAAAAAAAATGCACTCAATTACATACAACCATTTCACAAATATACACCTTCATCTTCCCCACCCACTTTCCAATAATAAAGATGTGCATTTGTGTTCATACATCCCTTCACTTTGAAATCTATATTAATGCAATCATTTTACAAATACACATCTTCACCCTCCTCCACTCACTCTCCAAAAAATGAAGACATAAATTTATGTTCATAAATGCATACTTCACCTCAAAACCTGTACTAAACACTAATATGTTAAAAGAACTTATTTGGTAGGTTAAAATGGCTCACAAATATATAAATAATATTAGACATAAATTTATGTTCATAAATGCATACTTCACCTCAAAACCTATACCTAAACACTAATATGTTAAAAGAACTTATTTGGTAGGTTAAAATGGCTCACAAACATATATATAAATAATATTTTAATTATAAAAAGTAAAAATATTTTTTAAAGTCCAACTTTTAAACAACCAATCAAATTTATATATTAAATTCCCTTGGGCCGACACATTCACCCCACTTCCTACATGTCAACCTTATTATAAATCAATGCATAATAAAAGTAAAATCAATAAAGGTATCATGAACCATTACACTCTCTACCAAGACATATTCTACCACTTTGCATGAGAATTGTTTTTTATTAGATAAGAGATTTTCTATCATTACGTGGTAAGTGTGTTTTTCTTTAATCTTCGCAGTATTACAATGTAATATAGTAAACTTATAATATTATAATATTTGAGGAAGCTCTTTTTGATATAGGACATTTATTTCGTTAAAATCATGTAGAATTTGCGCCCAGCCTTAGTCAATTGAAATGGTTTATGAGAGACGAAGCATATTTATGGAGTACATGGACTTTGTGAGAAATATGAAGCACTTCATTTAATTACCACTTAACCAAGTTCACATAATACACAAAGGTAATAAAAAGACAACTAACTTGTACCATGGTATTGATCGAGTTAGACCATGTACAACAACACAACAAATGCATGTAGGCGATAACATAGAGGCTTAATAAAATTAAATTAGTAGCGAGGATAACTATCATTGAACATATGGTCAAAGTTCCACCAAATTGCATGTCATCTATCACCTCGTTGTACACTATATGATTGCCCTATCAAGGGATGGTCTCTCCATGAGTGCCATAGGTCAAATTTCCACCATTGGAGAGAAATCTCTTCCATACATTTAAAATTTAACTGTCGGAAACCTTTTCACTATCATTCTTACACCGCAAGCATACAAACTAAACAACTTATATTCATGGGAAACTATATTTATCCTTTCCTTTAAACTAAAGTCCCCACAATAAAATGCAAAAATAATACAAAGATCCACTATGAGAGGAAAGAAAAGCATATCCCTTTCGTGTTCCATATGAGTGGACACCACAAACTTACCACATAGAAATTAAACAAGAGTGTTACCTTCTTCCTAGCTTGTGTCTAGTTATAAATCAATAGAGTTGACCTAAGTCCATAACAAATCATAATAGAGAGCCCATAAATACTCCAACTAGTCTCGAAGATATAGATATGTACATATATGTATTTGTTATGTATGACCCCAAAATCGACTTATATACATACCAAACATGTATGTATATATTGAGAGGCATTATGGGATGGTGGGGTTGATGCACGTATCATCATCAACAATGGGAAGGCATTCCACAAGTGTTATTTCCTTTTCCAAGGTGTTGTGCTTGTTTTCCTTCCCCTTCATTCGCCATTGCTTTCTTAGTGTAGTGAGAAGGGGTGAGGATGAGAATGAGAAGGAAGAGGAAATAGAGAAACAAGTAGTCTCACAGATAGACATATACTTAATAATACATGCATCCTGTTATCCCCATTTCCTAGGGATAACTAAGGAGATGATGTCTCGAGCCCCTCAAGTTGCAGACATGGAGTACCAAGAGACGGATGGATGACAACATCCACTTGCACTGACAGAGGTCTTCCTCGCCACCACACATCTCAAATTCATCATGATGGTATCTGCCACACCAGTTTGCTTCCGAAAGACATTGGGTCTTGCTCCATGAGGTACAAGCCAGGTATTATGGTGAGTGTCATTTCAATATTTGAGGCATTTGAGTTTATTGCATTTAAAAGTTTCTTTTGATTATGTAACATCTGCTTGGAAGTTATGCTCTTTTCCCTATTTCACCTTGGTGGTTGACATTGCACCCTAGTAAGTGGTCACCCTTAGGGATGGGTTTGCTACTGGGAGGTCCCCTTGACAAGTCATCATGCCATTTTCGATCATACTTACCACTTTCCACACTTCATCCCCTCGCCTCCTCATCTTTTGGGATTTTCAATTGTACTGACCCAAGAAGGGATTGTCCCTCATTTCATGGGAAGAAGGGGCTAAAGGCCCAGAGGTTCATAGCTAGCAAAAGATAAAATCTAATCATAAACCTTCTAGATGCTCACCCAGGGATCCTAAGGACAATGAAATGTCTCTCATAAGAAACTAATGGGACCTGTAAAAAATAACAATGCAAAAATGATAAATAAGGTAGAGCGTGTGTGGGCAATATTTTTCATGCTTAGGTAGAAGATCCACCTTGGTTTCAACCTAGAAACATCTTAAGAAAAAAAAAAGGCAATAAGTGGGCTTGGAAAAAGGATGCATTGAAAACGAAGGTGCAACGCACCCTCTACAAAGGCACCAATAAATGGGACACTATGATCCCTTGTATGTCATGAACCCCATGCCCAAAAGTATTTTCTCCATCCACATCATCTTCTACACATGGCTTAGAGGGGGGTCCACCTGGGAAACACTCCTTGACTTAGGGGATGATTCACCCAATAGGTCACTTTGTCAACCCTCCCATACCTAAACTTGGCAAGTTGCATAAGGTCTTTGAGAACTTGTTTAATTTGATGAGGTGGTTTTTGATGCACATGCTAAGGTGAATCTTTTATTGATTTGATTTACTTATCACGATATGTTTCACTTGATATCCTTGGAGGGCATATTCATTGTCTTCGCAAGACCTTGCTTGGTGGACAGGTTTGGAGGAACAAACCTAGCTTGGGCTTCCTTGGGGCATGAAGCCCATAGGTTGGATACCATGGCCTGCACACTAGATGATGATGGTAGCCTTTGGAGGCTTGAGAGACACCTTGGATGACCTCACCTAGCCCCTACAAGCCCAACGTTTTTCCTTTGGAGATCAAAACGTCACATTTGGAGGGCTTGACGTCACCCCGGGGCTAGGGTTTTAGTGTTGATGATGGACACTTTGCACTTTTGATGGGAACAATGAGGAGAAGACCTTGGATTGAGGACACATGGCATTTGGAGGCCTAGCACTATCTCCTTTAGCCCCAACAACTTGACCAAAGTGCCAAAACGTCACTCATTAAGGAGATGACATCACTTTTAGGGTTTCTTATGTGCATTTTTTTAGTTAAATTTGAATTTTATGTTGTAAAGGGGCAAAGTAAGGGTGGTTGCCCCCCTACTTTGTGGTGTACCCTAAAGTTAAGTGGACAAACACTTTTTAGAGGATTTGTATAAATAAGAATCATTTCTATTTTCTTTTCATGATAACTCTCCCATCTTGGAGAGGATTCTTAGCTAAAATTTGCACCCCTCTTGGGAAATTTCATTCTCTCTCTCTCTCTCTCTCTCTCTCTCTCTCTCTCTCTCTCTCTCTCTCTCTCTCATGCTATGGTTTATCTCTTGTCTTGTGGAGTGAGGTGGTGCACTAGCTCTTGGTGGTTCTTTCTCTTTCTTTGGTGATGAAAAATACTCGGTAACTAGGGTTTGTCTTGGCATTTTTGGAATTGGTAAGAAAAATATGCATATTGTTAGTTTTATTTCTTGTTCCATGGTTTTTATTGGCTAGATACTTGGATTAGTATAAGGGCATACACCCTCCACCAAGTTTTATCATTATTTCTTGTGAAAGAAGCTATTGCAAAGGTTGCTAGGAGGAGTAAAGGGCTTACACCCTCCTAGACTTACCTTGTTAGATTTTACTTACCCTAGGGAGTAAAAGGGTTTACACCCCTAGGGAGATAATATATCTAACATATTGCAAGAGGAATCCATAACACATTTGGAAAGGCACTAATCATTTATTGCATTGGAGAAATAAAATTCTTGCATTGGAATGAGTGATTTTTCGAGATATTGAATTTGTTCAAGTTGGAATCTTTACTTAGTGTTATAAGATTGTTTATGCCCTAAGGGCGTCCTCTTTAGGCCAATAATTTTGTTGTTGTTATAAACTCAAAGCTACAGCCATTAGGGCTGCAGAAAACTCTCTCTTTTACTTGATGCACACTTACCGATAGCTGAATTTACTTGTAAACGTTTATTATTGTTCTACTGGTCATTGTCTATCTTTTTGATGGATTACTTGTTAATTTTTGTGGTTGGATTTTTCTGCTATATCAATTTTTTGCTACAGCCATTTGGATGTTATAATAACTTGTTGATAACATCTAATAAATAGCCATAATTACCATCAAAATCTCACTTTAATCATTGGAAGTTAGACTAGTCTTTGCTAGCTTTATTTCTGATATCTTGTACTAGATTTTGGATGGTTAAATTTGCAGCCATTGTCATTTTATGTTGTTGATGTATATTTCTATAACTGATGAAAATTTGAGACAAAAAGGTTTCTTTCTTGTTCCCCTCGGTTTAAAGGCTTATATATCCATTATTTGTCTTGTTTCGAGCATGGCTAAGGTTGTTTTGCAGGTATCTATCTCTTGGAAACCGTGTGCTATTTTACAAGACTAATTTTCAAGCCTTCCATCATCTCTATCATTGACCTATAGGGGCATCACTTCCATAACCTCACTTTCCATCTCATTTCCCCCCCAGGGTCACTCGGGATTCCCCCCTTGAGGTGATTACATCATCTCTAAAGTGAGGGGAGTACATATCTAAGGTGACAGTGGGTAGGTATTTCCATAGTTCTCTCCATCTTATGGATTGGGTCGGGCTTTTCCCAACCTACAATTTGTGTGATAACACAGCCAAGGGAATACAAAACATCAAGACATTTCATAGATTGTTTATTCATAGTTTTTCAATACAACAATATACATGTGTCATGAAGGTGAAGAGACAAAGAAAGAGGGCACAACAATCTATTTAGATAATTGATCTTCCATAGCAATGATCTATTGAGTTTTCCATACACGTCACTTTAGTCACCTCAACATCATATGCATTTTACTTTAGGTTGTTCCTTGTGCTTGAACTCGTGCACCTTATCAATGTGCTTACACCTAGAACTCATGTATTGCTAATCATGTGATACTAGGCTTAAGAATATTTTGTGCAAGTGTTGTGTGTACTCAGCTCATCACATGCCTAAATAAGCTTTTCACTCATACCTAGACAATCCTTAGAATAAACATTTTTCATGTGCAACTCCTACTATGATGAACTTGATTGAACTTTGACTCTTTCTTGGATCGCCTAGGGAAATGTGTATAGAGTTATGAATTTGATGGATGATTGTACATGAGAATGTGATTATGCATTTGTATCTTTCTCTTGCTAATAGAATTGGATGTAGTTATATGGCTTCCTTTTAGATTTCTACTCATGATGTGGATGATTTACTTTTAATAGATATGATGATGGTTGATATGTGTTTGTTCTTTCTTTCATGTGTGTGGTCCATTTGTATCTTATACACATATTTTTATAATTACCCTAATAAAATTCAAGTGAGACCTTACCCTTTGTGGTGTTGAAAATGCCATTATCCTTATGTTTGATAGAGTCACTACATTGTTGTTGGATTTAATAATGAAATTTTGGTATTCATTTCGCACCAACAATTTCTACTTTCAAATAGGAACCTAAATAATGCATTATACCTCCTTGGATTACTTGATTTAAAACTAGGATCGCTCCTAAAGGGATTCTAGTGAATAATATCTTGTAATGTTGCGACAACAAATGTCAAATTCTTTAATAAACAAGTGATATTCATTATTTCTCCATCCAGAGACCCAACTGAGTAGTGTTCATTTTGGTGAGAATATATAATATGATTAACTTGGTCCTACCCCATATATGATAGACTTCGCATTGATACTACCATCTTTGGCTTCAAGTTGTTTAATGCAACTTTGCATTTCATCCTCCATTTGTTAGTTTGTCTGAATGTAAGTCTTGACCATAAAATATGTAGAATTCAACAACTGTGTGCAAAATAATCCCCTAATGTTATTTTGATCCAATATCATTCACTTAACGAAATTAGTGCATCCACAATAATAATTGATATTATTTAATCTTATATACACAATCAATTAACTATGTTAATACAATCTATGAAGCTAACTTGGATGGATGGAACTAAATTGATGGAATAACATACAAAATTAACACGATAATTTGCGCAAATATCAATTTTGAATTCTCATTAAAGAATAAGTTTGTATAATAATTATACGAACAACATGAACATATGCAACACATATATCTAACTATCAGCTAACTATCACTAACACCAATGAATTGAATCACTATTAAACCCATTTACATTGAAAATCTCGATATAACAAATATAACCAAAGGGAATGCCAGGCATTTTGCATTGGGCTTGATCAAATCTAATAATACAGTAGTGTAAAAATGTTGTTAAGATGAAGAGACATAGATAAATTGGGAGATGATGATTCAATATGACTATTGATCTTTGTCTCGTAATTATTTGTTGGGTTTTCCATCCACATCACTCTCAAGCATGCCCCAATGTCATATGCACTTTATCATGTACCTTGCTATAGTGTGTGTCATACTTAGACAATTCTTTGATCAAGCTCACATTATTGTAATTCTTGTAATTCCTCTAGACATGGACTTTATTGATCTTTAACACCTTCTAGGATCATTTCTCCAAAGTTTACTTCTATGCTAAATTATGCATATATGTATGTATTAAGTTACATGTAATGTGTGTAAATATTCCATTATTTTCAACACTTTATAATAGTCTTTCTTTGAACATAAAATATATATTTCACTAATTGATTTGCCAATGATGAAAATGAATGCAATCTTAACGGAAATATCTCTAATAAATTATTATGAAATTAAAGTTTATTAAACTTGAAAAAATATTAAAAAAATACCAATTATTCCATATACTTTTTAAATAAAATTTCGAAATTATACAATTTAAAAAAATAATAATAATTGAAATTTTAAGAATAATTGAAAATCATGCTTCAATCCATTCTGCAATTAATGCTAACACACCACACATAACTCATTACTTCACCTTCTTTATCAACTTTAAGAAATTAACTTTTAAACACCTAAATTTTGAACATCCACAATGACTAACAAAACCACCTCTAACATTCATAAAAATAAACCATCCATATTTACTAATCCTTTCAATGTCTAACTAAAGTTTAATTCACTTCAAACAAGAATGATTATTACATTTCTTTGGGAAATTTATGAAAATGGTTATAAAATTGTTCCTTATCAATGCACTTGAATAAACTCCTAAGCTTTCCGAAATAACAATATGAATCTAAACATGCTTATGATAAGCACATTCATTGACATTTATTCAAACTCAATCGAGATTAAGTGGAGCACACATGTTCATTCATCCCATCACCTTTGGTTACAACCCTTGGAGGTGTTAAATATTGTCATGATTACAACCCTCGGAGGTGTTAAACATTGCCATGATTGTATGTAAGCACATCCATTGGCATGGATTCAAACTCAATCTAAATTAAGTGGGGGCACCCATGATCATTCATCCCATCACCTTTGGTTACAACCCTGGGGGCGTTAAACATTGTCATGATTGTATGTTGTTACATAACAATTCCAAAACTTTTGGAAAATGAGTTGGATTTGATATTACTTTGAACCTCTCATGAGTATGTTATCCCTTATGGATGAATCCATGACAATTTTGAAGGTTGATACGCATGCTAATGTATTTTCTTGAAATTCCCAATACACACCATATGTACCACATTAAAAAATGATTTCCTAAATTGATAACTAGTGTTGAAACCCACTTAAGTGATTGGCCAAAAATTAAGATATTCTTATTAATTTCTTAAATTGAGAGGTACCAATGAGCTCAAGGAAAAGAGATTTTTGGAAAAAAATATTTATTTTAACTATATTTTAAAGAAATCAACTTCAATTGCCATTTTATTGCCTATGAATTTCCATACATTCTCTATTCTCTATAAAATGACATTTGGTTGAAATAAAATTAGTTTTCTAAATATTATATAAAAATGTATATTATTCACTTTATTCAATGCATTTTTTCTTTTTTTTCACACAGAAAAAAAACTATTCCATTGTTATTCTATTAGAATCAAGTGGTCTTTCAAGTTACAAAAAGATCAGAGAAATGTGTTGTTCTCTAATAGTCTCCTCAAAATCCTTGATAATTTACCATATACTTTAAACAAGTATTCAAGAAAGTTTTTATTGATTTCCGTCAATTTGCTATACATAGTATCATAAACTTAGCTTATCTAAAAGTAAAAGTAAACTTTCCATCTAATGCCGATGTACATTGGTTTCTAACTTAAAATATCAAAAAGTTATCAGCATTTACTACATTCTCTTTAATGATCTCCTCATAAAAAAACCAATCCAGGGGGTTGTCCAATGCTTTTTTGGAGAGTTCATCTGCAACTGTGTTGTATTCCCTATCTACATGCATGAATTTGATTTCTTCAAATTTCTCCTTTAAACATATAATTTGTTATTTCCAACTGGATAAGTATAGCAGGTTCAGATTTGAACGATCGTTAATCCAGTCAATGGCCACCTTGGAATCTCCAACAACCATCAATTTACTTATGGACAGCTTATAAGCAAATTATAAAAGACCCCATAGTCCCAGAATTCCATCTTTCATATTATTACCTTTTCCTCCTGCAAAGTGAGCCCTACAAATGTGGTCTAAATTTAATTTTATAACTATGCCAACTCCACAGTTATCATCAACAGTTACACCATCAAAACATCCTATTGGATTTTCATCAAAGAAGACTGGATTTAGTATATAATCAAACTTGTCTACTTCTCCTACTCCTTTGTGTTCCTTAATATCAAGCATAATTTGTGTTGTTATTATGGAGTCCTCTCTTTGTCAGTTCTCAAATAAGATTTTGTTTCTATACTTCCATATTCCCCAAATAACCAGAAAAGGAATATGTCTCATCCTTGGATATTGTGTAAACCATTGCAACAAATTTCCTTCCAAAGTGGAATACTTCCAAGCATCTGTAATATTGAGATAGTTTAATATTTATTTCCATATGAATTGTGTGGTATCACAATGTATAAACAGATGAGAAGTTGGCTCTTCATCCTTGAGACAGAGACTGCAAACTGAAGGTCCAACGCCTCCTCATTTCCTATAATTTGCACCAGTGATGATACAGTCCTTCAAGCACAACCACATGAAGAAAGTAATTTTACTTGGGATATTAACTCTCCATATAGACTTAAACCACCATCTAGTTATTTCCTTATGATAATTGCTAGAGATGGACTGATATGCTAAATCAGTGGTTATTGTTCCAAAAGCCCTATTCCATGACTAGACAATTTTGTCATTTGTATTATTAAGAGTAATTTCAGTGCTTTTCAAATTTAAAATGAAATTATTCCATTCAGTTGCCAAATCTCTTGATAGTCCAAGTTGATTGGCATATATCCATCTTTGTGTAAAACCTGGTATATCCGGTAAGGCCACATGTGCTAAGGTATAAATATATCGATTGTTGAGATTTTGAATTAAGGATGTTGAGAGCTTATAAGAAGCATTATCTCCAATGAAAGGATCATTTCCAATCATGACTTGTTTACCATACCCTATTTTCCATGCCATCCATCGCTTAATAATATGCAAAGAACCCATAAATATTTTCCAGATAATAGAGGCAATTGGGTACATACAATTTTCTTTACGTGGCCAGGAGGTCAGATCTACTCCTTTTAAATATTTTCTTTTAAGTATCTGACTCCACGGACTATTACCAAATAGTCATATCCAACAAGATTTTGTCGCCAAAGAGTGGGCAAACCATAATATATTCCTTATTCCCCATCCACCGTTTTCTTTTGGACTGGCAATATTTTTCCATTTGGTTAAGTGAAAGCATGTAGATTTGTTAGCTCCTCTCCATATGAAAGTTGCCATGAGTTGTTGAATCTTGTGTAAAATAGATGTAGGAATCTTCGCTAAACTGAGCCAATACACAAGGATGCTTTGTAGCACTCATTTCACTAAGACCATTATGCCACCTAAAGAGAGCCACAAGAATGTCCAATTGTTAATTATTTTCTCGATCTTCTGAATCATTCAGTTCCAATCCGCTACCCAGTAGTAGTTTGGTTTTAAATAAAACCCAAGATATTTCATGCCTTCCTCGATGTTGATGAATTGTATGTTGAACGCTGATTGAATCCTTTGTTCTAGACTGGGATCAATGTTATGTGCAAGAAAACGAGATTTTTGACAATTTATATCCATACCCGAGGCGATACGAAACTAGTTAAGATAGTTTTGAATTCCATCCAGTCTTCATAATTCCCACTCCCTAAAATTAAAACATTGTCTACAAAGAGAAGATGAGATACTATGGTCTCTATAGCAACTTTGAGGCCATGAAAATCCCCTTCTACCACAGCCTTCTTCAATAATCTACTTAAACATTCAACAACCAAAAGAAATAACAGTGGGGATAGGGGACAACCCTATCAAAGCCCTCGACAACTTTTGAAAAAATCAGTCGGAGAGCCATTAATTAAAACTGTCATATTAACTGAGGTAATACAAGCCATAATCCATTGGGTAACCTCCCATTTTAACCCGATTTGAGTTAATAACATTCTTAGAAATTGTTAGCTCACCTTATCATATGCTTTCTTCAAATCCAACTTAAGAATAATGGTGCTTAACTTCTTAGACTTAGCAGTGTGTAAACATTCTTGTGTTATTCTAATAGCATCAAAGATTACACAATCCTTTAAGAAACCAAACTGCTCAAAGGAGACACATGCTGCCAATTTTGCTTTCATCCTTGTGGCAATAATTTTAGAAATGAATTTATAAACAAAATTACAGAGGTCAATTGGCCTAAAATCATGAAAGGTTTCTGCCTTGTTTACCTTGGGAATAAGAGCGAAGAAGGTAGCATTGAGTGCACCCAGTATAATTCCAGAACATTTGGATTCTTCGACGACCTTGTGAAGATCCTCCCCCATAATTTCAAAGAAAGTCTGAAAGAGTTCCTGTGTCCAGCCATCCGGGCCTGGGATTTTATCCTTTGGCACAGAGCAAACAATTTCTTTAACTTCTTATAATGTGATTGTGATCAGGGGATCAAATTTTGCTCAATTTTCAAAGTGCTCGGAATCCGACGAAAACAATGCCATTGCGTCCGTCTCGTCTTCCTGATTCTGGCGGTATATTTACTTTGTCAAATGGATGTTGTATGAAGAAGATATCGTGATCTGTTCGCCAAGCCAAACATGCAAAAAAAATTAGATGCTGACTGTACCAGTCCGTATAGTCTGACGTGGCAGGACCGTACGAACCGTACGACCGTACAATGGTGACGTGGCAGGTTGTTGTTGGTTGATGATCATCGAATGGGGGAATGACACATGTTCGTTGGTGGCAAATAGTATGAGGACACGTGGCCCAATCCATGGGCGCCACGTGTCACTCATTTTTGGTTCATATGGTTGTTGTATAAAATATATGGGAGTCTGCGGGGTTCGACCCCAGGACCTCCCCCCACAGCATAGAGCCTTCGCACAACCGCTCAGCCATTGGGCCATCGAATGGTTCTTGTTTGATATATGGTTTCAATATATTTTAACCTTGTTTATTGTATTGAACGGAGGGGGGTCGGGCCGAGGCCTAGCCTCGACCCGTGGATTTACCATATGACATATGACCATTGTAAAACCAAATCGCGCGTGAATTGTATTGCATTCCATATATACCATATATTACATTGTATTAAAATATATGCGTGCGGGGTTTAGAACCATAACCAACGGTTAAATATGCGCGGGGTTATTCTATATAACCC
>ML790778.1:48633-62142 GCA_009831015.1 Picea engelmannii | reverse complement strand
CAGGATGACGTGAGGGACAAGGAGACTGCTTTGATTATGGAAACTGTGCACTGTCAAAGTCAGGAGCTCTTGGTGTTGAGGAAGGAATGCATTCAACTTAGATATATTGTTAATGAGCTATTGAGCTATCAGAATATGGCTCAGGCAAGAGTACATTTATTAGTTGGGTCAATATTTGACAAGGATCAAGAAACTCTGCAACAACATTTCCTTGACATGGACCTAGACAAGGCCGGTTAGACCTTAGTGAACACTGATCTCAAACTTTCTTGATCTAGCTCTCTGTTTAGAATTTTATATGTATTTCAAAGTTCATTTGCTTCTAGGTGTCTATGTTAGGATATATCCATATAAGGGTAATAAGGAACAACATTTTGGTATAGTAGCTAGAACTAAAGACAATGAAGATGTTATTTTGAACTTGTTGAGACTTTTATTTGAAGAATTGTGTAAAACTGATGTATTAGTTTGCTGACTAATGTGGCTGTAGCATTTGTTGCTAATAGAAAAACAAATGTTCCTATTAAAAAGAAAAGAAAAGTAGGGAGTAGTAGTTTGTATAATTGCTTTTGGTTCAATGTTTTACACACTTTGATGTACTCCTTTTTTGGTTCTGTTGCCTTCTAATCCACACCTCGGGTCACGTGGAAGAAATCTTCAATCCACTGGGTGTGGCCTTGGGGGAAAGTCTTGAATCGGGTAGCTGTCACTTGACACTCGACTCCTCCGTCTAGGCTATCTCCTAGCGAATCCAAGGGGGGCAGTCCCTAATAAAAGAATCTAAGGCTTATGAGAACTAAGCACAATATAAATCTAGGAGTTAATATGAAACAAAAGCAAGTGCGACTATTCTAGCAACATATGACAATAAGACAATTGCTTATACCAATAATATCAAATAACTGAAATACTTCAAGGGAAATGATAATAACCAATTGATAATACTTGAAAGTAAATGCGTGTACTTGAAAGGAAATGAAAGCACTTGACAATAAACAAAATGAATAAGTAGACCAATGCCAATAATGTAAAGTGTTGTTGCGAGATGTATGTGTTGCAAATGCTCTTGATGAATTTTATTAATTAAAGATGACTGCTTGAATTCAAGGGTTAATTTAGTCCAGTGGACCAATATGGCGAGTCCACTTGTGCATGCAAGATTGTAAGTGTGAAAAAGGTAAAATCTAAACTATGATTTGGCCCTTTAACAATTATCCCTCAAATGGGTACCCACAAAACTGCAGGACTTCCAACGAGGAGAGACTAGGTCTCAAAGTTTCCCCCTGAAGTCACATGCAATCCCACGAGTATTGGTTCCTTTGAGCAATAATGGAAAAAATATTTTCCTAGTTAAACTACTCCACACTGCTCAATTCTGTTTCTTATTGCACCACAGATCAAGCAAAGCTCGCTATAGTTGAGAGCATACTAAGGCCCTGAGGGGGAAGATTCGTTACTTTTCCAAATTGAAATAACTGAAATAAATTGCAAAATTGAAATCTAAACTAACTAATCCTAAATTGAAACTAAACTAATGTTTTGCGGTGCTTTGGTTTATTTTAGATTTATTTTAGCTTGCAAAAAAGAGAATAAGCAAAACAAAGAGACAAAACGCAAAAAAAGAGACAGTTCCCCTAGGGGTGAAGAGAACTGAGGTACTATCAGGCTGCTAAATCTGATCTGTCTTTGACCAGATTTTAGCTATAAGTTTGAACTTCCAAAACTGTCCTTTGCTGCCTTTTAGGACAACAAACAATTAGGTAACTTTCTGCTGATAATTTTCATTGGTTATGTGTTGTTTGAGGTACCCTTGCAAGTATTTTGACATTCCAATGTTAGCACATGCAATAAAACTCAAACACATAACACTCCTCGGATCTTTACAACTCTAAAATTCTGATCTAACAATTCTAAGCATGCATGAAATTGACACATAAGTTTTTGGTCAACATGACCTTGGAAAAACCCCCATGGGGAAAACCAGCTTGGAGTAGAGTAGATGTATATAGAAGGCTTCAAAGCAAAATGTACAAGACGAAAAACATATACAAGTGAACCTGGTACAATAGAAACCCTTTTCGGATGCCTTGGAGTCCCTTGAAGATGTTCCTGCTAGCCCCTTGAAGCTAGGCGCCCTTTTCCTTGGTGCACCCCTCTTCCTTGGCTAGTGCCTTGACCTCTTGCTTTGCCCTTGTTGAAGCGCCCTCCTCTCAAGAGTGCCTCCCTCCAAGTGATGGTGCGCAATATGCTCAAGTGTGCCCCTCCTCTAGCAAAACTCCACAAGTATGCACCCTCCTTCACCCTTGCACCCTCTACTCTCTAGAGTGCACCTTGCAATGGTGAATGAGTCTCCTCCATGATATGGGAACCTCCCATAAGCTAGATGCACCCTTCTTTCCAAAATGCACCTCTCCTCACTAGCAAATGTGCCCCTACTCAAGATGAATGCGCCCCTCCTCAAGATGTAGCCCACTCCTCCATGGAAGCCTCTCCATGCAAGCTACCAACAAGCTATGGCTCCTCCTCAAGCCTTGGTCTCATGCGCCCTCTCCTCCTCAAGATATGTGCCCAAGAGCTCTTCTCCTTCTCCTCTCCTCTCAAATCTCTCAAGTGAAGAATGAATCTCATCTTTGCCCTATTCCCTCCTTTAGCCTCTCTTTGGCCAAACCCTAAAAGATCAATGGCCTAGATCCAATCTAACCATGTCTAATCAATGGGTGAGATTTAATCCTAAAAGATCACTTAGGAAACCCACTTTCCTTAGTTTGCCTCATGTCCTTTAACTCACCCACAAAGTGAATTAAATGTCACTTTAATGACTTAAGTGATATATATCACTTTTGACTTAAACTCCTAAGTCAAAGTGAAATTAGAACATAAAGTAAAGTAATGAGGGTAATAGTCTCCCCCTTTGTGTTTAGAGACTCACAAACACAAGGGGACCACTTTCCAAGGTACCCAAATCTCAACAAGGGGGTGGGGGGATGGCAAGCTTTGTGGGTAATCCCACTCTTTCTTTTCGGTTACAAATCTTTGGAAGAATATTTGTGGTCCTTTTAAAACTCAAGGCCAACAAACTTACAAATTTATTGTGGAAAAAATAGATTGGAAGAAGGTTAGACGCCTTGGGTATTCTCAGATGCTCCGGGTCCTCGAAATTCTGGCAGAGTTTCCCCATGGCTGTTCACTAAACCTGCAAAAACAGAAAGCTAAAGTGAAAGAAAGTTACCCAAAATTGATTTGGGACAGCCTACCAAAGATGTTAGACTTTATGCAAAATATACCGAAAGAAAGCTTAAGGAAAGTTAGCAAGATTTGACTAAGAAAGCAGGCAAAAGCAAGCCTTCTCAGTGGCTTTTTGTTTGCTGTTCAGGACAGCAAACAAAGAGGTACTAAGATTGCCAAATATGAAAATGAAATCTCTTATAATCTATCTACCTTTTAGCTTTAGATTTAACTCTGAAAATTGCTTAAAAGATAAACTTTTTAAATGATAGATCTAGCTTTAGATAATGAAGTGAAATGGAAATCTAGATCTAACTTGCATGCATGCAAAAGTGAAATCAGATTTAACTTTATAATTAAATTAAACTCTACTTATTGCATGCAAGGAAAGTAACCAAATAATTTTTAGATTTTGTGAAGGAGAGAGAGGTAAGCTTGATAGCTTGGAACCCTTGGGCAATGGGGTCTCCTGGTGGAATGATGAGAAACTATGTCTTTAGAATTTTGGAGTTGTGGAAGATGCAAGCTAGCTCAGCCACTTCTCCAAGCAATGAGATCTTGTATGCTTCAAATATTTGCAAAAAATTGTTAACTTCTTGGTGTCACCTACAAGAGAAACTCGAAGAGCATGCTAGTTAACCAAAACCTGCATGAACATCAAAACTTCTCAAATAGACAAACAATAGGATTGAAAAAAACAAACAAGCTTAATAATCCTATCCTTCTGGGTGACAACACCCCTTCAAAGGCCAAACTAACAATTGAAAAAAAGAAGAAATTAAAACAACATCACCTCATAAGATTAAAGCATATGACAATGATCATTCACACAATAGAACAAGCCACCGTTTGACCTCCAAAGCCTTTTATTCCATAGCAAAAGTGTTACAATGATAGTACAACCGCAAGCTTCACCAAAAATCTCATTAGCTTGAGTGAGGAGAGAATGCTTGCTTAAATAGAAAGAAGAGGGCGTGAATCCCAAGGTGAGGGTGCACTTCTCCAAGAGGTTCGAGCCATATGGAAAGAGGGATGAGTGATACATCTCCCAATAGCTCAAAGAAAGGCGCATGTTAGCACAAATTTCTACCCTCCAATCTGAGCTGATATATGTGTTAGGACAGCGGTAAAAACTTAGCTAATTAAAGGAGTAATGGCCCCAAATTGTCACTAGCCAAACCCCTCTCCATTTGGGCTAGTGCTTGCTAGCCTCTGGGGTGAGTCCCTAGGCACAACGAAGCACCTTGGTGCTGTCTTTAAGTCCGATTTCTGCATATAAAACCTTAAGAACAACCGCTGATATGTCTTGGACAGCGTGCTAAATCTATCCAAAACACTTGAGAAAAATTACTTATTCACTTGGAGGGAACCTGCAAGGTTAGCACAATGATAATAGACTGGAAAAGAGGAAGAAAACTATTCAAAAGATTAGAAATAACCACGATGAACAGTTCAGAAAATGACAAATCAAATCACAAGTTTACCATAGTACCGCCAAGAAAAGAGGTTTGAAGACAAACACAGTTCTGTATTGATCAGGCTCACAAGAGAGTTGATTGCGCCACACTTGACAAGTCTACAACCGGTACAATGACTGCTTTGCTCAGAGAAGAGCCACTAGACTAGAGAGAAAGAGAGAGGAGAATGAGAAAGACACTATGCTGCTATTGCAATGAACCCGCCAATAACCAATGTCAAGCATCCATTATATAGCACAATGAGGGCACATCTCTCAAGGAGAAAGGAGGTCACATGAATGGTAAAAAAGGAAAGTGTGTGCGCATAGGAGTATGAGTGAGGTGAGTGAGTGTATGTGAGAGTTGAATGAAGGTTACATGCGCACAAGAGAGGAGAATGCGCCCTAAAACTTAGGAAGGCACACTTGAGGATGAGGCAAACTAAATATAAACCCCATGCTTGAGGAGAGAGGTCAAATTAAGCGGTTATGTGGAGTATAATGGCTAGAAATAGTTTTTAGCCAAGATAGCCATGACATGCAAGCAAGGAGAGAAGACTAGAAGTCACTAATGCGCCACACGCGGGAGTGGAATGGAGAGAAGGGAAGGCGCACTTGAGGAAGAAAGGGAGAAGTAATGAATGATAATGAATGTGAATTGGCTTTATGGAGTGAAAGAAACACATGGAAGCCAAATTTAGCTTTCTAACGCATGTCCTTCTGCTAAATTTGACAAAAGCATGAGTGAGTTATGGCCAAGTCAAATTCGCCCTAAATTTTAGGAAATCTCCTAATTTATAGGAAAATTAGGTTTAAACTCAACCGAAGGCGAATTTTATGGAGCTGATGCATGACAAGTGGAGGGATGATTATACGGAGGAATATACGACTAAATTTAGGACCAGTTATGCTACTCTTTTTTCTCAATTATTTATTTATTTACTCTCAAGTATTGGAAATATGCGCCCTCCTGCCTAGGTGGATGCCACATCACTCTGTAGATCTGCCACATGTTGACCTCTGAGGGTGCCACTTAGCACTGCATGGATGATGACTGTACCTGCTAAATATAGAAATTTCTAAAAATAGAATCTAGCTCCTAAATTTTAAGAAAATGTCCACATCATCCAGGAACACTGGGAGAACACCACCACATGTCACTGTCTAAAAATAGTCACTACTAAAAATAGAAAGTTGTCCGAATGCATTTGACTTTATACTCATTGAACTCGTTTCTTTGCAAGGGATACAAATATGTGATCATAATTGACATGCGAGCCCTGGTGCTCAACCTGCTAAAAATAGTAAACTGTGTCAAATCATTTTGAAAGAGATCTAAAAGACTCTGAATGTCTCAAGAATCAACAATATGCACTCAAAATCTGAATCCAGGGCCTGGAACAAGACCTGCTAAAAATAGAAAGTTCTCGCATGCCACCTGAAAAAGTGCCATCGAGCCTAGAATCATGCAAGGACTCTCCCTGTATGCTCAGAACTGCTCCAAACTGTCAAGAAACCCACTCAAACCGTGTCTCCTAAAAAGTAGCAATGCCTGCTGTATGTAGACATCTCGCTCAAAATGCATGGAAACTAAGTCAACTCTAACTCTGAACCAAACAACCATGTACCGATCATAAACCTGTCTCTTGTGGGAACCAACCTCCTGCTCTACAGAAATGCTAAACTCTGGGAGAATCTCAGAATGCTAGCCAAAGGAATGCATGTTGGCTCTTAACCCTGAAGATTTTCAAGGGTGAAAATCTAGGGGTTAACAGTGCCACAAGTCTAAGTAAAAGAGAGGGAGGGGCGACACATGTCCCAAGAGAGGTGGCAACCTCCTTGGGATGTGTGCCCTTTCTTTAGAATGCACCACATAAGAGAGGAGGGGCGCATCCTCTTCTTGGGTTCTCCTCCCACACGACACAAATCAACTCCCACTTACCCATAACTTCATCTTAAGTGCCACCAAGACTCAGTGAACTAAGAGAGAGGGTGAGTTAACTCAAAACAAACCAAAAACATGTTTATGACATGTTTCTTTAATAATAGGGAGCTGATTTATTTGTCTTTTATTCACCTTTTTTGAGTAAAGTTGATTTTTGATGAGCAAAAGTCAATTTTTTCTCTCAAAAAGGGGGGAGAAGGGTAAAAGAGGTATTCTTGGTTAGAAAACGATACCCCCCAAGGCATATAATGTCTCCGAGTACCACTTTTTTATTATTACATCAAACTACAAGGTAAAAATCTTGTTTTACGAGAAATTTTACGATAAAATCTTAGAGGGACCTAATGCATGTCCATAAGACTCTAGATAAATGACTAGCATGGTAATATACATTAGACACTAGACTCAGACAACACACACTAAGGCCTAACTATCAGTACACATGTTATGACCCAAGGGGGGCATATATATGGCTAAATGTATATGATATGAACCCAAGGGGGGGCATATATGGGCCTAAATGTACATTTAATGTGTAAATACATATGTAATAGAGTCGGCCTAGTGATAAAGGCGCCTCATGTGCAAGTGTGAATAACTATATATAAGAGATCATTTATTCATTATTGATGTGTGAATTGTGAAGTATGAAAGGTAATTGGTTATTTGGAGGGGGTTCCCCTATTCTTTAAGGAGTTATTGTGTAACTTATCTATATTGGAGTTGTGTTCCACATTGACATTCTGTACATGGTGTGTACTTCTGTAATTTTATGATATTTTGAGTATTTGGATCATAATTCATCTTGAATTCTATACAATTCCTCCATTTTTGTATCCCTAATCCATTTATCTGAGAAGAGTTTTTCAAATTCTTCCCATGTACAGTGCCATCTAGTATTTTGATCAACACTCATCCACCACTTTCAAACTTCATCAAAAAAATAATCTCTTGCTTTCCTAGTTGTCATATTATATTATTTTACCAACCTCAACCATTCCATAGGATTGATTTCATCTTTATCTTCATTTCTTGTAAATTTAGGTAATTCCATTGATTCTTAATTGAGGTCTAACCCCAATCCTTGACTTCCAACCTCCGTATATTAAGGATAAATGTCTCAAATAGTTATAATCCTTGTTCCAATAATCTCTTCTATGTTTTATCTTTCCAATGGATTTTGAATTAGCTCAATCGGACATTCCAATCAAAAGGTATGATAGTTTTAAGTAAACATACCTTTGAAACCCTGATTTGGAGCCTGTCCTCCTGGTTGACCTTACTTCTGATGTATCTCTGCAATTTCGACCCTTCTTGGTCTGAAATTTCGACCTGTAGTGCTCTGAAATTTCTTCTCTGCAATGCCATATGTATGACCAAAATTGGATGTGCCAAGTGGAAGTTATGGTACTTCCCCACACCTTGCTGATTTTTGGCCTTTCCAGGAGATCTCCCTTGTATAGAGTGCCCCGCACAAAATAATTGATATACAATTCTGAAAATTGTACCAGAAATACTACAGACTGTCCACTATCCAATGCAATTGGTCTCACTCAATGTGGATACTCTAGGAAGAATTTATTATTGTTTTACTTTGAACACCTGCTTGAGACTAGTCAGATACCCTATCTTCCACAGGGTGTATCTACAGATGTAAGATGACCCAGAAGCTGAAATTTTGATCATAGATACCTGGATAATTTCTATGAAGAACCTCCAGATTTCAGGGTCTGAAACGTTACAGAAAAATATTTATAGTGAAAATTCCGCGATGACTAAATTCAGGATGATTCCATATCCCTATCTTACACAGGCTATATCTCCGAAATTATAAGGCCTCAGGAGCTGAAATTTTAACCCCATGTACCTTGATCCGTCTACTAAATATCCTCCAAGGGGTTTCTTCTGAAACGCTGTAGAAAAAAAGTTATAGCGAAAATTCCAAGGTGTCTCAGATGTAGCAGCGAAACCCTAAAGACCTTGAGCTCTGATACCAAATGTTATTATGATCCAAATACTCAAAATGTCATAAAATAATAGAAGTACACACCATGTACATAATGTCAACGTGGAACACAACTCCAATATAGGTAAGTTACACAATAACTCCTTAAAGAATAGGGGAACCCCCACCAAATAACCAAATACCTTTCATATTTCACAATCCACACATCAATAATGAATACATGATCTCTTATATATAGCTATTCACACTTGCACATGAGGCCCCTTTATCACTAGGTCGACCCTATTACATATGTATTTACACATTACATGTACATTTAGGCCCATATATCCCCCCCCTTGGGGTCATATCATATACATTTAGCCATATATATATGCCCCCCTTGGGTCATAACAACACACTCCAACTTTGGAGGTAGTGAGTGAAAAAACTTAGAAATTCTAACTCGCTAAAGAGCAAGATATAATTACCAAGTGAAAAAAAACACTCTAGAGTATGCACTAATGATCAATTCTTACGGAGTTGAGTCTTTTACATAAGAAAGACCTCATGCTAGCTCATTTTATTACAAGTCCCCCTAGGGGGTATGGATCATGCATAAAAGAAGAAGAAGAAGAAGAAGAAGAAGAAAGAATTTTGAAGGGCCCATAAGGCCCAGCTGGACTTCTGAACTCTGATTTTGAACAAATGACTTGTTTAATCTTTGTGGATCATCGTCAGTCTTGCCTAGTGCAACTAGGGAGGTAACTGACTCAATAAGTAATTCTCATATACTTACTCAACTTTTGCATCATTGGGAAGCTATGATAAATAATGAGTTTAATAATGATTATTAATATTCTACCATAAAGTCGTTTGAGCTTTATACAAATGTTATGCTTTTGAGAAGCTTATCCAAATTTTATATAGATTATTGATGTTATAGAACATTAAATGAGTTTTAGATCATTTCTAACTTAAATAGTCTTGAGTTTTTTCAGGTTACAATATTTTGTAGATTTATTTGTGGCTATGTAACACTTCCTTGTCCATCATATGCTTGTTTGGGCTTTAAATAAATGTTATATTGGTATAGAGTCTCCATATTGTAGTATTTCTTATAGCTATATGGCCTCATCAAATCCTCATTTTTCAAAGGGGTATGGCACTAAGATTGGGTGAAGTGGAAACATTTCCTCTTGCTTGGTGTTTTAAGTTTTAACCCACGGTAAACAATGTATTCTCTTATGAAACTGATGTATTCATTATGGAATCTAGTTCTACTGTGCTTAGAGGTGTTGTTTGTAAAATTTTAGACCCAACCCAGTTTCAAGTCTTGCTGATTTTTATCAGTGTTTTATGCCCAAAACCCAGATTTATGACAGCCATAAATACTTAGCTAATAAACATAATTTTCAAAACCGAAACATGAGGATTCTGAACAACATTGAATGCAGAAATGAAATTATATCAGCAGCACAATATTCAAAAAATATTTGCACAGATTTTTGGTTAACAATGACCCTGGAAAAACCCACAAGGGGAAAACCAGTGAAAGAGGGATTTTTATTATTCAAAGCTTTGGAGAAAATTCTTTTACAGCAGAAAACTTATATCAGCAAAAGCTTCACAGACTTATCTCAAATTTGTCCCAAGCTTTTCCTTGAAAACTCTGCCAAACTCCTTGAAAAACGTGCCCAAAAAATTCTGAACTGTACGGCCCTCGTTTTCTGTGCCAATGGCTGTATGGAAATCTCTTCAGAAAAATGTGCCCAGCAGTCACCTTGATTTCTGTGCAAGGAAAACCAATATGTCAGCCTTGAAATGCGTGCCAAACTTCTCAGAAACTTTTCTGCTGTTCCTCTCGTTTTCTGTGCATACAAAAGATGGTACGGCCTCTAGAAATTCGTACGGTACCGCCTCCAATCTTTGCTGTACTTTGCCTTGATTTGCGTGCTGGCTTGCTTCCTTGAAATGCGTGCCTCCAACTCTGCAAATAGCCTCTCTTTCTCAAGCTCGACCTCCTCCCTTTTCTCTCTGTCAAAAATTCATAAACAACCCAACAATGGGTGCGCTCTCCTACCCTAATCGACTCAATGAAGGTAGGTGAAGGGTTTCGTAATCCAATGATGGAGATTGGATTAGATGAGTGGATGAGATTGAGTGTCCATTCACTCACCCCCTTTACTTAAGTCATAAAGTCACCTTTTAATTTATCTCTCGTAAATTAAATGACTAGGGTCCACATTAAGCACTTTCTCACCCCTTAGGCGCCTAGGTGATGAGAAACACTTGCCTAGGTACTTTTTAATTATTTTAACACTCCCTCTTACCAAGGAAAGTGTTACTCACCACTCCAAGCTTGTCCCTGAAGAATACAAACTTGCCTTTACCCAAGGCTTTGGTGAGTATGTCCACAACTTGCTCATCTGTAGATATGTACTATAGCTCAACTGCTCCTCTCTGAACATAATCCCGGATGAAGTGATATCGAATCTCAATGTGCTTAGACCTGTCGTGAAAAACTGGATTCTCAGAGAGTTTAATACAACTCTGATTGTTACAGTAAATCATAGTGGGCCTCAACTGCACACCAAATAATCCCACCAACAACTTGCGAAGCCAAAGGGCCTCACAACTGGCATGACTGGTAGCCATATACTCAGCCTCTGCAGAACTCAAAGCCACTTACTTTTGTTTCTGAATGAACCAAGACACCATTGCTGAGCCCAATCCGAAACAACATCCAGAAGTACTCTTCTTGTCACTGACACATCTTGCCCAATATGAATCTGTATAGCCCACCAATCGAACTCCATCCCCTCTCAGATAGTCCAGACCATAATCCACTGTACCACAAAGATACCCGAGCACATGTTTTGCTGCCACCCAATGCACTCTCCTAGGCTCCACCATGAACTGACTAAGAGTGTTGACAGAAAAAAAAATATCTGGTATGGTATTGACCAAATACATCAATGAACCGATCAATTGACGATATAAAGTGGAATCAACCAACTGTGACTCAGAAGCATGAAGCTTCTTCCAATTAGTAATCATGGGTGTGGTCAAGGGCCTACAATCCTCCATCTGGAATCTCCTCAGAATGTCACAAGCATACTTTCTATGTCCTAGGAAGATGTGTCCAGGCTCCTGCCAAACCTCCAATCCCAAAAAATAATGCATCAGTCCAATATCTGTCATCTCGAACTCTGAAGCAAGGCTCTCCTTGCAACTAGTAATGAGTCTCTCAACCCCTGTAATGAAAAGATCATCAACATATAGCAAGAGTATGAGAGGATCCTCTCCAACCACAGTGAAGTACAGGTTGGGATCCGCCTCACTCTTCTCTAAGCCCAACTGTTGCAAGTAGGCATCAATCCTAGAATACCAAGCTTTGGGAGCTTGTTTCATCCTATACAATGCCTTCTTCAGTCTACACACATGAGACTCTCTCCCATGCACCTCAAAGCCTAATGGTTGCTCAATGTACACCTCCTCCTGTATGAGACCATTCATAAATGTGGTCTTCACATCCATCTGATGGATCTTCTAACCCATCTCTGTTGCAATAGAGATCAGTGCCCTGATCGAGGTATATGTAGCAACTGAAGCGAAGGTCTCATCATAGTCAACTCCCTCGACCTGTGAGAACCCCTGAGCCACAAAACGAGCTTTGTACTTCTCAATGCTACCATCTGCAACATACTTGAGTTTGTAGAGCCACCTAGAAGTCACCAGTGACTTCCCCTCAGGTATAGGAACAATCTTCCAAACATCATTCTTCATGATGGAACTGTATTCTTCCATCATGGCATCTCTCCAAACCTGTTTGCCAACAACCTCCTCAAAAGTGGAAGGCTCAGACTCCCTGATGCTGCTCACCATCGCAATGTAGCTGCAAAATCTCTCAGGAGGTTTACTCTCCGTCACAGCCTGCCTGGGATTCTCCACTGAACCCTGTGCCTCCCTCAAAGTGTCCTGAAGCCACTTGGGCTTCCTGCTCTCTGAAGTAGTGTTCCGTGGAGGGGACTCTCCCTGCTCAACCCCATCACCTAAAGACTGTGAACCTGAAGTAGAATCTGGAGAACTCGATCCTGAAACCTGTGGACCAGTAACCTGTGATCCTGACATCTGTGGCCCTGTAACCTGTAGACCAGTCGTCATAGACGCTAGTGGACTTGAACTTTGTGTCACTGAAGTCTGCTGTGGACTCACCTGAATCTGAGGTGATGACTGCTCACCCCTCTCAGTCCCTCGTGACTTCCTAAAGGCTCTATCCTCCTCAAATCTCACATCCCTTCTCAAAACTGTCTTCGTCAAGGAAGGGATGTGTTTCCGTCCTAATACACACTTGCAAACGTGAGCTAAGTCCGGCTCACTTAGTGTGTCCTTGGAGGCATAATGCCTAGGTTCACAGCCCACGTTGTCACTTTGACTGGAACCTCTTCCGTCTAGGCTCACTCCTAGGGAAGCCAAGGGGGGTAGTCCCTAGTTTCTAGATTAGTTTTAGAGTTAAGTTCTAAGAGTTAGTTTAATTTGTTAAGGCCTGGGGGGATTCTAACCTAAGATGCACAAGTAGCAATGCAACATGCAAAGGTTAGTATGTAAAGCAAACCTTTTCCTAGGGCAACTAAGACTAGTGCCTAAAGATTGGGCTTGGGGTCAACTAAGTTAAGGGGTTGTTCGTTACAAATAGATTACAATATTACTTACAAAAGAATGACTTGATCAAATAAATGTTAGATACAAGATTTACAATTAGAAGAATACTATAATACAACAACAAGCTAACCACTTTAATTATTTGTGTTTGTGCAGGATATAAAAAAGATTAAAGCATCACATAACATTATCATCAAAGCATCAAGATCATCATCATCAATATATCAAGAAGAAGATTTATAAAGTTAAGCACAAGTATCAAGGATGAAGATC
>ML790777.1:524598-546443 GCA_009831015.1 Picea engelmannii | reverse complement strand
TGGATTTCATCTATCAGACCAGCTAATACATTGGTGATATTGGTCCATTGTTATTTGTTTTTATTTTTATTTCCATGCTCATGTTTTTATTTAGATTTTGTTTAATTCTTGTTAATAGCTTAGTTGTTTTCTTTCTAACCTTTTACATTACAGCTATCATGACTAGCAGAGCCCAACTAGGCATGTAAGCACTCACTTTTTGCTCACACATCGACGAAAAGAGTGCAAACACATGGGAAAGATGTTGATTCCAATGAATAAAAAAATGAATACAGGGTCCGCAAGTTCATTCAAAGGATCCAACAGGTACACCAAGCAGTCAAAGAACAGTTGGAGAAAAGTCAAGCAAAATATAAAGCTCGACATGACAAACAAAGGTTGAATCATCAGTTCCAGGTTGGAGACCAGGTATGGCTTCACATCAACAAGGAGATATTGAAGGGTGAAGGCAAGAAAATCAAGGCCATCCGATATGGACCCTTCACTATTTTGGAGAAAAGTGGTACCGATGATTTTCATCTAGATCTTCCACCTTATATGCAGATATACTCAGTTGTAAATGTGGAAAACTTGACACTTTTTGAGCCTCCCATGATCATGGATCAGGGTGAGGAAGTTTCAATACCTTCAGTTGATGATTTTTCTCCTGATTCCTTGGATGAGGTGAAGGAAGATATCATCCTAGACAAGAGGATGAGGACTTCACGTAGGGGTGATGTTTATTATCTTCGAGTGGGATTAAAGGGCACACTTCCAAGCAAGGAAAAGTGGATTGAGAAGGAAAAGGTGTGGGAAATATTCCCTCACTTATATGTTGATTTATGAAATATTTTTGTGGTCCAAAAATATCTCAGTGGGAAGGTGTGATCCATAAAGGATCCAAAGAAGACTAAGGATAACTCATAATTCATAAAAGCACCTCAGGAAGATCAGAATGGCCTCAACAGATAGAGAAAGGGAAAAAATTCATAGTCTTCAAATCTCAGTGAAATTTACATCATTATGAAGAGCGCGCCACAATATTTCCAATGACGTAAATGACTCGTCAAATGGAGTTACGAATTAGAAGATATTCGCGGTCAAAGTTTTGGTCAATCTAGCCCAGCCAACAGGGATGAGTTGACATCCATACTATTGATGTCAACATCAGTATGAATGATCTCATCATCTGTACAGAGTACGTGGCACACATAGAGGGTGACATGTGCCATGCTGATGTCAACATGATGATGTGGCAACACTAGAGGCTTCCACATGTCACTCATTTTTGGAATTTTCTGGTTAAATCCATGGACCAATGGGAATGTGCCACGTGGTAGTTCATACAACCATGTGGCAGAATGTACATCCATGCGATAGGTGACGTGGCAGAATAACGTGGCAAGATGATGTGACAGAGGTGACGTGGCTGTCTGTGCAATGTGGTGACGTGGACCAATGAAAGGCCGCCACCTGGAAGCGAGGAAATTCTCAATGCGGGCCAACAACCAAAAACCCCAATATATATATATATATATATATATATAATTGTCAGTCCGCCAAATTTGGTGGCGGTTCCACCAGATTTGGTGGCATATCCTACCTAGCATTAAACGAGCTACCAAATTTAAACTCGCATCCCGCCAAACTAGCGGCATAGTCCTTATTATGATAGTCCTCTAGTATTAATGTGCCACATGTAGTAACAATTACAATGGAGGAGCCCAAAAGGGGAGGCCGCGGGTTTGACCCCGGGAACTCCCCCAATAGCCAAGCCTTTAACAACATCCACCAACTATTGGGACAAATGACCCCATTGTTAACACCGCCCACATTCTTTGTTTAATTTTTGAATTTTTCCACTGCACGGGGGGAATAGACTAGGGAACGCGACCGTACAGACAGGGCATGGAAAACAATTTTTTTTTCCATGAATTTTATTGCAGGTGCAGGCACGAAAACTGAGACAAATTTTCTCAAGGGTCTAAAATTGCCAGACTTAGATCGAGGCGTGGAGATAATCATTTTTGGGTAATTTGATGCCATGAATTCAATCGTGCTGTTTGTTTTCTAATCTGAGAAAATCTTCTACATCTTAACTCCATAATGAGGTATACTTATGAATTTTTCCAAATTCTTTTGCCGAGTTAATAAAAAGGCCTACCCATTTGAGAGCAGGACCCAGAGACGCAGTCCACCAGGGATGAAATCCGTTATAAATTTCTTTGTGTCTATATCTGATGGATATGTCTCTTCATTTTTGAGTTATTCCTTATTTATGGTGCACTTCAATTTATGCTCATTTAATACAATTGTTTAATAAGTCACATCGATGAAAATATCTCGGATCACCCATGTAGCCTCATCTGAGCCAAAGTGTTTCCACTGCACCTTGACCAGTGCAATGGTTCTATTCCTGAGTGGGGTTTCCTTCCTATCTATTATGCATTGAGGTTTTGGCATGATCTCTCCCTCGGGTTCCACCTGAATCACACACTAGTCAATAATATGATTAGAATCATGTACATACTTCTTTAATAAAGAAACATGGAAAACATTATGTTCTTCCATTGTGGGAGGAAGTGATAGCCGATAGGCTACTGGTCCCACTCTATCCAAAAATTCAAAGGGTCCAAAATATCAAGGTTCCATCTTGGAACAAGCTCCCATACTTAAGGAGCTTCTCTTGGGTCTAACTCAGAGATACACATGATCCCCTGTTTTGAACTCTCTAGGAGTCATTTTCAGGTCTGCATAGCTCTTTTGTCTATCCTAGGCTATCTTCAGATTTTGCCTAATATGAATCACTTGCTGTTCCATTTCCTTTAGCATATCTGGCCTGATTGTAACTCTATCTACTGGATTGTTCCAGCTGATTGGAATGTTGCATTGCCTTCCATAGAGGGCTTCAAAAGGGCTCATTTTCAATGATTCTTGATAACCATTGTTGTAAGAAAATTATACTAGTGGTAGGTAGTCATCCCACTTCTTGGGTTGATGCATTACATGCATCCTCATCATGTCTTCTAATACTTGTTTTACCCTATCTGTATTCCCATCATTCTAAGGATGATAGGATGTACTAATGATCAATTTCATTTCAAAACCAACAAACAGATATTTCCAAAAGTTTGAAGTAAACTTTGTATCTCTGTCGGATATAATTTTCTTAGGCATGGCATGCAATCTGAATATCTCTTTCATGAAGATGTTGGAAATATCTGTTGCCTTGAAATTTGACTTGATGGGTATAAAGTGAGCAACTTTTATCAGTTTTTCCACAACTACCATTATGACATCATTATGTTTGGTTGATCTTGGTAATCATGTGATGAAATCCATGGAGATGGTTTCGCATTTCCATTCAAGAATTGGTAGGGGATACAACAACCTTGCTGGGTGCATGTGCTCTGCCTTGACTTGCTGACATTCTAGACATTTATCTAAGTAATAAGCTATGTCCTTTTTTAGTCCAGGCCAATAGAATAGCTTCCTAGTGGCCGTGATCATTTTGTGATAACCAGGATGACCAGTATATGGTATTTTGTGTAGTTCATCCATTATGAAACTCTTCAAGTCTTCACAATTTGGAATGTATAATATGCCCTTGTAATTCAACATGTGATCATTAAGCATCTTATAACCTTCATACTTCATCCCTGTGGGCTCTTGCTTCAGGTATGATATCACGGTCTTGAAAAATGCATCTGTTTCTTATGCTTATTTGACCCTCTCTTTGATGTCTGATTCACTAGCACTTACGACTGCCAAGTGAAATAATTTCATACTTCTACTAAGGGAATCATCCACCCTATTCTCCTTTCCTTTGATATGTTTTATTTCAAAATAAAAATCACTAAGGAGAGCCATCCACCTAGCTTGTGTCACATTGAGTTTTGGTTGGTCAAAAAAATAACTCAACCCACTATGGTCTGTCATCAGTACAAATATTCTACCTAAGAGGTAGTGCCTCCACATTTTCAGAGCATGCACTATGACAACCAATTCCATATCATGATTCATATAATTGACTTCATGCTCATTCATTTTTATGGATTTGTAGCAAACCACATGTCCTTCTTGCATAAGGATTCCTCTGAGCCCTTCCTTGCAGGAATATGTACACACACAAAAGTCTTTGTTTGGATCTGCAATCTTCAGTACATGCGCATTGGTTAGAATGTATTTCAACTCTTGAAATATTTCCTCACATTCTGATGTCCAAATGAATTTAACCCCCTTTTTCTGAAGGGAGGTGATTGGGCAACCAATATTGGAGAATCCTTTTATGAATCTCCTATAGTATCTTTCTAGATACATCCTTTGGGGTAGGAAAATCCATGATGAATTTAAGCTTGTCTGGGTCAATTTCCACTCCTTCCTTAGAAATAACATGGCCTAGGTAGTGGACTTGTTTCTGGAAAAAGTCACACTTACTGAGCTTAGCATAGAGCTGATGTTCTCTTAGTACTTGAAGTACTAGTTTGATATTTTCTTCATGCTCTTCTCTATTCTTGCAATAGATTAGGATATCATCAATGAAAACCAATACATTATTCATTAAGCACATAAAAGTGGTTGGTGCATTGGTAAGCCCGAATGGCACCACCACAAATTCATAGTGACCATATATTGTCCTAAAGGTTGTATTGTGGATGTATTCATCTTTGATTCGGACCTGATGGTATACAGACCTCAAGTCAATATTGGAGAAGATTGTAGCACTCATTAATTGGTCAAACAAGTAATCAATCCTTGGCAAGGGATACTTATTTTGGATGGTCATCTTATTGATTTATCTATAATCTATGCACAGTCCGAGTGTGCCATATTTCTTTTTCACAAATAAGTTTGGTGCTCCCCATGGAGACAAAGTAGGCTGTATATAGCCTTTGTCCCACATCTACTTCAACTGGAGTTTGAGCTCAACTAGCTCTGGTGTACTCATTCTATAGGGTGTTCTAGACATTGGTATTGCTCATGGTAGAAGTTCTATTGAAAAATCAATATCCCTTCTTGGAGGTAGACCCGATGCCTCTCCTGGGAATAAATCTTTATATTCTCTTAATATGGGATGGTTCTCTAGGCTAGGTTTGTCATCCTCAACAAAGTTTAGTACCTTTATTTCCTATAAGGGACATCCATTTCTGCAATACTTCTTTACTTGGAGGGATGATATTTGTCTCACTGAGACATGATTTTGAATCCCTTGTAGGGTTACCCTCCTTCCTTCTTGACTTTCACACTCAAAAGTTTTACTGTAACAATCAAACTTGGTTTTGTGGGCATCCAACCAGTCCATTCCAATCAAAAGTTCATAAGATCATAGAGGAAGTATGTTTAGGTTTTCTTGGGTGGGAAACCCACTCATGACAAGTTGGAATGATGGTATGACCTTTGTTTCTTTTCTTTTGGCTCCAGTGGCTAGTTGTACCAGCCATGAATTAACATGTTTAACTTGTTTCAATTTACATTTCTCAATAGTTTGAGGGGAAACATAACTCAAATTAGAACTAGGGTCAATTAAAATGGAAACAAGATGGTTGGAAATCGTACCTTCCATCTCCTCCATTGAATCTTGGTGGTTAGCTTACCTATTATCTAAGGCTACATAAATTTGTGGTAGGATCCTAGCCACATCATTGACTGTGGTAGCCTCTGTGATGTTGTGGACCCTTCTAGGGTTTTGTTTCCTATGCGGATATTCCATCAACAAATGTTCCTCTCCAAAACCACAACATTTCAAGGTTTCTCTCTTTGTGTTATCGGTCTTACTTGAAGTTGCTCTGAATGGTTTATTTCCACTCTCGGATGGAAAATTTTACTGATACACACTTTTGGTAGGAAGGCTCATCCTAGAGTTCTTACCAGGGCTCTTAAATCTCAAGGATTTAAACCTATTCTTCTTTAATTACGATTTTTTTTTCTTCTTCCAGTCTTCATAGGGTTCTGTCTTACTCTTGAATTACTCATAGCAATACCTTGCTTTTCAAATAATATCTTCTAAGGTCTTTGGCTCATCAAACTAAATTATGTCCCAGTAGGACTGAGGTAATCCACTAATAAAATGTTGCATATTCACCTTTTCATCATTTATGTAGGGCACATACCTCATCAACTCGATAAATTTGTTGATATACTCATCTATGGTGAGTTGTCCCATCTTGAGTTCATAGAACTCGGCCTTCCCATCAAAGTACGTTTCTGACAAGTACTTCTTCTTAAAGTATTTCTCAAATTGTTTCTATGAAAAGTCCTTCTCATGGTATCCTTTCACATTCCTAAGGTCCTCCCGCCAAATGGAATCCTTCCCATTCAGGTTGAAAATGGATATACGAGCCTTTAAGTTTTCAGAGTAGTCATGGACTCTGAAGTACTTCTTCACGCCAAGTAGCCAAAATTCTGCTTCTTCCCCCTTCTTAATCTCTCCATCGAAGGTGGGTGGTTTGGATTTATTGAATTCTTCAGGGTCACAACTCTTGGAACGATTCCTCTTCTTTCCTCTTGTCTGATAACGAGAACTATTTTTTCCACAAGAAGATTCCTTAGAGTTGTCAGCGTGCTCACTAGAGGAATCTTCCATTGAATGTCTCTTGGCTCCATGTTGGGCCTTCTTTGAGGTGCTCCTCCTGGTGTGGCCACTTTCAGGACCATGCTTCTATATCTCAGGTGGAATTGGAGTTTTATTAGTATGATTCTTTTCCATATGACTGACAACTGGACAATGTTGCAATTGCCTTTGTATATTTGATAGAGTTTGTAGTAAGATTGCATAAATTTTTGTCTACTTTTCCTTCTCCTTGAACAACCTTTAATTTTCAGCCTTATAAATCTCTAATTATTCCATGAGGGTTCTTACAGTTTCAACCAAATTTGGAGGGGTTTTAACTAGCCTCCTTTCATCAGATTTTTCCTCTCTATTGTGGGATCTCTCCTCCAACTCCTGATGTGTCACATCCTTTACGTTGTAGTTCTCCCATTGTTCACTGAAATCTTGATTGCAGAAAAAATATTTTCTATTATTTACTAATCTACCAATTCATGAACAACACATATCATTGCAAGGTGAAGTCATTTCTTTATTTGGAAACATTAGCCACCTATAGTGCATAATTCAAAAACATCTATCAACCGTAGAAGGGGTAAGGTAGGGTGTTACCCCATAAGTTTTCTAATAATATTTTATGCAACTCGTGCATGAGCCCAAGAAGGCCAAGTGTTGTTTCCATGCTCTGATACTATTTTGTAACACACCCAATCCCTAAATAGCCTTTCTAGGGATGGGGCATAAAATTTTGGCTTTCCTTGGTTCATTTTCAGTTCCTTAGTTAAGAAAAACTCTCTTAATCAACTTCTCCGAAACTTACATCTCTCACTATGTGCTTGAAACAACTAGTGAGGTCTTCCTCGTGACCTCAAGATGAAAATTGGGAGATAAAATCCTTCCTTAGCAAAGGTTTCGACACTTTAGACGTTCCTGGACTTTGGGAGTTCCAAAAGTAATGTCAAACTCTAAGATCACCGAAGAATGGAGGGGATCAACGGTTTACATCCTCTGTCGAGATCTACGGTTAAAAGGGGGATTCAGTACTCGATGATCAACATTCCTATATACTAATACCTGAAGTACTATAATCTCTCTACGTACCCCTAGCCCTTCGGATTTTTAGCCCGCTATTTTCATTTGAATTTCATCCTTCGACGATTCTTGCTGAACATTCTTTTTCAACACCCTATTTCCAAACTCCCGAAATCACGCCATGTGGATTGGGTACTTCGGTGATCGACGTTCAACGATTCTCATTTAATCATTCTTTATCTTACTATGTTAAAATATTCCAAACCTTTGAAACTTTCCAGACTTTTGGAGTCCTGGATACGTCACCAACCTTGTTGGCCAGGCAGGCACGACTCAACAATTGACATGCGACAAGGGTCAAGCAGCGACACGTGTCCTCCTTAGGGGGTGACATGTGTCCTGCTCCAATAGGAACAAGGGATGGGTGAATCCACCAAATATAGGTGACACCTGGCATGTGTAATGTGGGTCCATGTCACATTAGATGATGCCATCAAGCCACATCATCATAGACTGATAACTGCTCGATCCTTAAATCTAACGGTCCAAAAGATTACATGTAGATCCATAGATATACGGTTCTCATTACTTCGGGGCTCCGACGCTTAACAAATCCTCTCGATGCAAATCCCATGAAGAGATAAGTATCTGGACTCTTGGCTCTTGCGCCACATGTCCTCTTCGACCAACGGTTGAGATTTACTTTGACGTTCACAACTTCGACAATTTTCACACCTTGAAAATCCTTGGCCAAATTCCTTCGGAGTACGAAGTCTCCAGACCACGGGATCACCTTCCACATACCCGTTCATCCAATGCTCTTGGTTACTTTGACAGTTTAACATTCAGGAGTTTGGTGTGTGTATCTCTTGGCTTTCCCTCCAAAACACACCAGATCTACTGCCACGTGTGCCTAACATCTACAACCAAGATTTACTCTGACTTGCATAACTTCGGGGACACGTTCTGATATTGTCGAATACTCGAAATCCTGGATAATTTTTCGATCTATGGACACATGTCCCTCTAGTTTCAATGGTTCATATTAACTTTGTGACTCCGACATTCGGGAGTTTTGGCACTAGACCATTCCAATTTCCCGAAGTAAAACTTTGCTGAAGCGCTTAATGCCTCCCTTCCTATGTCTGATATAACTACTGAGAGAAATCCATATTGGATCCCCATATCAATAGTCCTCATCGATTCACAACTTTTACCTTCAAATACTTTCGAGGATTGTGGAATCACAAGTCCCGAAGTCCAAGCCGAATGAGCTAGCTCCGTTCGGACTAGGGCAGGGTTCCTAGGCACTGGTCATATGGGTCCTTTGGGAAAAATTAGGGGCTAAGCACAAATACATTTTTGTAACAAAGGGGTTAATAAAATGGGCATGAAACTTGGTTAGATGGATGATTATCTTGAAGGGAAACACCCAATCCTGCTAAGGTAAACTTCAAAAGATTTGAAGGACTTAAACATTTCAGTCGATTCTACCCCGGCTCTCCTATAGACTCACATCCCATGAGTCTCTAACAATGATCCAGATTTTATGAGAAGAATGAAATGAATATATATTATTATCAAAAGTTTCTTAACACAAAATAACAGATATATAGTAAAACTGGTTTCTATTCAATAAGGAAACAAGCTGAAACTGTAAAATGCAGCGGAAAACAAGCTTGCTAGAATGATGGCGGATTATCTCAGAGAAGAGATGTGAAGGATGCGCTCATTCTCTAGAAGATGGTTACAATGAGGCTCTCAAGTCCTTTTTACAATAAAAACCCTTGACATCCAAAAACCTAACCTTAGGAGATGAAGCGACAAAAGTCATGTGGGCCTCGTTTGGGTAAGTTAGTACATCAACTTCCGGGGGTCACAACTTTTGCATACGATCTCTGTTTTAGGCGCACGATATCTCGTTGGAAAGGTATATCCAAGGAATACACATGATGCCTATGGAAATCCCCGCACATAATTATTGTGGCGAGCCCTAAAAACACTGTTTAGGGCCTCAAAATGGCCTCAAAAGTCGGGGACTCGAAAACTAGGAAAAACCTGCTGAACTGGAAAACTGCTAAAATGAGCCAATTAGAATAGGTGGGAAGCCACCGACATCCATATAGATCAATCCTACCCCCCTAGGAATAAATGGTATCCATTGCATTGAGTTCCCCCATTAGATGAGGAAATTTCTGCTGAATTTGGCCCCGGATGAGCCACTTGCCTTGGTGCAGGAGCTGCCCTGCTTTGACAACTCGATAAAGATGGATCCTTTGATGGCGAGTTCCCTTGACCTATTTTTCCAAAATATAATCATTGTAGGCCTGTTGTATGCAGTCATGGTTGAGCTCTGTTGGTGTCATTTGTTCTACTATCTCTGAGGTGTCCAATAATGGTGGGAAATAAGGTCGAAGAAGATCCATGTTGGACACTGGGTGTAGGCCAAGGAAAGGAGGAATGTGGAGCTCAAAAGAATTATCACCCACAATTTTGGTGATGGTGTATGAACCAGAATGGATTGGGTGAAGCTTCTGATGGGGTCCGATAAGGCATTCTTTCTGCAAATGCAACCAAAATTTTTCGCCCACCTGAAAGTTATGTGGCACCCGGTGTTGATCATGGCACTGCTTGTACTTGTCATTGGACTTATGTAGGATATATTGAACATGTTTACGGATGTTCTTGATCCACTCAATGAACTGGGTGGATTTTTTAGCTTCAGTTGGAGCAGGAGATGAGTCGACCGAGGTGACCGCAAGGGGTAGTGCAACATCTATGGGACCCAATGGTTGGAATCCAAACCCCACCTGAAAGGGGATATGCACAATTGAGATATGCAAGGCTCAGTTGTAGATATGCTGGAAATAAGGAAGATTCTCATCCCATGTGCGAGGGTGCTTGGAATTATACATGTGCAGGATATGCACGATCATTTGATTTACGACCTTAGCTTGGCCATCTGTCTTGGGGTGGAAGGCCATGGATTTGTTGAGTTTGGTGTCCAGCAGTGACCAGAGGCTCAACCAAAATGCATTGAGAAATTGATTGTCCCAATCTGAGACAATGGCTTGTAGGATTCAAAAATGTACCCAGACTCGTTCAAAGAATATCTTGGAGGTGGTCTCTGCTATGATGTTGTTCTTGTAGGCGGTTAGAATCACCATCTTAGAAAAGCTATCAACAACAAAAAAAACACAGTCATTTCCCTGCTTGGTGGATGGGAGGCCTGACATGTAGTCCATGGAGATGGATTCCCATGGCCTATCAGGAGTAGGCAGAGGGGTGTACAAGCCCTATTTCTTAGTGGTTGGTTTGGAAATAACACAAGCAGTGTAGGACCTGATATACTTGCTGACCTTCTGTCAAAGTTTCAGCCAGTAGAAATGTTTCTACAAAATTGCCACTGTCTTTTCGATGCTAAAGTGTCCTACTAGCCGACTGTAGTGGGCTTCCCAGATCATCTTTGCTCACTCTCTTGATGAAACGTAGATATGGACCAGATGACACAATAACCCATCCTGAATATGAAAATTAGCGACAACTGTGTTTGCACCCAACATTTGGTAGGTGGTGGCGAAGTCCAGGTTTGTTTCATAGAGTTGGGGCCATCCAAAGGTCTCATGGCCGCAATATTCTAGCACCATGGTGAGTGCCGTGACTGGTGGTTTGCTGAGGAAATCAACGCCATGATTGGTGCTTCCTATTTTATACTTGATGTTGAGTTGGAATTGCTACAAGTATGTGTACCACTTCTGATGGCAGTCATTCTGCAATATTCCTTTTGTCTCCATGAACTACAATGGCTTATGACTAGTGTGGGATACTGTCTCCTTCCTAAGAATGTAATGTCTCCATTAGCGATAATCTTTCACAATGGAGTGAATTTATTTTTCGTAAGTAGGGTAATTACATAAAACATCTGATATCATCTCACTATGATAGGCCACGGGGTGGCTGTGACGAATGAGAATGACACCCACAAAATAGTCTGAAGCATTTGTCTCGATATCAAAGGGATGCTGTAGGTACGATAGTGAAAGTACTAGGGCTGAGCACAAGCGCTTCTTCAAATCATCAAACGCTTTTTGTTGGGACCGAACCCACACAAATTTATCCTTACCACCACCCCTGGTTACTTGGCCAAGGGCCCATGCAATATGGGATAATCCTAACATGAACCTACGGTAGAAATTGGCAAGGACCTAGAAGCTCTGAATCTCAGTGAGTGTGGTTGGGGCTGGCCAGTCACAGATGAATTGGATCTTGGCTGGATCCACATGTACACCATGATTATCAATGATGTATCTCAGGTAATGGACCCTGTCCATGCTGAAGGATCATTTTTCCAAGCTGGCGTATAGCTTGTGTTTCCACAGGGTGTGCAGAACCTACTGAATATGATGCAAGTGTTCTGCCCAAGTCTTGCTGTAAATGAGAATGCCATCCAGATACACCACTACAAAAGTATTGGTGAATGTTCGCAGGATATCATCCATCATCCTCATGAAAGTAGTTGGATCATTTTTCAAGCCAAAGGGAATGACCAACCATTTGAAAAGACCTTCATGTGACTTGAAGGCAGTATTCCATACATCGGTTTGCTCTATCGAGACCTGGTGGTAGCCAGACTTTAGATCAATCTTACTGAAGTATTTGGCCCTCATGAGATGATCAAGGAGACCATTGATTCAAAGAATCAGGTACCATTTTCTGACTGTGATTTTATTCAGGGCTCGGTAATCAATGTAGAGTCGCCAGGTTTCATATTTGTTCTGTACCAGCACAATTGGGATCCCACAAGGTGATGAGCTGGGACGGATGTGCCCCTTGAGGAGCAGTTCTTGGATCTACTGCTTGATCTCCTCATTATCTAAAAGAGAGCGGCAGTGGACTGGACCATTTGGAAATGGTGCATCGGGGGTCAGATTGATGGGGTGCTTGACTTGACAGTGTAGAGGTACCCCGATAGATGAGGAGAAGATATACGAGTATGCTTCCACAACCTTATGCACTTGCTCCTGATATGTGGAGAGGTCGACTGCGGAGACCTTGGATGTGGCTACAATCTTTCACTCATTCTAAGAGTGAATCATGAAGAAGACAAAATTCCCCATCTGAGAGATGACCTTCCTACATTGCTTGGCAAAGATCAAGGAAATAACACTAGGTGGGACTGCCTCCGGTATCCTGTACAATTTCTTGTTCAAAGTAATAATAACACTGCAAGGCCTAGACTTATATACAACATGGTGTTTCCATAAGTATGGTTACACCAGAAGAACATTACAAACTTGGAGAGGGGAAACATCTCACAATACCTTGTCTTTGAAGGGATTTATGCCATATGATATGCGACAATGTTGGCTGATGCCAATGTCGCTTCCTTAGTGGAGCCATCTGATGGTGTAGGGATGCAGGTGTGGAGTTGTCAGTAGGACAAGTCTCTTAACAACCTCTTCTAATATGATTTTCTTCTGGTTACCGCTATCAATGATGAAGTGCAGTGGGGTACCCTTCGCCCACATCTGTGAATGAAAAAGGTGCTCACCTTCCTCTTGCTCATATGGTTCACTAGGATGGAGCTTGGTGGTAGCAATGATAACACTGGGTTCTACATCAATGATACATCTCCCCATTTTTAGTTCTGACTTAGAGTTGGAACCCACATCTAATTCAAAGTCTTTCACCTCAGCCACAAACGACTTCTTTGAGCGAAAATCAACATTGTTATGTCAAGGGCCTTATGGAAGTCGCACCACTTCCTGGTATATTTCTTTGTCTTTCTGGTGTCCTTCTTTGCTTGCGGCCTAGACTATTTTTCCTGAGGTAGTCCATCTTTTCTTTGTCCTTTTTTCTATGGGTAGGGGCCGCCCTTTCCTGGATTTTTCTGTGAGGGATTCCTAGGCCCAAATTTCCACATATTTTGTTTGAGCTTCTGCTCGATTTTGATGGCATATCGGTAGGCCGTGCCCAAGGATGAGATGTCCAAAAAATCCATTTTTGCCTAGATTTATCTATGCAGACCACCGCGATACTTGAGCACCACATGTCACTCATAATCTTTGATACCCAACCTGGTGCGCAACGTATGGAATATATTTGTGAACTCGGGCACTGCTTGGTCTCTTTCCTGCCGCAGTGTGGTCCATTTTGTATACAGGTCATCATAACTTCCAATAGGGTAGTATTGGTCCTTAATAACATCCCTGAAGGACTCCCAGGTGACTATGACTATAAATAATGAGTGTTCCTCTATTTCCTTCTGCTCATATAAATTTTCCCACCAATATTTGACATGGGGAATGGCTTTGAGGAGCGCAAAAGTAATATTTTCTATATTCGAGAAGTTATGGATAAGTAAATACCCTTCTAGAAGATTCAACCATTTATCTACAACATCTGCATATATATGACCTTCAAATATAGGAATATCAAAGTTGATTCATACCTTGAAGGGGGCAACGCCTCTGTTTGAGGAAGATATGCCACCTATTGGTAGCCACCGAAGGATTTGCGCAAAACTATCGATCATCTCGTTCCTCTATTGTGTGAGGGATTACTCGAGAAACATTTTGAAGGGATCTCTTGTAACTTCATATTTATTTTTTCCTACTATGAGAGGTTGCTTGGGCATGCAAGATATTTGGTCCTCAAGAGAAACAAGCTCAAGACCCAATTCTTTGTACCTTGACCTTGTTGGGGACATGCATTAAGAACGACAAGGAGAATACGGCTCTAATACCACTAATCAATATTTTATGAGCAGAACAAAATGAATACATATTATTATCAAAATATTCTTAACAAAAAAAAACAGATATACAGTAAAACTAGTTTCTATTCAATAAGGAAATAAGATGAAACTGTAAAATGAAGTGAAAAACAAGCTTGCTAGAATGGTGGCGACTTATCTCTGAGAAGAGATGTGATAGCTGCACTCATTTGCCAGAAGATGATTACAATGAGGTTCTCAAGGACTTTTTACAATAAACAAGAATTTCAAAAACCCTAGACACCCAAAAACCTAACTCTAGGATATGAAGCGCCAAAAGTCATGTGTGCCCTGTTTGTGTATGTTAGTACATCAACTTCTCGAGGTCATAACGTTTGCGTACGATCTCTGTTTTAGGTGCATGATAGTCCGTTAGAAAGGTCTATCCAAGGAATACACATGTTTCATGTGGATATCCGTATACATATTTTCTGGGGCGGTACCTATACATATTGACTATGGAAATCTCTAAAAACGCTGTTTAGGGCCTCAAAACAACCCCAGAAGTCAGGGACCAAAAAAGTAGGAAAAAACTAAAAAACTGCAAAACTGCCAAAATGAGCCAATTGGAATAGGTGGGAGGGCACCGACATCCATATGGATGAAAAAAATAAACTGATATAAGTCCAATATCACATAGATATAACAATTTACATAAATCAAAGAGCATTTCTAATAACTATTCAATTATTGAGAGACTTAATCATAAACACAAACATTTCATCATCACATCCAATATAATACACAAAGTATGAAAATACTTATTAGAACTGGAAAATGTGAAGCAAATGCTGAAAGGGGTGCCTGTTTCCTCCCAACCATAGGCACAGTGACTCCTACTGGAGTTACGACTGGCCACCCCCGAGCTAGACAATGATTCTCTGAGAGAGATTCTTTCTCTTTGCTCCACAACATTTAGGGACAAAGGTTACTCTCCTCCCACAAGAACTTGTAAATTGGTTTTCTCTACTCCAAGCAAGGAGGCCTGAACGAGTAATTCCTTAGTCACTCATCAACCTATTTTATCAACTTGTAGCGAAACCCTACCCATGGCTTCTTACATCCAGATCGAGCTTACTGCTCAACTTTTTCCTCTAAACTTTAGAATCAAAGTCTATTCACTGCTCTTCTTGGGAAAGTGTTTTTTATTTTTATTTCGCTATCTCATAGATATGTCTCTGTCAGTGAATTACCTCATTTATTTCCTTCCTCAACAAGCTTGCATGGGTCCAAATCCCAATTCGTGGTCAGGCCTATAAGCCTTATAGATGGGTACCCTGCTCCATATCCTCATTAACTCTTGAGGATGGCCTTCCAAATACAAACCTTACTGGTAATTTGTTTCTGGGTCAGAGGACTATTGAGAAATTACTCCTAGTAGGTATTGGTCTGGTGAGGGTCATCTCAACCATACTTGGTGTTGGTCCTAAGGTCTGCAATTGACTACTAAAGGGAAAAGCTAGGCCACCTCAAGTTTAGAATGGTTGATTTTTAATTTTGTCGGTCAGTTAGAGGGTTGGTTCTACCGAGACAAGAGCATGGTTGGGGTTGGAAAAATGATATGGATGAGGGTCCTCCTTGGCTGGTGGCACACAAATGATAGATACGTGAAATAATAAAAACAAAGGGAAACAACAAACCACTCAATGAATAATCTGCTGCAAGAAGTTTAATACTTAAAATATCATTTCAAGACATAAAACATGTATCAAAACACAATTACTCCCTCAGGTTGCGATAAAAAAATTCTTCACCAAGCATTAGCTATTTTCACAGGTTGCATATCAATAAATACAAGTTATACAATAGTTGAAAGAAATGAAATGTACTTTGCACAAATAAAAAACTGTATTGAAGATAAGATAAAAACACATGAAGATTTGAACGAAACACCGTCATCAAGAGTATATTCACCAGGTAGAGAGTTTTAATCCATGCATCGAATGGGTCCAGTCAGTGTTTTATTGCTATCCTTTATCCAAAAACTACCCCCCAAAATATATAGAAACTACATATTTATCAGAGTTGCAGGGGCTCTCGTCCATCTGGGAATGAGACTTAACTCTAGATTAACAATTGTAGAACAACTTATTAACTTGACTAAAAAAATGTTGGAGTACATGAATGTATACCTCACACTTGACTTAATCAAAGAGAGTGGTTCTTATCACATGTAAAATACCACTTATTATGCTTTAAACTAAAAAGAGTCTTGAACTAAATAATTAAAAACTTCCACTAGTGATGAAACTGGACTGATGCATGCAATGGAATGAACTGAGACTTTGGCAGAAACTTATTCGGAGTGACAGAGTCAAGTTTTGCATTGATCATGGCATGCACATGCGCTATTGGAGGCCACTGGAGATGACTGGATGTGCATCGTGAAAATATTCCGGAGTGACGTGGTGACCTGACATCATCTAAGCACGTGATTGTGAAAGTTGTCGAGGGTGGTTTGGATCCACACCACTCAAACTCCTGCAATCGACCACCAAATTCCATGTACCTCTCAAGCTATACCATGGTTTCAACTGTGGGACCACTCTAGGATGTTACCGTTCGATCATTTTCCGTCCCCACAATGAATGTGAGTCGTTGATCTTGCTTGCGACCTGCGATTTGGGTGAACCTGCTACTTTAGAGCTGCTGCTAAAGTTCTATCCATATGCCATATTAGAACTCCCCTATATGATTTAACAATGGCACAAATTTATTGGAGCTCGAGATATTTTGAATGGGGAGCATGGATATCTCCCGAAGTGACTTTCTCCCGGAGTGACGTGGTAGTCTCTCGTCACTTCGGTACTTCGGAGTTCGAGAGAATTTTAATGCAAAGTGTATATAAATTTCGGACTGCCGAACTCACGAAGTGATTAGCATGTGCTTATCACTAATTAAATATGGATTAATCCATTTTTATCATTTAAATATTTTGGGACTCCGGGGCTCTCGATTTCAGAGAACTGTGCTTTCTCTGAATGGAAAAGTCTCAGAGTGACAATGCTGTGAAGTGACGTGGTGGCTTGATGTCATATGATTTCATGGCTGCTGATGTGTCACATAAGGTGAGTGATATGTGTTAGCACAAGAATTTTCATCTAGAAGAGGCCTAACTATCAGAGTTTTGGGTTTTTGCTAAAGTGTTAACTCCCTCAGTGGTAAAGTGCACAACCTACTATACTGCCAAGACACCTAAACAGAACGGGTTTGATATTATAAAAGACCACCAAATTCTCTACACACGTTCAAGATTGAAGGAGCTACGTTTTGAAATTGCTACCTAAACCTGCACACAGGTGCAACATAAGTGGCGTTACATATAGGCTCTACCTAATATTTATTGCAGAAAATGAATTGTACAAAGTTATTTTACCAGTTTTTAGTCACTAACTTGAAACTTGGATTATGAACAATTGAAAAGGTATTTTTGAAAATCGGAGGAATTGTTTTTTCATAACATGACAAATAACAAAAAGCTCTCTCATTTTTTCAAAATGTGTTATGGTTTGAGAGATATCAGACATAGAAGTGGCGCTACCCAACTATTTTACAGCGACGCTGCCTAATTTTTTGTAGCGGTCATGGTTTTGATATTCGCCTTTTTGGGAGGTTTCCACATGTCAAGGAGGGTTCGAATGAATTCTCAAGGATTATTTAGATTTCAAGGGACACCTTCACCTAATATTTAGCTCCAGCAAAGGCCTCATGCAATGAGGTGGAGACATTTTATTAATGACTTGCACAAAATTCTTGAAAATTAGCAGTTTGTTGGATTTTTGTCTCTTTGATTGTTGCCACCTATCTCCAAGGCTTAGAATCCAATGGAGGACTGTTACACAAGATTTTGGTCATCATGATGATGTATTGATAATGGTGTATTCAGGCTCTTCATTATAACTTTTTCATGAGAAAAGTTACTTTCTTCTCTTTCCAGAAATATCATTTTTGAGGAAGGTTCGCAGACTGCTAATACATTTGCCTGCGAGAATGCATGATTATCGCATGCTGCATTAAGACAGGGTGTGAGGGGTTCACACTGTGTATAACTGCTAGGGTACGAACAGTTTCTAAATAAGGGAAAAAGATGAATTCTTGAAGCTACTAGAAGGGAATCTTCTAGAAGGATGAGATGGTATTCGAATGGTTATCCTAGTACTGGATTCTCTGATATTTTGGGATCATTCCTATCCAAGTAACCAATTCATTCTCTCCTATATATTGAGTGAGTTCTCATGGAAAAGGTTAGAAGCAAACAAGGTTAAGTGAGACATTGGAGAATTAGTGAAAGACTATGTGAAGGATTGATGCTACAACAGCTAGAAACTCCAGCAAGTTCATCAAAGGTGGTTGATCTTCTTCATGCAAGTGAGCAAGTGTGTGTGTCGGAGCCAAGGGTCATCGAAAGGGAGTTTGCAACATCAAGGCTCAGGTTGTAAGCTTTGATTTCTATCAATATGATACAATAATATGTCTCTTTCCCATAAAGACAATTCTACTTTAGTGTATAACTCCTTGATCATATAGATAGATTCACCATTGAATATATTGTGCTTTCTTTACTCCACTTGGTTTCTTTACACAAGATTTTGGTCATCATGATGATGCATTGATAATGGTGTATGCAGGCTCTTCATTAGAACTTTTTCATGAGAAAAGTTACATTCTTCTCTTTCCAGAAATATCATTTTTGAGGAAGGTTCACAGGCTGCTAATACATTTGCTTGCGAGAATGCATGATTCTCGCATGCTGCATTAAGCCAGGGTGCGAGGGGTTCCAACTGTGTATAACTGCTAGGGTGTGAACACTTTCTAAAGAAGGGAAAAAGATGAATTCTCAAAGATTCTAGAAGGGAATCTTCTAGAAGGATGAGATGGCATTCGAATGGTTATCCTAGTATTGGATTCCCTGATATTTTGGGATCATTCCTATCCAAGTAACCAATTCATTCTCTCCTATATATTGAGTGAGTTCTCATGGAAAAGGTTAGAAGCAAACAAGGTTAAGTGAGACATTGGAGAATTAGTGAAAGACTGTGTGAAGGATTGATGCTACATCAGCTAGAAACTCCAACAAGTTCATCAAAGGTGGTTGATCTTCTTCATGAAAGTGAGCAAGTGTGTGTGTCAGAGCCAAGGGTCATCGAAAGGGAGTTTGCAACATCAAGGCTCAGGTTGTAAGCTTTGCTTTCTATCAATCTGATACAGTAATATGTCTCTTTCCCATAAAGATAATTCTACTTTAGTGTATAACTCCTTGATCATATACATAGATTCACCATTGAATATATTATGCTTTCTTTACTCCACTTGGTTTGTACTGTTTTGGTCTTGACTGTACAAGAGCATTGGAGCGAAGCAAGAGCAACAAAGACCAACGGAAGCGATTATAAGGTATGAAACTTGTCCTTGCCTCTTAGTTCATTCAATGATTAGAATCTAGGGAAAGAGTATTATTCTGTCTTGTTTTGTTCTAGATCCAGGTGGATCTAGGGAGATCGGTTTGTGTCCGCACTTACGGATTTATCCAATAACAAAATTGGCGACTCCACTGGGGAAACATCCCATTTTCTTTGTGGATTTTTGTGTTTTTCTGTGGCCATTTCCTCTGGTTTCATTTTTCTCTTGTCCTATCAGTCTCTGAGTCTTCAGGATATCCTGATAGACCTTCTGGGTCCAGAAGCTTGTTTAAATTTGACTTCATTTTTCAAAATTTTGCTTATGTTTAGAAATTCTCGTATTGCACTCCATTGTAGCTTGCGAGAACTGGTCAGGTTCACACCCTGTTCATAGGGTTTAGTGTGAGGTCCTCGCACCTTTCTCAAAGGTTGCCTGCGAGAATCAATGATTCTCTCACTGTGTCATATTGCTTGCCTGCGAACATTCTGTTTCAAAAATTTGAATTTGAGTTTTGGTTTTTCTGACTGCCCAGATCAGTTGGAATACCTCTGTGAGTCTCTTGGACCTCTAATTGGTATATTTCTTGCTTTAGTTTGCATGTCTGAATAGTCTTAGGATTTCAAGGCTTTTCTTATCATTTGTGGCTTAACTTTCGTTTCTTGACTCTTCTTGGAAAAACCATTCTCTTTGACTTCAGTTTCTCAGTGTGTTTGATTAGTCGAGAACCGATGATTGGTTGAAGGTTAAGCTTGCTTGGTTTTCTCTTTTTCTTATTGGTTTGAAAGAACATTTTCGTTTGCATTGAGAAGATTATTTGGTTTGCTTTTTATTTTTGCTTTCATTGAAAGAGTTGATTGGGTTATTATTGCTTGATTCTTTATGATTTGATTTTCTGCTCTCTCATTGGTATTGTGAGGGTTCTTTTTGAAAAGTGAACACAAAGTTTTTCTTTCATCAAATTGTTTTTGTCATTTACAAAACATTGAAAATCAAATTATTGAGATTGTTGAAGCATTTGAAAAAGATACATAACGAATTGTCATTTGATAAATGATTGTTTGCATTTACATTTTGAAGGAAATTTTGCCTTGTAGTACAAGGTTGATTTGAAAAACTTTCTCTCTCTCCCATACATAGGATTCATTGAACGAAAAGTGAAATACTTCATTCTTATCCTTGCATTGTTGGGTCAAAGTCATACAACATAAGTGTTATCACTGAAATTTCGTCCGCATGTGGCGACAAGAACTCCACATCATCAAAACAGGACTGGAGTCATTCATGGCACAGGATTAATGACACATCATTGCAAAAAGGGTCAAAAACTATACCAAATGACAAAAAATTTGAAGGGCGCTTTACATCATCTGAGTGCGCGCGCATATGCGCGTAATAGCATCGTACAAAGCGCGCATATGTGCACAAGGCGCGACTGTTGGGCTAAAAACCCATGCGCCTGCTAAACGACGCATTTATTGAAATTGGTCGGCCTCCCAACCACTAATGGATCAACTCCCAAGTCGATTTGACACCAAATCCGAGCTCAATCCTCATGGTGGGCTGGTCAAAGACCTAATTGTGCCCTAAAGAGCCTCTTTTCACATTCAAAAGAGGTCACATAATAACCCAATGCTTGGCTATAAAAAGCCATGAATGACCACCATTTTCTCAAGGAATTATTCATACTGTTATGCTGATGAGATTGCTAAGGACCCATTCTTTGGCAATAAACATTACAAGCTGCATTTCATAGAGCTACTCACCCCTCACTTGAGTGATTAAGCTTGGAGTTCTTTCAACCACATTTTCATCTTTTCATTGTAAGGAGAGAAATCAGTGAGGGCCTCAAGAGCTTTCCATTGGAGAAAGAAGGGACCCAAGTCCCCTTTCTTCTTTGTGTCTTTGGATTTCATCAATTAGATCAGCTTATACATTGGTGATATTGGTCCATTTACATTTGTTTTTCATATTTCCATATGCTCATAGTTTTAGTTAATTTTGATTTGTTTTTGTTTATAACTTTGTTGTTTCTCTTTCTAACCTTTTACCTTACAGCTGTCATGCCTAGCAGAGCCCAACTGGGCATGTAAGCACTCTTAATTTGCTCACCTA
>ML790777.1:488457-521514 GCA_009831015.1 Picea engelmannii | reverse complement strand
TCCTGTTGCTATACCTCCACCCATCAGTGGACCACCACCGGCACCTCCCATACATCCACCTATTCCCTCAACCAGTGGTACCCCCTCAACATCAACTTATAGTACTAGTGAAAGAACGCAGCCTTCCTATGTACCCTATGGGTCAGTACCACCACAAAATCCATACTTCCCCTTTCTCGGGCCTCCACAACCCATGGCTCCCCCACATCCAAATGCGGGGGTGAATTTTGTTCAACCTTCCGCTGCTCAACAATACCAGAATTTTGAACAATTAAACACAGCCAACCCAACTCATCCATCGAACAATAACAGGAGGAAAGGACGGAATAGGAACAACAACAATCCTGGTCAAGGCAGGAATCAACCCCCACAACATCCACCCACTGGGGGCAACCAGAACCAAGGGAACCAAAACCCGCAGGGGGGCAATAACAATAAACGCCAAGGACGGAATACTGTTAAAACCATCCACCCTTGTGCTCTTTGCGGCGTGTACGGTCATTACACTCATCATTTCCCCCAGATCGATGATTTCAAGAGGTTGAAAGACTCTGGGAGCCTTCCCCCCTCCCCAACGCAACCTATCCCTCAGCAGACACAACAATAATACGCACAACAACAACCCCCCACCGTACTGCAAAATCCTATCCCACATCAAGGTGTCATAAACACCCAGCAGGACACGTAGCATCCCCCACCTCAAGTGAGCCAATACTATAACCCCAACAATCCAGTAGAGCGAACAATCCTCCTCACCAGTGAGGAAGAAGTTCTTCTACAAACACGCAATCGTCAGTATCCTACAACAGCTGAGTCGACTCCTATCTCTCCAGAGACAAACCCTACACCAACGGGACCCCCATTGATGATCCCTCGCCCTTCTTCCGAACCACCATTACGCATCCCTCGCATCCCTTTGCGCAGGAATGTTCACAATCCATAGGCTAGGGCAGCACATAATTACAGCTTGGTAGATGACTTAGCGCAATCCCCGACTGCCATGTCAGTTCTGGAAGTCCTCCAGACTTGTCCTACGTAGTGGAAATCATTACTTTCCGCGATGGGAGCAGTCGACCTTGCTGATACTCGACTCATCACCTTTGACCTGGATAGCTGCGAACCACGTCTTCCCGCCGCTGTCACTATACAAATACCAATCAAAATACGAAACATAACCGTCCATCGGTGTATCATCGATGAAGGGGCATCTACCTTTATCATGTCCAAAACAGTATGGCAGAAACTTGGTTCCCCGAACCTCTTACCCTCCGCCATCACATTACGAGCTTATTACGAAAGACCGTCGTCCCCCGAAGGGCTCTTCCAAAATGTCCCAGTAGAACTCGGGGGCAAAACCATCCTCATTGACATTGAAGTTATCAACGCTGAACTCGATTACAATATCTTGTTTGGCCGTACCTACATGTATGCTATGAAGGCAGTAGCATCATCGGTCTTTAGGACAATCATGTTCCCCCACAATGGAAATATTGTGACCATTGACCAAGTCTCGCATTACGAGCCTAACCCATCTGCCAATCTCGATAACATTCTTCCTTTCATTCATTCAAACGTCGACGCATACCCACTCATAGAAATGGGTCCTGAGATTTTTAAAGATCCATCCTTGTTAGGGACGTACCATGGAGCACCACCACTCCTTCCCCCTAACCAAGTATGCATTGTTTCCTCTAAGGGAACTCTCCAGGAGGATGCTCATCCTCCTCAGGAGGCTTCAGTCATTCCTGACGTCCCACCAGTCGCAGCACCACTCCCACAGGAGCCTCCTGCACACTCGTCGACCCCTACAATCCACGAATCCACACCCTCCCAAGGGCCTAGTCCCATTTGGGAGACAGTTCCCCGACCCCTCACTCAAATTCCCCTCTTTTACCCTCCACCCAATGTAGAAGCTTTCCAGGTAGCCGCAATGCTCACCTTACCCAATATGGTGTTAGCAATCCCAGTGTGGTACTTACATCCACCTGAGATGGTCCCTCGCCCACAGGAAGGACTCCCCATGACGATTCCTGTCATCACTCCCACTACCCCCTTACTCCCTACCCCCTCTGCTACAGCCGGGGGTAGGCAACAGAAGAAGGAGCCCACAACTCCACTTCCTCCATGCATTCCACCACCTTGCACATTATGTGACAAAGAGGGTCACCAAACCAACAACTGCCCATCACTACCAGAATTACAGAATTTGATTCCCCCCAACCCAACACCCACACCGCCCATTACTACTGTTACCACTAAACCTTCCAGTAGTAAAGGGTTGAAGACCAAATTTGCGTGTGCCATCTGTTCTGAGTATGGCCATTACACCCATCATTGCCCGACATTGCCTCATTTCCGGTAGGCCTTATCTATCATAAGCCGCGACTTTCAGAACAACCCACGCCCGACTACACCATCCACAACAGCTATCACTGACATTCGCTACGTCACCACTTCAGTCAATGAATGCATGAGATGGCCTTGCTCTCTTTGCGATTCATTGACTCATTTTACATTCCAATGCCCGATGATCATCGAATATCGGCAACGTCAATTGGCCCTGCTACACCAACCCATAGCGGAGGTAATTGACCTTACTTCGCCACTGGAAGATTTACACGTCATTTCTCCCGAGCCTGAGGCACTCCCTATGCCTCCATGGTTCTTAGATGTCATATCTGAGGATTTACCCCGTAACCCTCCCAACTCTCCTGCTCATCCCCCTGCAGAGATTATTCATCCAACCACCACAGGTACCCCTCAGTACTTAAACATCTGGCTCATGACGAGAAAACCCTCACCTTCTGCTTGCACTTCTCCCCTTGCTTCACCAGCAGGGGGCAATCACACTAGAGCTGAGATCACTTCTCACGACCCATTGTATTCCCGTCGTTTCCAATGCGATGAAGAAATACTAGAAGAGCTACAATGCCCAGACTCTCCCTGGGACTCACTACATCATCGTGCACTCTTCCTTCCGCAGGAAGCCCTCATGCCTCCTAGCCATAACCCCATTTACGCGGTCGAAACCAAATACTTCATCCCATCAAGCCCTATTGATTGGTTCAACAATCCCATTCCTGCACCTGATGCTTTTGAAGAAGGTAATTTGGCTAACATTTCCCCCACCATCAAAATTGACATTTCCATTAAACCGAGAATCGTCGAAGAGATCATCATTGGAGCTGCTTGCACTCCTCAGGAAATTGCTGCATATAAAGCCCTCTTCCAGGAATAAAGGGATATATTCGCGTGGTCATACACGGAGATGCTCGGCCTCAACCCATCTATTGTCGAGCATCGCATCGACACCTGGCCTGACATCACACCTATTCGCCAGAAACAGCGACCGCTACACCCATCCAAGGCCACAACTATCAAAGACGAAATTGACAAATTACGTATGGCCGGATTTATTTACCCCATTGCTTACACCTCATGGGTTTCCAACCCTGTACCCGTCGACAAAAAATAGGGATCTATTCACGTCTGCACCGACTTTTGCAATATCAATAACGCATGTCCCAAAGACAACTTTCCAACACCTTTCATCGATCAGATTATCGATGACTGCGTCGGCCACAAAGCTCTTTCCTTTATGGACGGATTTTCTGGCTATAACCAAATTCAGATCCACCCAGCCGATCAGTACAAAACCGCATTCATTACCCCATGGGGTACGTCTGCATATCGTGTCATGCCCTTCGGCCTCAAAAATACCGGTGCAACTTTCCAACGGGCGATGACATATATCTTTCACGACCTGGCTGCTATCATCCTCGCTTACTTGGATGACCTCACAGCTCGATCTAAGAAGCGCACCCAACACATCGATGATTTACGAATCATCTTTCAATGGTGTCATCAATACAACATCCGCCTGAACCCTCTCAAGTGTGTGTTTTGTGTCACCGCCGGGCGACTCCTCAATTTTATCATTTCTGAAAGAGGTATCACCGTAGACCCCCTCAAAGTCCAAGCTATCACCAAAATTCCACCTCCTCGGAATTTGCGACAACTACAAAGTCTACAGGGCAAAGCTAACTTTCTTAGGCGCTTTGTTCCTGATTACGCTATACGTGCACATGGTTTCCTTTGCTTACTGCGTCACGACATCCCTTTTCATTGGGACGACTATGCCCAAAAGTCATTTGACGATCTTAAAGAAACACTTTCAAATGCACCTTTAATAAGTGCACCTGACTACAATCACGACTACATTCTCTACGTATCAGCTTCAGCTGTATCAGTAGCCGGTGTCCTCGTCCAGCTCGGAGATGAAAATCATGAACAAGTCATTTACTACGTCAGTAAGAACCTCTCAGGACCACCCCTGAAGTACAAACATGAAGAGAAACTTGCTCTTGCAGTTGTCCTTGCAGTACAAAAGCTGCGTCATTACATTCTGCTTCACACCACCAAGGTCGTTGCAGATTCCAACCCTATGCAATACTTGCTCAGTCGTCACCAAGTTAACGACAAATTCTCTCGATGGATCGTTATCCTTTAGGAATACGACCTCAAGTTTTCAACACCTAAGAGTAAGAAGGCCCTCGTTCTCGCAGAACTTGTCACGGCCCTTCCCTCCGACACACCCAGTGCCCTCGTCAATACCGAATTTCCTGACGAACATCTCTTTTACATCGCTTCAGATGATCCTTGGTATGGCGACCTCCTCATCTACCCACGAACTCAAAAGTTCGGTAATCACCTATCACGAGATGATCATCGACGCATTTTCCACTAGGCCCCCCGCTATCTCCTCATCGAGGACATCCTATATCGGCGGGGCGTCGACACCATTCTTCATCGCTGCCTCACCATTGACGAGGCCGATAGAGTCTTAAACGACTGCCACAACGACGCATGTGGGGGCCATCTTTCAGGCATTTCCACAGCTCAGAAGATCATCCAGGCTGGTTACTTTTGGCCTACCTTGTTTCATGATTGCATTCATGCCGTGAAACGATGTGAGCAATGTCATCTCTACGCCAACAAAGCCCGAGCTCCCCTCACTCTTCTTCACCCGGTCATTACTGCAGGCCCCTTTTGTAAATGGGGCATTGACTTTATGACTTGTAATCCCCCCTTCAGCAATGGTCACAAGTACATTGTTGTCGCTGTCGATTACTTCACCAAATGGGCTGAAGCTATGCCCACCTTCAACAACACCGCTGACACTGCAGCGCGTTTTTTCTTCAACCACGTCATATCCCGGTTTGGAGTACCACTCCAACTAGTCTCCGATCATGGGAAACATTTTGAGAATGAGATATTCGTTGAACTCTCATCTTGGTTAGGATTCTCTCACGAGTTTGCCTCACCATACTACCCTCAGTCAAATGGACAGGTCGAGGCAGTGAACAAAGTCCTCAAGACCATGTTACAACGCACGGTGAATAAACATAAAACCAATTGGCATCATATGTTATTCTCCACACTATGGGCTTATCGAACGACTGTGAAGACCGCCACGGGTTTCACGCCCTTTCACTTAGTCCATGGGGTCGAGGAAACTCTTCCCATTGAGTGCGAAATTCCAACCCTTCGCACCGCCATTGAGCTTTTACCTGACACTGCTCCCATGGAGCAGCGCTTGCTGAACTTGGAGTCTCTAGATGAAGATCGTCGATCCTCATTACAGAACAATGAGGCAGCTAAAAAATGATCCAAGGCTACCTTTGATCGCCATGTCAACCTTCGCTCATTTCGCGAAGGCGACCTTGTCCTAGCCTATGATATCGCCCATGATACCCTTGGCCACGGAAAATTCAAATCACTTTGGCATGGCCCGTACATCATCCAACATTGCCTCACTAAAGGCGCATACATCTTGGCCTCCCCTGAAGGCCTCACGCTTAAAGCACCCGTCAATGGGTTATACCTCAAGAAATTCTATGCTTAAACGTAGTCAAGCTACTTTAGGTTGTTTTTTCTTTTTATAGCACATTTTTAATCTTTTTATCCCATCTAAACTATCCTTTGTGCTATTGACAGATGACTCCTCCACCAACTTACCACATTGGTTACGCCGACGGCGCTAGCCGTTGGACACAAAATATCACTTCGGCTGCTTGGGCTCTCTACACCCCTTCACATGAAATGCTACATTCCAACGACATATGTTTAGGACCAGCAACCAATAACCAAGCCGAATAAACTGCTGTCATTGGCCTCTTGACTGACGCCCAACATCATCATGTTTGTCACCTTTGCGTTTTCCTTGACTCTCAACTGGTCGTTCTCCAACTCAACAATGTGTACCGCGTACGCGATCCGTGCCTCTTTCGCAAATACCTGCAGGTTAGATTATTATCTCGACATTTTGATTCCCTTACATTTACACATATTCCCAGAGCATTGAATCAAACAACAGATCACATAGCTAACATGGTGCTAGATTGGCATATATCACATCAAGCTACACATACATAAACATATCATACATCCTGTCATAGCATATAGATAGCATCAATATCATCAACATCAACACAAAAAACACATATAAACCATATTTGGATCTCCAAAACATGTATACTCATATATATATATATATGTGGGCCTCTCAGGCCATCTGAATGTTTATATACAACAAAAATACATCGGCCCTCAGGCCTGTGCCACATCATGGTACAAAAGTCGGCTCACCAGCCTATCAAACCTATATACAAATACAATCAGGAGGCCTCTATCGCACCCCCAGCTGCCCCTCCCTCAATATGAGGTGGTGGCCCACCCCTACCTACCCCAGGCGGTGGAGGTGGCTCACCTGCAGGACCCTCCTGCCCTGGCGGCAGGCGTCCACTAGTCATGGCGGTGAGCACAGCTGCTCGCCGCATAATGGACCGCCATGGCGGTGGCAACCCGATACACTTCTCCAAGAACTCCTCATCCTGGATACGGATCCACATGCCCTCAGACATGTCTCGAAACACCGTCTCAAACCAACGGAGTATGTCATCCAACTCCCCTCCGGCTGCCGCCGGAGGGGCATGTGATGGTCCCGCACCAGGGTCATCAAAGCGGTGCCTTTGCACCGGTCTCTCGGGCCCTACTGGTCACCCAACAACCTCATCCCATGGAAGCCTCTCTCCACGCAGAGGTATCCCCTCTCGCTGCACTGGCGGTCTATATAACTCTACCTCACAACCGCGAGGTGCCAAATCTGCACATGCACCAAACAAGCAACAACAAATGGTATCAGTACCTATACCTCAAACATATGCACTAGTATATCCAAATCATAGCATAAATCAAAACATGCAAATATACAGCATACCTCGGTGGTCGAAGACCTCCCGAGGAGGCAATACCATGTTCGGGTCCCCCCGGAAGTCCACCACAACATAGGGAAACTGGAGTATAACCTGCGGCATCTGCCGCCATATCTGCGCTGCCTGCGCAGTAAAATAGTGTCCGCCTTCGCCACCACCGTGGCGAACCAATATCTGTGACCACCGCCTCAAGCGCAACTCTCGTACCCCTGGTGCCTCCAGTAGCACCCTCGGGCACAACATCGACACCCTCTCCAAGAAAAAGGCCACCAGGATGGAGCCAAAAGCGAACTCCCCGACACCTCTAGACCGACAGTGGTCCAGCTGCGCAATCATCTGCGTATGTAGGGTCAGCCCCCAGGCGAACCGCTCACGGCCCACCACCACCCTCTCCATCAGAATCAACTCACCACCACTAATCTAGTGGGGAGCTCGGGATCCGTACACTCGCACTATCATCGCCGCTATGCAACGATGCAACAGGACATCTATCCCACTAATTCTCACTGATGACCCAGTCATATAGTACTCGCCTGAGCAGTATCGCTCGGCGACATCACGCAAATCAGTGTCTATCGGCAGCACAGGCACTTCCGAAAATGGTGTGCCCCAAAAGGGGAGCCCAGTCAAGAAGTAGATGTCCTCCACCGCAGTGAAGGCGATCTGCTCTCCTCGCACGAGGAAGCAATGTTTCTCTGGGCTCCACATCTCAATCAGAAAACGAAGCAAATACTCCTGTGACTGTATCAGAGGGCACTCAAAAAACTTTATCAACCCACTGGCTTCTAAAGACACCCGAACTGCAGGCCTCGCCTCGACCACATCATCTCGCAGCTCCGACCAGTCCTGCTCGCGCCACCACACATCCATGGTCACTGCTTGCCACCTGCACACAACCCAGAGTCCTATATTAGCTTAGGAAATCACCCAATACATCAAATAAGCTAATTTAGTACCCTGAAACCTTGCCTCAAGGCGTGGTTTCACCACCCACAGGCGCGCACACATGCGCACCTGTTCACTATACAGGCGCGCATGTATGCGCGCCTATTTTTCCCCACAGGTGCGCTCATGAGAACGCCTATTCACCATACAGGTGCACTCTGGGGTGTGCCTGTCCAACCCACAGGCGTGCTCTCGAGCGTGCCTGTTCACCCCACAGGTGCGCACTCATGCGCGTCTGTCAACCCTACAGGCGCGCCCCTATGGCGCGCCTTAATTTCCTTTCCACGCGCACACCTGCGCGCTTTTTTAGTGTACAGGCGCGCACTCATGCACTCCTTCCACTGAGTCGCCCGCGCGTGTGGGCCCACCCTCTACCCAAAAACCCCCTAAAACTCCCGTACGACACCCCGTACCTACCCTACCCAAAAATTGAAAACCTACAGCTATGAAGGATGTTCAGACCACTAACCTGTAACTCGCACACCGTGGATTGGGTACCTCGTACTCCTAGAATCACTCAATCTCCTCTGAATCTTCTCGAAACCTCACTGCAGCAGCAGGTAAAAATGAGGTGGCAATGTGGGCCCTACAACTATATATAGGCCTTTTTGCCAAAACTTCCACTCACCATTCCAGGAGCCCACAATGTCCATTTTTCAAACCATCTGCAGCCACAGGATCAACGTCCTGCCACCTACATCATGGCTGTCCCTGGGCCACTTTTTACCCTGAGCCCCCAAGGCACCCTTTATTTCATATCATGGCCAGGTACACACGCACATTGTCACATTTATCTAATACAGGTTCATATTTGTTCTTCTCTTCAGATATTGTTCACTTTGGGTATTTGGTTGTTCTCTATGCAGGTACTTCGTCATCGTCTCTACATCATTCCTTCAGGTATATACTTAGCAATGGCATGTAGTCTCTCCCACTGTATTGCATTTACATTCCCAGTCACACCCCCTGATTTTGGCCTTTAGGATACCCTGTTTCCGGCTCTGCAGTACTCACACCTCCATTTGCATTTTTGGTACTGGTGCCCGGTAGTTTTCTTACCCACACGAGTCGTCTCATTCATAGCACCTTTTTGCACTTTTGACACTCATGATGCTCTTTATTACCCTTTAGGGATGGGAGTCCCGGTAGTCTTTCATCATGTCGCAAATTAACCACATACTTCTTCTCCTCATTTTGCTAGATTCCCATATGGACTCCCCACACCTCACTTTATGGTCATGTTCTTTTCTTTACCTGCACCTCCGCAGGCTCATAAACCCACCATTTCATCCATCATCATTTTTCCCATCTGTGAACCTATCTTCATTTCACCTACCTCATACAGAAACTCGCCCATGGGGCTCCCACCCTTCATCAGTTTTCCCAGAAATTTTGGCCCTCACTGGGGCACTCATTTCACACCGGGGCACCCGTTTCTATATTTTGTACATCTTCCCCACATTTATTCATTATTTGTTGTACAGATGCCTATATTTCCAGTTATTCATTTTTTGTCGTCACCATCAGTGACCTACTTTCCTTTTGGCCACATGCAACCCATGTCACTCTTGGTTGGAGCATTACTTCTCATTTTCCCCCGTCGACATCGTCTATGTTTTCAGAATACTACCCAAGTCACTTACCTTTACCCTCTGAATTTGTTCACCTTGTCCAGCCTCTGGCACAACTTATCCCTGATCTTGTTGTCCCCCCTAACACTTTATCTTGTCACACGGTTTCGGCCATTCATTATATCATATTCCCTCCAACCAAGGGTAGTCTTGAATCCTCCCCTTTCTCGACTTCGTCTACGTAGCTCTGCCACTTCTCCGCCATAGTAGATTCCAGGAAGCCCTTTGCTTCTGGGAGTCGCGTCATCCTTTTGTCGACATTAGTACACTTTTCCAAAAGGGTGACAGTATATTGATTCTCATTTCCCATTCAATGAGAGATATCGGATGGCACAGGGGGAAACACCATTGCTCCTTGATGTCGTTGACCCCCATAACATTCGACGCCAACACTTTCTCATGTTACGGTGGGTCTTACTTTGCGACTATTGCAGTTTTTCTTATCAGTTTCCGACGACCTCTGAACTTGGTAGGGCCCCCAATGCCCACATCACCGTCGCTAGTTACTTACGCAACCATCACCACTGGTTCAGAGTATGTTCCTTTGCAGCATTGTCTTCTGCCTTTATCATTCCGCCCCCGAGGGAACTGCAGTTGTCTACATCAACATCTCCGACATTTTTTCTTCAGAGTTACATTATACGAGCATGGGGCATGCCCGCCTCGTTTGTACACACTTGTATATCGATACACACCTGGTGGAAAGCCGGGATCTACAGGTTCCTTTCTTCTCCAAAGGATTGCTCTACACGGTCTCATTCTTGCTCTCCCTTACAACACCATTCTTAGTACAAGAAACATTGATGGATTTCGGCTATACGTTTTTCTCCTAACCTCATCCATCAGGGGGCATCTATTATCACTAAAATTTTGTCTGCATGTGGTGACAAGAACTCCACATCGTCAAAACAGGACTGGAGTCATTCATGGCACAGGATTAATGACACAACATTGCAAAAAGGGTCAAAAACTATACCAAATGACCAAAAATTTGAAGGGCGCTTTACATCATCTGAGTGCGCGCACGTATGCACGTAATAGCATCGTACAAAGCGCACATATGTGCACAAGGCGCGGCTGTTGGGCTAAAAACCCGCGCGCCTACTAAACGACGCATTTATTGAAATTGGTTGGCCTCCCAACCACTAATGGATCAGCTCCCAAGTCGATTTCACACCAAATCCGAGCTCAATCCTCATGGTGGGCTGGTCAAAGACCTAATTGTGCCCTAAAGAGCCTCTTTTCACATTCAAAAGAGGTCACATAATAACCCAATGCTTGGCTATAAAAAGCCATGAATGACCACCATTTTCTCAAGGAATTCTTCATACTGTTATGCTGTTGAGATTGCTAAGGACCCATTCTTTGGCAATAAACATTACAAGTTGCATTTCATAGAGCTACTCACTCCTCACTTGAGTGAGTAAGCTTGGAGTTCTTTCAACCACATTTTCATCTTTTCATTGTAAGGAGAGCAATCAGTGAGGGCCTCAAGAGCCTTCCATTGGAGAAAGAAGGGACCCAAGTCCCCTTTCTTCTTTGTGTCTTTGGATTTCATCAATCAGATCAGCTTATACATTGGTGATATTGGTCCATTTACATTTGTTTTTCATCTTTCCATATGCTCATAGTTTTAGTTAATTTTGATTTGTTTTTGTTTATAACTTTGTTGTTTCTCTTTCTAACCTTTTACCTTACAGCTGTCATGCCTAGCAGAGCCCAACTGGGCATGTAAGCACTCTTAATTTGCTCACCTAGTGACGAATTGGGTGCAAACAATAAGTTTCATTTCTGTTACCTTTGAGTAAACAACAACTTGTAATAACACTGTGTAATCTTAAAATTTATCTAGTAACTCTTTTCTAGGGATCTTTTACACCAACATTTAGCTAGGCTAGCGCTTTGGAGTAGGAAGAGAGATACACTCTCCAAAAGCACAAAACACACAATAGCATCTTGTATTAGGGAGTGTTAAATTCCATTTGCAACATCTTGTCCAGGGAAGCCCTTCTGACACAAGGGTCAAGCACTAGGTTGCATTGGTATTGACAGAGTTACTCACCCTGCTTTGTTGGTATCAGTGTAGAGATTGCACGTATTACAGGGGTCACTCACGAGGTATACCCACAATGATGAGTGGAATCCTTTTGAGTTGATTTCGGGCTTGATACCCTACCCTTGCGTGTGGATCGGACTGTCGACTGTTTCCCCAGGAATTATTGTTGTTTGTGGTGACCTTAGTGGCCTGTCTCTCTAGTTTCTTACCCAAGGTGACTGTGGAGGGGAAAGTCTTCACGGTACCTGGAATTGACGTTGACCAAACTCACTCGGGCTCCTTGGAGGGTATACCAACGATTATGTGTGGGAGCTTGCACCAGGGTGTAAGTTCGTTAAGCAGGTCGTAAGTGTAACCTTTCCACCCTAGCCCCACCCCTTCTCATCTTTTTGTTGTGACATTGGATTTCATCACCAACTAGTGGCTTCGAAATTAGAAGGTCTTGTTTGCTTGGTGATTGCTTCCTATATTTTGTTTACTGGCGCATGTTTTTTGTTTCTCAAAGTTGAACATAGAATTTTCTTTGCACAGTTTGTCACTTGTTCACAATAGCTCCACCATGGTGTTCACATAGAATGCAAGGTTTGTCTCCAAAGCATCCTGAAGGCACTCAACCCTTGTCTACAGCTGCACCAGTGGGCTCTCCTCAGCTGAGTGAAGTCCCAGACGTTTCTACACCACAAGTAGAATGAACTGACTCTCTAGAGCATTTTCGAATTACTAATACTCCAGAGGACTTTCGACTTCACCTTGATTCTGAGGGAAGTTTTGTGCGTGGAAACTCTTTCAGTAATTTAATTGTTACATATTCCGAATCTTCGACTGGCATAGAAGACCCAGATCCTTTTTGGTCTACAGGTGTTTTTCGTCGAGCGCTGTTTGGTCCTGATTCACCTGTGGTTTATAGACTCAACCCCCCTGTGGTTTCTGAGGCAGAGACTGTTCCTTTGACTACCACTTATCACTTTACTGTCCCTGCTGAAATGGCCCATATACCGAATACTATGAGTGTCCCAACCAGTTTCACTGCGGCTAGTCTTAATCCTATAAACACGCAGCACATGCCCAATGTCATCCCGACACTACCACCCGGATACCATGCGTTGAATCCAACTCCTCTGCAAACCCCATCTGGTTCTCCTGGTGGTCCTTCTTCTCCTGGGCATCCTCTTCCTGGTTTTATTTCGACACTCCCTCAATTTCCTTCTGGACAACCTTTTTTGTTTTCCACTGGCAATCCTAATCCTAGTGGCACTGTCCCGTCCATTACACCGAACGTGCAAATTCCTATTGGTGGACAAGGTGGTACGTTTCCATTTCCTTTTCCTAGAAACGTTCCCATTACAACCCAACCTTCGCTTGGAACACAATTTCCGATTGGAACACAACCTCCGATTGGCACACCACCTTCGATAGGGGGACCAACCCCACCTTTTGGACAAAATATACCTGATCCTTTGGCCCAGTATTGGAATCAGATATTACAAAATCCTCTTCAACTAAGTGGGGGGAAACAACCCATCCCTACTATCAGCCAACCGTATCTAGGTTTACCAAATCCTATTTGGGGTACGCAGGCTCAAACTAATGTCCCCACTCTAGGTTTCAATCCTTGGAGCTACTATCCTCTCCAACCACCACCGAATTTGGCTGGGTCTTCCCATTATGGCCATACTGCTTACGGTCCTACTGGTTTGCCAACAGGGCTTCCACCCCAAAGCCACCAATACCCACAGGTGAATCAACAATTACCTTTTTTTGCTACTTTGGATTTGCCAGATTTGTCAAGGATTTTAAATGATCCTATTCGTCACTCTCCCCAATGGCCTGTTATTCCCACCAAGCTTCCATCGGACATTCCTAAATTCGACGACAAAGTGGGAGAGGACCCGAACAATCACATTATGACTTTTAACTTATGGTGTTCATCCAATTCGTTGATGGATGATTCTATTCGTTTATGTCTTTTTCAACGAACCCTTACCGGTTCTACTGCGAAGTGGTATATTGAATTGCCACGAGGTTTCTTCTCTGATTTCAACACCCTAGCTATGGCTTTCCTTACGCATTACCAGTTACCGATCCATTATGATACCGGGAATGATATTTTGACTTCCTTCAAACAGAGTAAAGGCACTCATATATCTGATCATATTCATGAGTGGCGAAGGAGACGACGTCTCATTAAACTTGAACTCCCCGATCAGTTACTGGCCGAATGGTTTACAAAGTCATTTGCGAATGAAATCGGTAAAGACATTTCCATGGGTGGAGTTGTCACAGAGGAGCAGGCTATAAGTCGTGCTCAGTATCTTTATCTCATTTATTCACAAACGGGAACCCTTTATGATTTGTTACCTGAGTTACCTCGTCCTGGTTCTTCTAGCACTTCAACTACTCTAGCTGCCTCACATGTAGTTGATGGTGTGATTGGTACTACTCAAGCACACTCACATTCTATTTCAAGCACAACTCCTAAATCTTCTTCTTCTAATGTACAAAATGCTTCATCTCTTGCCGCTCCCACTAGTAAAACTTCTGAGGTCAATGCTGTCCAATCTACCTCGGCCGGTAAAAACAAATCTAAAAAGGGGAGAGGCAAGAATAAGGAGGGAAAAAATAATAATCAAGCAGAGCAAACTAAAAACACTCCTATTGAAGATCGGGATAAGTGAAAACCTCACTACCCTTTCCTTATCTGTGGTGACGATCACTACACGAAGGATTGTCCACGACGTGCCGAGGTCACGAAGTTCCTTCAAGGAGCACCCAAACCATCTACCCCGACTGTCTTGTCACAACCCTTCCTATCTCAACAACAGGCTCAGTTGGTCATTCAAGACCAACCTTCCTCTTCTACCACATCATATGTTTTTATGTGTACTGGTGATTCTAAGACAAATAACGTTTCACTCACAACTAGAGCCAAATATTATACTCCATCTAAGGAGAAGGTTGACGATTTACCTCCCCCTTTGGTACAACCCTCTCCCACAACTCCACCTACGAACGGTCCTCTTCATCTCGAACGACCGAGCCTTGATACAGTTCTGCGACCACCCCCCAAAGGTGTCGTTAGGAAATCAGCTTTCAATCCTCATGCTTGTGTGGCCCAGAACTATAGTATTTTGGAAGATTTGGCCCAAACACCTTCAACGATGTCATCCCTTGAGGTCCTTCAGTCTTTTCCTACACAACGGAAGGCCCTGTTGAAAGCTATAGGTGGAATTGACCCGACAGATGCGAATTTAATTGTCTTTGACTTGGATCATCACATTCCATGGTTACCCCTACAACTCGCGTTCCAGATACAAGTTGTTGTCGCTGACAAGAACATTTGCTGAACTGTTATCGACGAGGGTGCCTCAATGTGTGTAATGTCTTTTGCTTGTTGGAAAGCCATTGGATCTCCTCCCTTGAATGAATCAAAAAACACTCTGAAAGCCTTCAATGGATCTGGTTTTAAGCCTTACGGTGTTCTTCCTTCGTTGCCTATCACACTAGAAGGTAAGACAGTGCAAATTGAAGTGGAAGTCTTTGACGCTCCACTTGATTATAATATTTTTCTTGGCCGTAGTTGGATTGATTCCATGCGCACCATTGTGTCAACACTTTTCCATGTAGTACATTTTCCTCATCAAGGAAAAGTTTTTACCGTTGACCAAATTTCCTTCTTCAATTCTGATACACGTACTGGAAACGTGCCGTTTATTGCTAAAACTCCACCGGGTTATGAGAATGTCGGTGTCGGCCTTTTAAAGGACTCCTCGTTAATGGTTACTTTTCCCATTCCACTGCCCGATGTTCCACGCTCGTCAATAGCTTCTATTAACATGATCTCCACCGTGCCTCATGAACTTCCTGCGTCATACGACCCTTGGATTGTCCCTGACCCTGGAGATCATCTTCGTTTCGGCAACGTCATGCCGTTAAGTCCGGTTGAGTCTGTTTATCAAGCCATTCAATCGACAACACCTTCTACCTCTTCTCTTGATGAGTTGTCTCCCGATCCTTTTCGTGTTGTTTTTCCCATTGATGAGATGATCATGTCCATAATGGAAGACACCCCTTGGGATGATGGGCATCATCATCCCATACTTTTTCTGGAGCAACAGACTCTTGAGAATTACCAATGGATTTCGACTCCATCGACCGTTGTTGTCATTTCGACGGTTCTCGCGACTTCACATGATGTGTTTGCTAAAGGGAACTTAAGTAACATCTCACCCACGATTCCCATTGACATATCTATTAAACCTAGGATTATAAAAAATGTTCATATTGGAGCTTCGTGTTCTCTCGATGAAATCGTCACCTATATGTCTCTGTTTAAAGAATTTCGTGACATCTTCGCTTAGATTTACGAAGAGATGCCAGGTATCGAACCTGCTATTGTTGTACACGAGATAAAGACATACCTCGGGGCTAAACCTGTCTGGCAATGCCTTTGTCCTGTCCACCCACGTAAAGTGGTGGCTATCAAGCTCAAAGTTGAAAAACTTCTCAAAGACAGATTTATTTATCCCGTGGCTCTAACAGAATGGGTTTCCAACCCTGTTCCAATAGATAAGAAAGGGGGCAATATTCGTGTATGTGTTGATTATAGGGATATTAACAAAGCCTGTCCAAAAGACAACTTTCCAACCCCTTTCATCGACCAGATTGTCGATGACTATGCCGGAAGTGAAATCTTCTTTCTCATGGATGGTTTCTCTGGCTATAATCAAATTAACATCGCTCCCGAGGACCAACATAAAACTTCTTTTATATGTCCTTGGGGTACTTTTGCCTATAGGAAACTTCCCTTCAGTCTTAAAAATGCCGGCGCGACGTTTCAACGTGCTATTCCTTATGATTTTCATGATATAAAGCATATCATTCAACCCTATTTGGATGATTTACCAGCTCATTCTACGCATCGAGTCGATCACCCTACCCACCTCCGGGCTATTTTCGTTCGTTGTCGGTTCTATCGTATTCGTTTAAATCCTCATAAATGTGTTTTTTACGTAGATTTTGGCCGTCTTCTAGGTTTCATCGTTTCACATCAAGGGATCAGGGTAGATCCTATTAAGGTTGAGGTGATTCTTAATCTCTCTCCTCCTTCTACACTACACCAGTTGCAAAGTTTGCAGGGGAAAACAAACTTTCTTCATCGTTTCATCCCTAATTACGCTGAAATTACTCGTGGTTTTACGCGGCTATTAAAGAAATATTCAGAGTTTATCTGGGATACCGTTGCCAACAATGCTTTTGAGGCTTTGAAGTTGTCTCTCACGCGAGCTCCGCTTCTCTTTCCTCCTGATTATAGTTGTGATTATTTTCTTTATCTTGCTGCCTCGAAGTATACCATTGGCATGGTTCTCGTTCAGGAGGATGATGCACATGATGAACATGTTATTTATTACTTGAGTCGAAGTCTCACATCAACTGAAATCAAGTATCAACATGTTGAAAAACTGGCCTTGGCTGCCATTCAAGCCGTCCAACGCTTCCGGCATTATATCCTCTCACGGAAAACTACAGTGATTTCTCATTGCAACCCTATGCAACACATTTTGACACATCAATTGCTAGGGGGAAAATACTCCAAATGGATTGTCATACTCCAGGAGTTTGACTTGGAATTCGATCACGCCACGTCTAAGAAATCCTTAGTTTTTGCTGAGTTGATATGCGATTTTCCTCACTCTACCACGAAAAATGTAGCAGTAGATTCATTGCCCGATGAATCTCTTTTCCTAATTAGTACTGACGATATTTGGTATGGGGATATCATTATATATCTCCAAACCCAGACTTTCCAGCCTGCTTTGTCTAGTGCTGAACGATGTTGCATCCATTATCAAGCACGTCAATACATTATCCTCGAGGGTACTCTTTACCGTCAGGGAATTGACTCTATTTTTTGATGTTGTCTGACATTTGACGAAGCTGAGAAATCTCTGAATGAATGCAATTCCGGAGCATGTGGTGGTCATATGTCTGGGTATGCTACTTCCCAGAAGATCTTATGCACATGATATTTTTTTCCTTCTTTGTTTAATGACTGCATTACTACTGTTCAGAAATGCCATGCCTACTAGACCTACAATCAGAAAATACGGTCACATATTGCTCCTCTTCATCCTGTGGTCTCAGTTGGTCCTTTCGCAAAATGGGGCATCGATTTCATGACATGTCACCCTCACTCGGCCGGGGAGCATGGTTACATCATTGTAGCTGTTGATTATTTTACAAAATGGGCCAAGGCGATGCCAACATTCGATAATACTGGAAAGACCGCAACGTTATTTCTTTTTAATCACATTATAGCTTGTTTTGGTGTGCCTCAAGCTATCGTCACTGATCATGGTAGCCACTTTAGGAATTTTATGATGTCAGAACTTACGAAAAAGTTGGGTCTTCATCATGATAACTCAACACCCTATTATCTGCAAGCTAATGGCCAGGTCAAAGCAATCAACAAAGTTCTTATCACTATGCTTCGACGGATGATAGGAATTCATAAGAAAAGTTGGCACACAATGTTGTTTTCAACATTGTGGGCATTCCGGACATCTGTCAAATCTGCTACTGGGTTTACGCCTTTTCGATTAGTCTATGGTGTGGAGGCCATTCTTCCTATAGAATGTGAGATACCCTCTCTGAAGCTAGCTGTCGAACTCTTACCCAATACTTCTGCTGAAGAAGAACGTCTATTGTATCTAATGCGATTAGACGAGACTTGACGTGACGCCACTCTAGTAATAGAAGCCCAGAAGAAACGTGTCAAGGCACAATATGACAAGCATGTCAAGCCTCGCGTTTTCTCCGAAGGTGATCTTGTTCTTCTCTATGAACATGATCGAGATGTGTTAGGAGCTGGGAAATTCGAACCCATGTGGCGAGGTCCTTATATTGTTCACCGAGTTTTGGAAAAAAGAGCGTATGAGCTGGTATATTATGACGATATCCCTTTGAGTGAACCCAGGAATGGGTTATACTTGAAGAAGTACTATGCATAAATTATTTGTGCACAAGTACATGTATTTTAATGTATCATACTTTGTGTGTGTTACTATAGTTTTATTTTGTCGTTATCTGGTCTCTGCCCTGATGTGACATTGTGTTTGATTTCCAGATGTCGGAGTCTTCGCTACTGTATATTGGCTTCGCTGATGGCGCTAGCTGTAGTACTCGGAACCTTGCATCCACTGCGTGGGCAATCTATGCCCCAACAAATGAACTTATATCTTTACGAGGTGTGTGCCTCGGCCGTGTGACCAACAACATTGTAGAGTATAGCGCCGTTATTGAATCATTGGTTGATGCTATCTCTCTCAAAATTTGTCATTTGGTTGTGCGACTTGACTCGCAGCTTGTAGTACTACAGCTAAGTAATATCTACTCTATTCGAAGTCCTACTTTATTACGGGTGTATTTGCGAATTCGCCTCTTGGAATGATACTTTGATCACATTGAATATCAACATATTCCTAGATGTCTTAATACATTAACAGATACATTGGATAATTATGTATTAGACATACATTTGAATCATTTATAAAGCAAACACATTAAAATTCACACAATATAAAGTAAACCGGTAGAATCCATCTGTATATATAACGATCAAAAGAGTTTGTTTTTAAAAAAAAGTTTGTCCAAAGACCAAAATATCAAAAATTGAAGCTTATAGCTTCTACAAAGTGACGTCATGCATGAAGTTCACGGTAACACACTACTGCCCTAGCAACTCTACGGAGTAGTCGACTCATAGTTACTGATACCCCTATAGTGTGATGCTGATCGCGTCGTGGAAACTCTTCCAGAGTCATATCTGGAATGTATGCTGTCAGGCCCTCTAAATTCTGTTCCACCACCGGATAGTCTTCGACATACTGTGGTGGTGGTGGTGCTACCTCTCCTCGCCTCTAGATATGAGAAGTGTCAGGAGGTTTATACGGTCCAACATCTATGGTGTTAACAAACGATTTTGTATTAGTCTTTGGATGAATATATAAAACAAAAACATTTGAATATGATAAAATTCAAAAACATTTAAAAAGAGAAAATACATGTTCTTCTTACCAAGGTCACCCCACTGAGTGTCCTCAGGCAATGCTAAATCTGGATCTCCTCGGAAATCTAACCCGACATAAGCGTAATCATCGACCATCAACATCTGGTTTCGAAGCCAGTCAAAGAAAATATTGTCGTACTTGACGATTGGTCCTGCCACGTGCCAGGCCATGAGCCGACACCATCTCAACATCCTTGGATCCCTAGGACCCGGTAGGTTCCACTCAACTTGTATTCTGAATACGGGGACCCTCTCAAGGAAGAAGGACACTAGTAAATATCCATACCCAAATTGTTTCAATTCACCTCACCTGCATTTAGTTAATTGTTTTTTGATACTACGAAGCACAACATCTGCCCAGTTGAATACTCGAGGCTCAGTACACTTGATGGCATACTGGAAGTAGCTCTGTAATTCCATATGAGGAGCAGAACTCCCAGCCATTCGAGCTATAGTAAACAAGATAGTGTGGAGGGTCAAGTCTTGTACCCCCCAGATAGCCACTTTACCTTTTTTCCTCTCCACCTCGGGTACACAGTATTGATTGCAGTACTCACTCATCTTTAGCCCACCGCCTCTACTACCAGTCAGGATCACATAGGATCCCCGTCAGGACAATCTGATCAAAAAGTATATGTCCTCAATTTCTATGGACAAAGTATGAGCTCCTACATTGAAAACCTGCTGATCTGGGTCCCACATACGGACCAGGAACTCTAGTAGTCTGACTTGGGCCCTCATGCCCGAGATGCGGAAGTATTTTAAGAGCCCACAATCTCTCAATGAAGCTATGGTAGGCAGATGGTTCTTGGCATTTTCATTATCCTCCTCATGTTCTCTTTCATGCCACTCAAGCACCATGTTGATGGCTATTTACCTGCCCAAGAAACATAAAAGGAAGATTAGTGATTTTATTCATGATCTGAATCTTTTTCATTGGCTAAAAATTTAATTTTTTTTTTGGAGTTTGCAGTTCTCGCAGGTGCCTCATTAGCATAGTGTGAGAACCTCGTAGGTGTCTTAAGGCTTACCTGTGAGAACGCATCATTCTTGCAAGTCCCGTATGGGCTACTTGCGAGAATGCCTACGCGCATGTAGGGTTCAAAAAATCACTTGAAACTGAAAAACTAACCAATGAAATTAAAAATTTAAACCATGAAAATGTCAAGAATGAAGAGCTTACCTTAATGCTGCAAATGTCTCGTCGAATGGTCTCCTGTAGCTCCCGAAAATTAACGCCAAATTCGGAGGGTAAAAAGGGGGTTTTGGAGCTCAATAGTGGAAATGTGAAATGATATGGTAAAAATGACTATTTACTCATTTGATTTACTTTTTACTATGTCATTTTGGGTTTTTATGCTTATTTATTGATTAAACCTAATCCATAATATCAATATGAGTGTAATGACTTGCAGGTGTGATGACGTTGATAATTAAACACAAGGGTATGGACATATTTTTCTTCATTATGGCGTGTTTTTGATTGTTTTTTATGGTTTTTACATAAAACCTCGAGCGTCGTTTTTGTCCGTTCTTGCGCTCGTAAATACATGAGAACGTGAACGAGCATAGGTTTATCACTTTTTAGGGCTCAACAAGGTTATACGAAAAAGGAACCCCCCTGGAGTCCTCTTTAAGCTTTTTTCAGACTCTCTAAACATGAAAAGATAGCCGAGCGACCTTGCTATTTTCACGCTCGCTAAAGTATTTGAAATTTGCGTCTGGTGAGCGATAATTTATCTTTTTTTCATTCTTATCCAGACTATCTTATGAAAAAGGAACTGAGAGAGTTCTCTTTTAAGTGTTTTTCCAAACTCTATAATCTTGAAAAACCTTCGAGTTTTCTATCTCTGGACTTGTTAAACAAACATTGACAGACCCGTGATGGGACCGAACCACTCCTTCTTAGGGTTCGTTAAACATACTCCGAGGGACTCATCCAAAGGATGATCTTATATCAACAAGCATATGTGATCCTCTTCAAGCTTGCGTAAAAATAAAGAGGCACTTGCCAGAAATGGTGGGGGAAAATTTGGGAAAGGGATATGTTTCATCTTCGTATTGATTGGAAGTAAGTGTCGCTCTTGAACATGACACCCCCTATTCATCATTTGAAGCCGATTTGGGAAATCCATTTGTCTCTCATTCGATTTGCTACAAGGTCATTCCCTATGTCGTCTTTGAGTCAATGCTGCCAAATCATTGGTCGTTTCATTCATATGTTCAAGAGAAGTCCTATATTGAGTCGGCCATCTGCAATTGTCCATTCTTTCATGTCGGCCTTCCCTGTGTCCGGTCCAATTTGCAAAATGCTCTGTTTCACCTTCAAACTCTGTTACTAATTTCATGTCATTGATGGGGGATACATCAAGGCCCTCCTGTGATGAGTTTTGTTTCGTCGACTTCAGCTCATTATCCGGAATCAAGACTTAGAAATTATTTGATACCTTGGAGCTTGCATGCCTCAATGGCAGGTTTCCTCGCTTTCGACAGAGGGTTTACATCATTGACCCCTAATCGAAAGATTCCATCAGATGTTCGACTTAAAATCATTTATTCACACTTGATGGATTGTACTATGGTACCTTGGGAGTCATTGACATCAATGGTGATTTCCCTTGCACTTGTTAACAGTTTCATCAATGACCGATAATCAAGTGGTTTCTGCCATGTTCGACTTCAACACATGTAATCACATGGTTAGATTCATACTTTGGGTGATGAGATTGAAGACCCTGGATGTCATCTTTGTCCAGGTTGCGATGGAGTATGTATAATTTGTGACACATAGATCCAATGTGTATGTTTCATGGCTATGTCGTCTTGATTTGAAATTTCTCGCATAGATCCACATTGTATTCCGGTGACTATGCTATATTTTGACGGCATCGATCCACAGTGTATGATTGGTGGCCATGACCCAGGTCTACAATTGTCATCAGTCTATGATCTGAGTATGGGAATGCCTACCTCAAAATTGGTATATATGATATTCTGCAGATGCTTGGTTGTTCACAGGTTTTCGATTAGATGTGCTCCTGGTTCTCGACACACACATGCAACTTACAAAGTATATCGGCTGTCACTGGTTCCAACCTCATACTTTGGGGGGCATTCTGTTACACAAGATTTTGGTCATCATGATGATGTATTGATAATGGTGTATTCAGGCTCTTCATTAGAACTTTTTCATGAGAAAAGTTACTTTCTTCTCTTTCCAGAAATATCATTTTTGAGGAAGGTTCGTAGGCTACTAATACATTTTCCTGTGAGAATGCATGATTCTCACATGCTACATTAAGCCAGGGTGTGAGGGGTTCACAATGTGTATAACTGCTAGGGTGCGAACACTTTCTAAAGAAGGGAAAAAGATGAATTCTCGAAGCTTCTAGAAGGGAATCTTCTAGAAGGATGAGATGGCATTCATATGGTTATCCTAGTACTGGATTCCCTGATATTTTGGGATCATTCCTATCCAAGTAACCAATTCATTCTCTCCTATATATTGAGTGAGTTCTCATGTAAAAGGTTAGAAGCAAACAATTTTAAGTGAGACATTGGAGAATTAGTGAAAGACTGTGTGAAGGATTGATGCTACATCAACTAGAAACTCTAGCAAGTTCATCAAAGGTGGTTGATCTTCTTCATTCAAGTGAGAAAGTGTGTGTGTCAGAGCCAAGGGTCATCGAAAGGGAATTTGCAACATCAAGGCTCAGGTTGTAAGATTTTATTTCTATCAATATGATACAGTAATATGTCTCTTTCCCATAAAGATAATTCTACTTTAGTGTATAACTTCTTGATCATATACATAGATTCACCATTGAATATATTGTCCTTTCTTTACTCCACTTGGTTTTTACTGTTTTGGTCTTGACTGTACGAGAGCATTGGAGCGAAGTGGGAGAAACAAAGACCAACATAAGTGATTATAAGGTATGCAACTTGTCCTTGCCTCTTTGTTCATTCAATGATTAGAATCTAGGGAAAGAGTATTATTCTGTCTTGTTTTGTTCTAGATCCAGGTGGATCTAGGGAGATCGGTTTATGTCCACACTTACAGATTTATCCAATAACAAGGAGATGGGATTAGACCTCCTTATTTAATTTGGATGCTATTGTCTATTTAAATAAGGAAATATTTCTTGGAGAAGGGGGGGGATTCATGATCCAAGAGGGGAGAGAGATAGAGGAGCAATTTATTTGCTCAATTGTAAGCCTGAGGGCATGTTGTAATTAGAATTTCTGCCATTAGAGATTCATGAGAGTTTCTTATCAAACTTTGTGTTCTTTTTTATCATTCTATCTTGTCATCTTGCTTGAATAATATTTACAGATTTTGAAGATCAAAAGCTTCCTTTGGTTAATGAATTCATGAGCTACAAAGGATTTGTGGTAATTTCTTGTTAATCACAGTTTATTGTTCAATCACTCTTCAATCTATATTACAGAAAGGATCTCTGTTATCTGGTTATTCTTCTCTTTGTTTACCTTCTATTCTTATATCCATATTTGCATAAGCCTTTTGTCTGGTAGGAAGCTTGATTGCCTTTGATCTGTAGGATGTTATGACTCCATGCCCAATGGAATGTATTTGCAACAGTCTGATGCCCTCCTTTTTACTCTCCTCTTGCTGATCCACCTATTCAAACTATTTTAATCCATTTACATTTCTATGTTACCAAGCTTACTCTCATTTGCAGTCTGGGAGTGACTCTTGGATTGATAACATAATTGGCGTTGTTGCCGAGGATAGATTTGAGCATATTGAAAATCTCCCTGGAAAGAACGACATTGCATAGCTCTAGCTTTAGACGGTGACTGAATTTGGACACCTTCAAGATTGCACATTCACCATGGTGTCTCCATTGTTCAAAATATGTTGGTGACTCCACTGGGGATGAGAAAAATGAAATGGCTATGAAGGCTATCCTAGCCAAGAGGTTTTCCCCACACAATTTCTCAGCCATATATGGTTATCCACATCTTGTGCCTCAAATTGATGAATGGAAAGATTTGCTGCCCATATTTTATGAAGGTGATGATGACAACCCTTTTGAGCATGTTCATGAATTTCATGCTTTAATGCAACAAATTGACATCCATCATGAAGATATATTGATGAAAATTTTCATGTATTCATTGGAAGGTGATGCGAGGCAATGGTATAGAACACTCCCTGCTTCTAGTATTTCCTCTTTGAAGGGCTTTCATGATGTTTTTTATTCTCATTGCAAGATAATTTATCCAGCTGAAAGACTTTTTGAGAATTATTGTGAGGGGTATGCATCATATATTCAATATTCATCAAGTGATTGCTCTAGTAGTGATTATGAAGGAGATGATTATAGAGAGAAGGACTTAGATGATGAGTTTCATAATGATTTTCCTAAATTTGAAGAACAAATGTATCATTCATGTCAAAATCTAGGTCCCCAAGAGAATGATCAATATGGACAATCCATCATTTCCCTTTCTCCTCCTTTTCTCGATTCTTTAATTCAAGAGGTCATCTTAGGTTCAGATTTATTTCATCATGAGAATAATGTTGCATCTTGTCATGAACGAATTCATAGCTTACTAGTTGTTGTTGTAATCCCTCCTATTGTTAATGAACCAGTGTGCCATGATTTGCCAAGTTTTGATGACTATGAAGATGTTTTCACTGAACAACCAGATGTCCTAGCTATTGTACTAATCCCATCAACCATTAATAGTCAAATGGTCATCGATTCACCTTTGTATGATGATTATGAAGATGATTTCCATGAACGGTATGTTGAATACCTTATATCAGAAAAGTACCCTTCCCATCAAAGAAACAATAACTTGTTTCAACCCTCATGTCATATTTTTGTTGCTAAAAAAGAAGAAGAAGATGATAATATAAGTTTAAAAGGTGAAAAAATGAGAAATTGGGACCATAAGACAAGCTATGATGAATATCCCTCACAATCAGAAGATAAGACAGAAGAATGTAGTTTCCCAAACACTTCTAATTGTGATGAACTGCCCTATCGACCCCCTATTCCTCTTGAAGACACAAGCTCAGTTTCATCAAGAAACCAAGATAAAATGCCACGTGATCAGATGAGAAAGGTTGAAATTAAAGAAAGACAATCATCACTAAGCCTTTTTCCTAATACACCTCATGACCAGGAGTGGACCGAGGCCATATGCATTGAGGATGAATCATAAAATAAGCAAGCCATACAACAACCAAGCAGAGTGGAGGAAGGACCTAATGCAATACTTTTCCTTTATACACAAATAAATGTCGCAGGGGCAAGTATTGATGATGTTTTTCAGGATCCATTTGCAGCCTTTCTGCAAGAAGAAAGTGGGCCTAGGATCATTGATTTCTTCAATGGAAAGTGTATTGCCAAATGTTTCTTTGATGTGCCTTCAAGTAAGAATTATCTCTGGTGCTTAAAGAAGCACATTTCAAAGATTCAAACCATTGAAAAAATGATGAAATGGCTTCATTGGTTGTTTCATGTAACTTGAATGCTTCATTTTTCCAATAATTAGAGTAGGTGTGTGCAATAAGCTTGCTGAACACGCATCATTTTCATCATTTTTGTCAGTTTCAATTTTCATTTGCATTTAGTTTTAGTTGAAGGTCACAGATCAAAGCAGATTGCAGAGGTTAAAGGTTGGGAGAAGCCCTAGGATAAGGCACTGAAACTACAAGATTTCTTAGAGCCTCACAGGGAGGAATATATCCCCCATGGAGCCTATGTTAGCACAAGAATTTTCAGCTAGAAGAGGCCTAACTATCAGAGTTTTGGGTTTTTACTAAAGTGTTAACTCCCTCAGTGGTAAAGTGCACAACCTACTATACTGCCAAGACACCTAAACACAATGGGTTCGACATTATAAAATACCACCAACTACTCTGCACATGTTCAAGATTGAAGTCACTATGTTTTGACATTGCTACCTAAACCTGCACACAGGTGCAACATAAGTGGCACTACCTACAGGCCCTACCTAATATTTCTGGTAGAAAACAAATTGTGCAGAGTTATTTTACCAGTTTTTAGTCACTAACGTGAAACTTGGATTATGAACAATTGAGAAGGTATTTTTGAAAACTGGAGAAGATTTTTGTTCATAACATGCCAAATAACAAAAACCTCTCTCAGTGTTTAAAAATGTGTTATGGTTTGAGATATATCAAACATAGAAGTGGCGCTACCCAACTATTTTACAACAACGCTGCCTAATTTCCTGTAGCGGTCACGGTTTTGATATTCACTTTGTTGGGAGGTTGCCACATGTCAAGGAGGGTTCGAATGAATTCTAAAGGATCAGTTAGATGTCAAGGGACACCTTCACCTAATATTTATCTCCAGAAAAGGCCTCATGCAATGAGGTGGAGACATTTTATTAATGACTTCCAACAAATTCCTGAAAATTAGCAGTTTGTTGGAGTTTTGTCTCTTTGGTTGTTGCCACCTATATCCAAGTCTTAGAATCCAATGGAGGAGATGGGATTCAAACTCCTTAGTTCATTTGGATGCTATTGTCTATTTAAATAAGGAAATATCTCTTGGATAAGGGGGGGGATTCATGATCCAAGAGGGGAGAGAGCTAGAGGAGCAGTTTATTTGCTCAATTGTAAGCCTGAGGGCCTATTGTAATTAGCATTTCTGCCATTACATATTCATGAAAGTTTCTTATTAGACTTTATGTTCTTTTTTATCAGTCTATATTTTCATCTTGCTTGAATAATATTTACAGATTTTGAAGATCAAAAGCTGCCTTTGGTTAATGAATTCATGAGATGCAAAGGATTTGTGGTAATTGCTTGTTAATCACAGTTTATTGTTCAATCACTCTTCAATCTATATTATAGAAATGATCTCTTTTATGTGGTTATTATTCTCTTTGTTTAACTTCTATTCTTGTATCCATATTTTCAAAATCCTTTTGTCTGGTAGGCAGCTTGATTGCCTTTGATCTGTAGGATGTTATGACTCCATGCCCAATGGAATGTATTTGCATCAGTTTGATGCCCTCCTTTTTAATCTCCTCTTGATGATACACCTATTAAAACTATTTTAATCCATTTACATTTCTATGTTACCAAGCTTAATCTCATTTGCAGTTTGGGAGTGACTCTTGGATTGATAACAATATGTTTCACTAAAAAATGAATGGATGATGGGACCCAAATGAACAGAAATGAGTGCCACATGTCATGGCCAGATGGAAGCCACGTGTCTCCATGGATGAGCGCCACAAGTCCTGATGGATGAGTGCCATGTGCTTCGGCACTTTGACACTCCAGTACTTCATGGGTTTGCTCTTGATGTTAAACCCTGCATGATTTCGACACTCCGAATGTACGAAAAACGTCGATATGAGTGGCTTGCTGGATATCCACCGTTGCAATTTTAATCTGTCTGTTCCTACAATCTGAGCCCGAAATTGACAACTTTTGAATTTCTTCTTTTTACCACGGAAGCTTACTGTGCACACAAAGGACTTGGTGGACCTGAATGTCTCCCATGCACACGAAAGGATTGGTGGGGCCTGCTGCATGCTCAATTAGTGGAAAACATGATGAAAAGTATTTCAAACCAAATCACAATATGCGTTTACCCTTCAAGAAAATAGAAAAACTCTGTGCAAAGAATCAATCAAGCAAGATAATAAAGAAAACCAAGTCATTGAACAATCAAGAAACTGACTTGACCAAATTTAAGAGGAAATATTTCATGAAGGCATAGGGAAATGAGAGAGGAGAGGCAGGGGTATAGACCTAGGGTACATCATTGGCTCCAACCAGGGATAACACTTCCCTGCGAGGTGCTAAGAACAACAGATCAATGCCTTTGAATTTAATAACTTTCTCCCACCTCCCTTATTGTCCATAAACTTAACCACCTTAAAAGGGCCAAACCAAAGGTTATCGAACTTGCTATGCTTGGAATTGTCGTCACTTATGTTATCCTACCTCAAGACTAGGTCACCTTCTTGAAAGATATCCTTCTTGGTTTTCTTGTCAAAGGTCGATTTGATCTTTCTCTAGTATGCTTCGGTCCTCTGATCCAGTGCTTCTCTCTTTTGTTGAACCTCTATAATCTAGAATATTCTCATATGGATGTCATTTGGCTCTTCAATATCTTCTTGTAATAAATTTAGGACCAGTATACCAATATGGGTGGGAAAAATGTTGATTAAGGTTGGTTTTCATTGATGTCAACCCTCGAAGAAATCCCCATAGCACAAAGGTTGGGTAATGGACCCAATATTGTTTGATGTATAGATGAATCATTATTTTCTTGTCATGGTTGATAAAAAGTAGAAATGGATGAACTCCAAAGTGGTCTGGTGGTATGTGGAATTTCACATAACTCCTCACGGTTAGAGAGTTATGGCCATGAGAAGTTGGAGAACCCAGGTTTGTGTAATGGACCCAAGTTTGTTTGATGGATAATGGTATGCGTTTTGATATATTTTCAGGTAATACTATTCTATATGGATAGTACATGTCATTCCATTTCTAGTGGTATGTGGAATGTCACATAACTCCTCACGGTTTGAGAGTTATGGCCTTACGAAGTTGGAGGACCCTCATATGCCATCTAAAAGCCCCAAAAGGTCAAAGTAGTCAAAGTGGTTTAAGAGATTTTAAAAGGTAAATAATAAAGTGAAGTGATGAGTGTAATATAATTCAAAGTGAATACAAAATAAATTAATTCAATAATAAATTTAATGGAGAAATTAGAAGTGGGTTAACTCTAAAATAAGGAAAGTGGACAAAGTGACCTAGAAGATGTTTTTAAGGAAGCTACTTCGAGAGTATAAATAAGAGACAAGTCTCTTTCATTTAAGACACACTCGAGCATATTGATTACCTATAGGTGCCTGAGGTAACCACATGATATATAATCCAAATTTCTAAGGAAAGTGAAGAAAAGAAGGCCGGAATTCAAGGAAGGATAAATTCTTTTGATGATGCTTTCCAAGGTATGTTTTTTTTCAACTCATCTCACCATTTTCTCAATAATTTTTTTTCTAGAATGATTCAGACCGTGAAATTGCTATTCCATTGAGGAAAATATCCAAATATCTGTGTTAATCATTTCAGATTGTGGGTCATTTTATTTTTGGAGTTACACTCCGTGGAAAATAGGGTTTGTGGCTAGTCCTGAAACTAGTCAAAAACAAGTGTTTCGGGTAAAAACGTCATAACTTCTTCATAACAGATCCAAATTCAGTAAGAAAAATGTTTTGGTTAGATTACAGTATTTAGTATGTTGTGTAACAATTTCATATCAATTCAACAAATATTCCATGTGGGACACGCTGTACAAGGTCGCTCTCTAGAATAAGCCAAAATTCAGCAAGGTGTGCCATTTTTGGCATAACTCCTTTTCTGTGAGGTTCCAAGTAGTGAAACCTGGAGGAATTTCATAAAACACACTGAATAAAATTGTGTATCAGTTTCAGATCTTTATTCATTACAAGTATAAAGTTTTGATTATTTCAAGTTAGGGTTGTTGACTAATCCAAAACTAGTCTTGTGAGACTAAATAAACGTTTGATGAAAATGCTAGTCTCTTGTTGTTAAAGTTAAGGAAGGTTTGCAGGTATGTGATCATATAAAATAGGTCTATTACATAGTTACAAATAATATTTGGATGATGAAATTGATTAGGGATTTTAGTTGAGGTATAAGTTGGGTACATGGTTGAGACAAGTAGTTGATGAATTGGCACATACATGAGGTGTATAGTTGATGATGTTGGTACATATTGATGAGTCATAGTTGATGAGTACTTGACACATTATTGGTACATGGTTGGTTCCACTTTTTTATGGTACAGATTGATTACAGATTGTTTGGTACAGGTTGGGGCATGGTTGATGCACTTGTTTATGGTATAGGTTGATTACAGGTTGAGGTACAGGTTGATGCATGGTTGATGAATGGTTCAGGTTTATTGGTACATGTTTATAGCGGTATATCTCATAGTGATAGTGTGACAGTGGTTTCATCATTATACTTCTACTTCAAGGTGGTTGGACGGGGAAAGGACAGGTGGTTGTAGCCACCTTCCGGTTGTAGTCAGAGAACATAGGGGGTTGTAGCCTCCTTCTGGTTTATTTCCAGAGAATTGGGGAGTTGGATATTCCCTCAGGTGGTAGCCTGAGAAACTAGGGGGTTGAAGCCTCCTTCTAGTTGCAGTTGGAAAACAAAGGAAGTGGGTGCTTCCAATGAATGTAATTCTTCAAGACATATAAGATAAAGCATTCTATGGTTTTCTCCCGATTTGGGTTTCCACGTAAAACAATGGTGTACTTTGTATGTGTGTGATTTTTCATTTCTTATTGCTCATTATTGGATAATAATTCTACATTGATATAACACTTAGATTATTTGGAGAAAAAGGATTATAATTACGCTATTACTGATTCACCCCCCCTCTCATTAATCCAACATTTGGTATCACAGAAGGTTCTTTCAGAAATCAGTTTAACCACTGAAAGGTAGATCACGGAGAGTAAGAATTCATATAAAAATGGAATACCACACTTTGATGGACAAAAGTATGATTTTTGGAGCATAAGGATGAAGACATATATACAAGCACATGGGTTTGAAATTTGGCAATCAATTATAGATGGATACACAGTACTAGCAGTTCCACCAAAAAATGACAAAGCAATGAAACTTGGTCAGAATAATTCCAAAGCTACAAATGCACTTTTGAATGGTATCAGTGAAACAATATTCACCAAAGTTGCACATTGTAAATCTTCCAAAGATATTTGGGACAATCTTCGAAATATTTATGAAGGAGATACAAAAGTCAAAGCAACAAAACTTCAAACTTACAAAGGCCAATTCGAACAACTAAAAATGAAGGAAGATGAGAATATTGCAGCCTACTTCCAAAGAGTTGACGAAACAGTGAATGCAATCATAGGATTGGGAGAAGAAATTAAAGAATATGTAATTGTTCAAAAGGTACTAATATCTCTTCCTATGAGATTCAACCCTAAGATTTTTATCCATAATTTTGGTTGTCATGATGAAGTGATGATGATGGAGAAATAAGGCTCTTCACTAGAACACTTTCCTGAGAAAAGTTACATTTGTCTGCTTCCAGAAATCATATTTTTAAGGGAGGCTCTCATGCTACCTATATATTTGCCTGTGAGAATCATTCATTCTCATAGGCTGAATTAAGTTGGAGTGCGAGGGGTTCACACTGTACCTAACTCTCAGGGTGCGAACATCTTCTAAAGGAGGAAAAAAGATGAAATCTCGAACCTTCTAGAAGGGTGAGTTGGCATTCGAATGGTTGTCAAATACTGGTTTTCCTGATATCTTGGGATCATTCCTATCCAAGTAACTAATCTATCCTCTCCTATATATTGAGGGGAATGCTCATGGAAAAGGTTAGAAGCAAACTAGCAAGAGATTGATTGGAGAATTAGTGGAATATTTTATGAAGGACTGATGCTACAACAACTAGAGACACTAGCAAGGTCATCAAAAGTGGTTAATTTTCTTCATGCATGAGCAAGTGTGTGTGTCAGAGCTAGGAGCCATCGAAAGGAGATCTACAACATCAAGGCTCAGGTTGTAAGTTTCACTTTATATTAATTTAATACAGTAATGTGTCCCTTTCCCATAAAGATGATGTCACTTTATTACATAACTCCTTGATCATATGTATAGATTAGCTATTGAATATATTGATTTGCTTTCACTTCGATTGGTTTGTACTGTTGTGATCTGAATGACACAAGAGCGTCAGAGCAAAGCTTGGAACAACAGAGACCCAAGGAAGCGTTCATAAGGTATGTCTATGTCCCTTGTCTCTTAGTTAATTCAATAGGTTAAATCTAGGGAAAGAGTATCATTCTGTCCTATTTTGTTCTAGATCTAGGTGGATCTAGGGAGATCGGTTTGTGTCCGTGTTGGCAGCCAATTCACATTTTTCATTGTCTCATAAGCTGCCTACACCAATGTTTCACAAACATTGATTTTTCGTCGCAAATTTCAAATGAACGATGCCTTTATTCTTTGCGCCTTTTCGCATGCTTGTCTTCGCTAAGTCT
>ML790777.1:425989-467860 GCA_009831015.1 Picea engelmannii | reverse complement strand
ATGCCGATTTATGATTTGATAAGGGTCATGCTTCCTGTGTTCTATATCTACTAATTTTACTTCACTCAATGACTCTGCTTCTGCCTTAGAATGACCAAAGTTTAATAAAGCAAATTTTCCTAGATAAACAGGAAAATGAGGCCATGACTTCTTTTGTTGAGCTTTTAATTCAAGTCCAATACCACCATTTACTAACTAATAAGCTACTTCTCGGCAAATTAATCTATCTGGAAGTATTTTTGGGAGTGCATGTGGTGGGATAGAACATCCATAAACCCTAACATATGAGAAATGTTCTTCAATAAACCAATCAACAACTGTCTTAAGATTTTCTATAACGATATGTGAAATCCAAGGAGGTTCACATCCGAAGAACATTCTGTGTAGAGGAATTATAACATAATGACATACCTCATAAAAATTATCTTTGGCATTGTCTTCCCACAGAGCCGAATGATACTTATGGACAGGCTCTGCACAGGAAGGATCCCAACTCCAATTCATCAAAGGGAATGGAGTCCTAAAACAGATAGCATCTATTATATAGGCTGACATGTAAAAGGAAACTATTTGTCCTTTTGATCTAGCTATTTGATACTTAATAACTTCTGTACTGATATTGTCCGATAAAATCTTATGCCAGTTGAAACTTCTTCCCTCTAAAACCTCTTCTAGGAGGGGTGTCCATTCGTTACTAAAGTGATTTGAGTCCTTTTTCCCATACAGTCTGCATAACATCATTACTAAATACCTCATATAATCATTCAATGAAGCAGTGGCATATATCTCCTGTGCATCGGCCCTAAATTTGTTTTTGTCTCTGACCCACTCTTTTATCATGTCCGGGTATGATTGACCTCCTTCAACGCATTCTTTTTGTTGAAATGCGGCTAAAAACTCAGAATTTAAAGTATGCTTATGATTGGGTGATAACTTATACATTACTTGTATATGTTCGGGTCTGAATGAGCCGATAACAGCTCCTTGCTCATTTAGGATACTCCTTGTCGGAACGTCCACCTTATCCAGTGCCCAAGCAATCATATCTGTATATGAAACCAGTCTTGGGCGTGCAACAACTTTATGGAGACCAGTCTCGGCGATATCTCAGAGATGATTTTCCCCTTCATCATCCGAAAATGAAAGCTCATCTTCCATTTTATTTGCAATTGCATCCCATGATTTAAGATTGTGTACTATTCTGGCTGCAGTAGTGTCTGAAATGATGTCGCCTTCCGGCTGTTCTTCGGTTTTCTTAGAAGCCTTTTTAGGTTCCATGATTGTATGTTCCCAGCTCTGTGTTCGGTACCTCAGCAACAAAATTCCAGAGCAAGCGAAACTGCCAATTATGAAATAGCCCAAAAGAGGAGGAAAACTCTGTGTTAGCTCGAATATCTGTAACAGAGAAGAATTCAACTTCACAATAATGTAAACGTTTCGAAAATCATTTTGAATATATCGTAAAATCCTCGAGATTTGTTTGTATGTTATGAAATAAATGCAAAAGATATTCCCCATAATCAACATTAAATGTTTGTACCTGAGTTTTTTGCGATATTTTTAAATATGATAGAAACTTACCAAATCGAAAAATTATCACATTAATGATTCATTTATTAATATTTTAAAACCTTAATCTTTGCTTTAGCTTAAGTGGTTAATTAACGTTAATGTTAGCTTAAGATTGAAAAGACTTTTATCGGAGTTTCGGAACTTTCGATGTCAAGAAAATAAGTCATCATAAAACCCCGATTGCCGAAATTGTGATGTATTAATTTTGTTAAAACCCATTAATATATTTAATTAATCCATCTTAGCTTTTTGTAATTTTATTAATCAAGAAATCGGAAATCGGGAAATTGAGGATCGGGAAATCGGGAAACTTGATGATATGAAAATTACTGTTCGTAGAATCGCAAATTGCGATTTCCCAATATGATTAGTTGCTCTTAATTGTGTTTAATAGTAATTAGATTAACTTTAAAACTCTTTTATGAATTAAATGAAATTGGGGATCGGGAAATCGGGGAATGCAATGACAATTTTCTTTGTTCTTTCAAACCCGCGAATCGCGATTTCCCGATATGATTAGTTTAAAGTTGAAACTCTTTTTTTAAATGAGATTTAAGTAAAGGATGAATTAATCAAGGATTAACGTATCGGGAAATCGAGGATCGGGGTTTCATTATTTGATTTGTATTGAAAATTGGTATTTCAAAACTGCGAATCTCGATATTCCGATATGAATTTAACCTTTCTTTAAGTTTTATCATTATTGTTCATTTAGAATATTATTCGAAAGAGTGTTTGGAACATACGTTGATTTAAATTTTAAGCATTCTTTTTCTAAAAGAAAAATCACAAGGGCAATTCGAATTCATCGGAGATGAAAAGATTTGTTTTATAAAGATTTTAATAATGAAAAGACTCCAGGATACCAAAAATTTTGTTCTTGAGGTAAAAAATTAAGTTCTGTTTCAACAATACCCATTGATATTTCAGTTAAACCTGGGATAGTTGAAAATGTTCACATTGGAGCTTCGTGTTCTCCCGAAGAAATTGTCACTTATACTTCTCTGTTTAAAGAATTTCGTGATATATTTTCCTGGAGTTACGAAGAGATGCCAGGTATCAACCCTGCTATTGTTGTTCATGAAATTAAGATGTACCCCGGATCTAAACTAGTCCGACAGCGCCTACGTCCTGTCCATCCATGTAAAGCGGCAGCCATCAAACTCGAAGTTGAAAAACTTCTTAAAGCCGGTTTTATTTATCCCATGGCTTTGACAGAATGGTTTTCCAACCCCATACCGATTGATAAGAAAGGTGGTAGTATACGTGTTTGTGTTGATTATCGGGATATTAACAAATACTGTCCGAAAGACAACTTTCCGACCCCTTTCATCGATCAGATAGTCAATGACTGTGCCGGAAGTGAAATCTTTTCCCTCATGGATGGATTCTCCGGCTATAATCAAATCAACATCTCTCCTGAGGACCAACATAAAACTGCTTTTATTTGTCCTTGGGGTACTTTCACCTATAGAAAGCTTCCATTCGGTCTTAAGAACGTGGGCGTGACGTTTCAACGTGCTATGTCTTATGCGTTTCACGATATAAAGCATATCGTTCAACCTTATTTGGATGATTTGCCAGCTCATTCTTTATGCCAGGTCGATCACCCCATTCATATCCGAGCAATTTTCGTTCGTTGTTGGTTCTATCGCATTCATCTAAACCCTCATAATTGCGTCTTTTGCATAGAGTCCGACCGTCTTCTTGGTTTCATTGTTTCACGTCAAGGGATCCGGGTAGATCCTATTAAGGTTGAGGTGATTCTTAATCTTCCTCCTCCTTCTTCACTGCGCTAGTTACAAAGTTTGCAGAGGAAAGCAAACTTTCTTCGTCGTTTCATCCCTAATTACGCCGAGATTACTCGTGGTTTTACACGTCTTCTAAAGAAAGGTTCAGAGTTTGTCTGGGATAAAGTTGCCAACAACGCTTTTGAAGCTTTGAAGTTGTCCCTCACGAAAGCTCCACTTCTTTTCCCTCCTGATTATAGTCGGGATTACTTTCTTTATCTTGCCGCTTCCAAGTACACTATCGGCATGGTTCTCGTTCAGGAGGATGATGCACATGATGAACATGTTATATATTACTTGAGTCGAAGTCTTACTTCAATTGAAATCAAGTACCAACATGTTGAAAAACTGGCTTTGGTTGTTGTTCAAGCAGTTCAACGCTTTCGCCATTATATTCTCTCCAGGAAAACTACAGTGATTTCACATTGTAACCCCATGCAACATATTTTGACATGTCAATTTCTGGGGGGCAAGTACTCCAAGTGGATTGTTATTCTCCAGGAGTTTGACTTGGAATTCGATCGCGCCACGTTGAAGAAATCATTAGTTTTTGCTGAGTTAATTTGCGATTTTCCCCACTCTGCCACGAAAAATGTAGCAGTCGATTCATTACCTGATGAATCGCTTTTCCTTATCAACACTGATGATATTTGGTATGGAGATATCATTATATATCTCCAGACTCAGACTTTTTGGCCTGCTTTGTCTAGCAATGAACGATGTCACATCCATTATCAAGCATGCCAATATATTATCCTTGGCGATACTCTTTACCGTCGAGGCATTGACTTTGTTTTTCAACGTTGCCTAACTTTTGACGAAGCCGAGAAAGCTTTGAATGACTGCCATTCCGGAGCATGTGGTGGTCATATGTCTGGGTATGCTACTACCCAGAAAATCTTACGTGCAGGATATTTTTGGCCTTCCTTGTTCAATGACTGCATTACTGCTATTCAGAAGTGCCATGCCTGCCAGACCTACAATCAGAAAATTCGGTCGCATCCTGCTCCCCTTCATCCTGTGGTCTCAGTTGGTCCTTTTTCAAAATGGGGCATTGATTTCATGACATGTCACCCTCACTCGACTGGGGCGCATGGTTACATTATTGTAGCTGTTGATTAATTTACAAAGTGGGCCGAGGCAATGCCAACATTCGATAATACTGGGGAGACTGCAGTGTTATTTCTTTTCAACCATGTCATAACTCGTTTTGGTGTTCCTCATGCTATCGTTACTGATCACGGTAGTCATTTTAGGAATTATATGATGTCTGAACTTACGGAAAAGTTGGGTCTTTGTCATGATAGCTCAACACCCTATTATCCGTAGGCTAATGGCCAGGTCGAAGCAATCAATAAGGTTCTTATAACTATGATTCGATGGATGATAGGAATACATAAAACCAACTGGCACATGATGTTGTTTTCAACATTGTGGGCATATCAGACATCTGTTAAATCCGCTACGGGATTTATGCCCTTTTGATTAGTTTATGGCATGGAAGCCATTCTGCCAATAGAATGTGAGATACCTTATTTGAAGCTAGCTGTCGAACTCTTACCCAATACTTCTGCTGAAGAGGAACATCTGTTGTATCTGATGCGATTAGACGAGACCCGACGTGATGCCACTTTAGTAATAGAAGCCCAAAAGAAACGCATCAAGGCACAGTATGACAAGCATGTCAAGCCTCGTGTTTTCTCTGAAGGTGATCTTGTTCTTCTGTATGACAAGATAAATATGTCCTAGGAGCTGGGAAATTCGAACCGATGTGGCATGGTCCCTACATTGTTAGCAAAGTTTTGGAAAAAGGAGCATATGAGCTAGTTGATTACGACGGTATACCTTTAAGTGAACCCAGAAATGGGTTATACTTGAAGAAGTACTATGCATAAGTCATTTGTGCACAAGTACTTGTATTTTATGTATCATACTATGTGTGTGTTACTTTAGTTTGCTTTTGACGTTATTTGGTCTCTTCCCTTACGTGACGTTGTGTTTGATTGTCAGATGTCGGAGTATTCGCTACCTTATATTGGCTTCACTGATGGAGCTAGCCATAGTACTCAGAACCTAGCTTCCGCTGCATGGGAAATATATGCCCCAACAAACGAGCTCATATCTTTATGAGGTGTATGTCTTGGTCGAGAAACCAAAAACATCACAGAGTATAGCGCCGTTATTGAATTATTGGTTGATGCTATCTCTCTCGGAATTCGTTATTTGGTTGTGCGACTTGACTCGCAGCTTATAGTACTACAGCTAAGTAATGTCTACTCTATTCAAAGTCCTACTTTATTAAGGGTATATTTGCGGATTCACCTCTTGGAATGGTATTTTGATCACATTGAATATCAACATATTCCTAGATGTCTTAATACATTAACAGATGCTTTAGCTAATTATGTATTGGACAGGCATTTAAATCATTTATAAATCAAACACATTACAAATCACACAATGTAAAGTAAACCGGTAGAAGCCGTGTATATATATATAATGATCAAAAGAGTTTGTTTTTACAAAATGTTTTTCCGAAGACCAAAATATAAAAAATGGAAGCCTATAGATTCTACATAGTGACATCACGGATGACGTTCACGGTAACACACAACTGCCCTAGCTACCCTGCGGAGAAGTCGGGCCATGGCTGCTGAAACTCCTACAGTGTGACGCTGATCACGTCGTGGAACCTCTTCCAGAGTCATATCTGGAATGTCTGAGGTCAGGCCTTCTAGGTTCTGCTCCACGATCTAGTAATCCTCAACATACTGTGGTAAGGCTACTGCTGCAACTTCTCCTCGTCTCTGAATAGGAGAACTACCAGCAGGTCTATATGATCCAATGCCTGTGTTATCAACAAACATTTGGTGTTAGTCTTCAGATAAATCTATAAAACAAAAACATTTTAATATGATGAAAATACAAAAACATTTAAAAGATAAAATTGGTGTACTTCTTACCGAGGTCTCCCCACTGAGCATCCTCAGGTAGAGCGAGATCTGGATCTCCTCGGAAATCCAACCCAACATATGCATAATCATCAATCATTAGCATCTGGGTCTGCAACCAGTCAAAGAAAATATTGTCATATCTGACGATTGGCCCTGCCACATGTCGGGCCATGAGCCGACACCATCGTAACATCCTCAGATCCCTAGGACCCAAAAACCTTCCACTCAGCCTATAGACAAAGTACAGGGACTCTCTCTAAGAAGAAGGACACTAACAAAGATCCATATCCAAACTGTTTCAGTTCTCCATGCCTGCACTTGGTCAGCTGTTTCTTGATACTGCGCAATACTGCATCAGCCCAGTTAAATACTCGGGGCTTAGTACACTTGATGGCATACTGGAAATAACTCTGCAATGCCATATGGGGTGTGACACTTCTATCCATCTGATCAATCATGAAGAGAATGGTGCGGAGAGTCAAGTCAGTTACTCCCCAAATCACCACTTTCCCTTTCTTTCTTTCGGCCTCGGGTACACAATATTGGTTGCAGTATTCACTCATTGTCAAACCACCCCTTCTGCTGCTGGTCAAACTGACATAGGACCCTCACCTGGATAAACCTGTTAAGAAATATATGTCCTCAATGTCAATAGCTAATGTGTGAGCTCCAACAATGAAAACTTGCTGGTCCGGATCCCACATTCGGACTAGGTACTCCAGTAATCGAACTTGGGCTCTCATGCTCGGGATATGGAAGTATTTCAAGAGACCACAATCTCTTAAGGCAGCTATGGTGGGAGGGTGATTTTCGACATTTGTATTATCCTCCTCATGTTCCCGTTCTCGCCACTCAAGAACCATACTTGTGGCTATTAACCTGCATAAGAAACATATGAAGATGGTTAATGATCTTAAACATGAAATAAATTATTTCTATTGGCTAAACGTTTTAATTTTTTTTGAGTTCTGCGCTTCTTTCAGGTGCCCCACTATGCACAGTGCGAACTTCTCGCAGGCGCCTTAACGCCCACCTGCGAGAGTGAGTCATTCTCACAGGTCCCGTATGGGCCACCTGCGAGAATGCCTCCACGTGAATAGGGTTAAAAAACTAACTTAAAACTGAACTTTTAACCAATGAAATCAAATTTGTAAACCATGAAAAGATCAGGAATGAAGAACTTACCAAGATGCTACTGACGGCTCGTCAAATGATCACCCGTAGCTCCCGAAAATCGACACTGAATGCAGAGGGTAAAATGAGGGTTTTTTTGAACTCAATGGTAAAAGTGTAAAATGATATGGTAAATTTAGTTATTCATTCATTTTAATTACTTTTTACTATATCAAATGTGAGTTTTTATGTTTATTCATTATTTAACCCTAATCACTAATGTGAAAATGAGTGAAGTGACTTGCATGTATGAAACATGGATGATTATGGACAATTTTTTCTATGGTATAGTGTGATTTTGATTGTTTGTTATGGTTTTGACATAAAACCTCGAGCGCCTTTTGTCCGTTCTTACGGTTGTGAAAAACATAAGAACATGATCGAGCGTCGTTTTATCTCTTTTTCGGGCTCCCTGTGGTTATATGAAAAAGGAACCCCCCTGGAGTTTTCTTTAAGCTCTTTTCAGACTCTCTAAACAGGAAAAGATTGCCGAGCGATCTTGCTATTTTCACGCTCGTTAAAGTATTTGAAGTACACGTCCTTCGAGTGATAGTTTAACCCTTTTTCGGTCTCGTTGGACTACTGTACGAAAAAGGAACTGAGAGAGTTCTCTTTTAAGTGTTTTTCCAAACTCTATAATCTTGAAAAACCTTCGAGTTTACTATCTCTGGACTCGTTAAACAAACATTGATAGACCCGTAATGGGACCGAACCACTCCTTCCTAGGGTTCGTTAAAAATACTCCGAGGGACTCGTCCGAAGGATGAGCTTATATCAACAAGAATATGTGATCCTCTTCAAGCTTGCGTAAAAATAAAGAGGTACTTGCCAAAAATGGTGGGGGAAAATTTGGGAAAGGGATGTGTTTCATCATTGAATTGATTGGCAGTAAGTGTCTCTCTTGAACATGACACCCCCTATTCATCATTTGAAGCCGGTTTGGGAAATCCATTTGTCTCTCATTCAATTTGCTACAAGATCATTTCCTGTGTCATCTTTGAGTCAATGCTGCCAAATCATTGGTCATGTTGTTCATATATTCAAGAGAAGTCCACATAAAACCTATATTGAGTCGACCATCTGCAGTTATCCGGTTTCTCCGTGTCGGCCTTCCCTGTGTCCAAAGTCCAATTGCTACATGCTCTGTTTCACCTTCAAACTCTGTTACTCATTTCATGTCATTGATGGGGGATACATCAAGGCCCTCCTGTGATGAGTTTTGTTTCGTCGACTTCAACACATTATCCAGAATCAAGACTTAGAAATTATTTAGTACCTTGGAGCTTGCATGCCTCAATGGCAAGTTTCCTCGCTTTCGACAGTGGGTTTACATCATTGACCCCTGATTGAAGGATTTCGTCGGATGTTTGACATCAACTCATTTATTCACAGTCGATGGATTGTACTTTAGTACCTTGGGAGTCATTGACATCAATGGTGATTTTCCTCGCACTTGTTAACAATTACATCAATGACCGGTAATCAAGTGGTTTCTACCATGTTCGACTTCGACACATGTAATCACATGGTTAGATTCGTACTTTGGGTGATGAGATTGAAGACCCTGGATATTGTCTTTATGATCCAGGTTGCGATGGAGTATGTATAATTTGTGACACATATATCCACTGTGTATGTTTCGTGGCTATGTTGTCTTGCTTGAAAATTTGTCACATAGATCCACAATGTATTTAGGTGGGTATGCTATATTATGACAGCATGGATCCACAGTGTATGATTGGTGGCCATGAACTTTGTTTATGATGTCATCAGTCTATGATCTGAGTATGGGAATGCCTACCTCAAAGTTGATATACATGATATTCTGCCGATGCTTGGATGTTTACAGGTTTCCGATTAGATGTGCTCTTGGTTCTTGACACACACATGCAGCTTACAAAGTCTATCGACTGTCACTGGTTCCAATCTCAGAATTTGGGGGGGCATTCTGTTCTCCATAATTTTGGTTGTCATGATGAAGTGATGATGATGGAGAAATAAGGCTCTTCACTAGAACACTTTCCTAAGAAAAGTTACATTTGTCTGCTTCCAGAAATCATATTTTTAAGGGAGGTTCGCAGGCTACCTATATATTTGCCTGCGAGAATCATTCATTCTCGCAGGCTGAATTAAGCTAGAGTGCGAGGGGTTGGCACTGTACCTAACTCTTAGGGTGCGAACATCTTCTAAAGGAGGAAAAAAGATGAAATCTTGAACCTTCTAGAAGGGAATCTTCTAGAAGGGTGAGTTGGCACTCGAATTGTTGTCAAATACTGGTTTTTCTGATATCTTGGGATCATTCCTATCCAAGTAACTAATCTATCCTCTTCTATATATTGAGGGGAATTCTCATGGAAAAGGTTAGAAGCAAACTAGCAAGAGATTGATTAGAGAATTAGTGGAATATTGTATGAAGGACTGATGCTACAACAACTAGAGACACCAACAAGGTCATCAAAAGTGGTTAATTTTCTTCATGCATGAGCAAGTGTGTGTGTCAGAGCTAGGATCCATCGAAAGGAGATCTACAACATCAAGGCTCAGGTTGTAAGTTTCACTTTCTATTAATTTAATACAGTAATGTGTCCCTTTCTCATAAAGATGATGTCACTTTATTACATAACTCCTTGATCATATGTATAGATTAGCTATTGAATATATTGATTTCCTTTCACTTCGATTGGTTTGTACTATTGTGATTTGAACGACACAAGAGCGTCGGAGCGAAGCTTGGAACAACAGAGACCCAAGGAAGCGTTCATAAGGTATGTCTATGTCCCTTGTCTCTTAGTTCATTCAATAGGTTAAATATAGGGAAAGAGTATCATTCTGTCCTGTTTTGTTCTAGATCCAGGTGGATCTAGGGAGATCGGTTTGTATCCGCACTCATGGATTTATCCTATAACAAAGATATAACCACTAGAAGAAAGATCGTATCTGAAATCAATAAGCATGGATGAAATGCATGGAATCTTCACAACATATGAAATGATAACTGAACAGGAAAATCCAGATGTAAAAGAAGCAACCTTCAAAGCATCCAAAAGATCAAAGCAAAATAAAAAGGAACAAGAAGAATATAGTAACAACAACGACGTCTTGGAAGATGATGAAGAAGTGGCCAATTTCGTCAAAAGACTGAACAAGGGAACCAATGGTAGGTATATATGTATGCTTCCTTTAATTTGTTTTAATTGTGACAATATTGGTCATTTTGATAACAAATTTCCTCATAAGAAAAAGAGAAACGATGAAGGTTATTCAAAAGGAAAACACACATATAAAGGAAAAAGAACTACAAAGAAAGATTTCAAGAAAAGCTTATGCATCAAAGAAGACATCTCATCATCAGATGAAGATGGAATCAGTGACAGTGAGACAGATAGAGTTCTATTCATGGCAGTAAAAGATTTTGACAAAGAATACTCTGAAGAAGAATATGAAGAAGCTGAATAAGGATATGGAGAAGTCGAAGATGAAATTGAAGAGGAAGAAGTTGACTATCGAGAAGAATTAATGTGTGCCATAGAAGTTATCAGAAGAGAAAAGAGAAAAAACAAGAAACTACAAGCAGAGCTAGACAAGAAAAAGGACACTCGAGAACTAGAACAAATGATCACAAGATTGAAGGATCAAATAGAAGAATATAGAAGAATTGAAGAAGAACTCAAATAACAACTAGAAGAAAAGGACAAGATCATTGGAAACTTGGAAGCAAACATTGTCACACTAAGAAAGGATATTGAAAAGAAAAATATGCAGAATAGCTCAAAAGTTCTGGATGACATTATGAGCAGTCAAATATCTCATCTTGACAAGTCTGGACTTGGATACAATCAGATAGAAAATGGATCAAGCTCCAAAACAACAGAGCAAGAAACACATCCAAAAATATATGCAAAAACAATCAAAGGGGATAGGAAGATGTACAAGGAAGATTACAGGGACACTCCACCGAGAAGATTCAGATTTCAGAATCAACAACAGAAAAATAGGCCTCAAGAATTAGAAGGATTCAAAAGAGCACCTTCTTTAAGAATATCTTCAACTCCCAGGTATCAAACTATATTTTTTGGTTTATGTTATGCATGTAATAACTTTGGACATAAAGCTGTGAATTGCAGAGCTAACAACATGAAAAATAACAACTTTGAGAGTCATACACAAAGGGGTTACTCAATAAGACCTAGTGAAACACAAAGAAGAAGTTACAACAGGTTTGAATCTTTGAGCACTAAAGTGGAATGTTACAAATTTAACAATTTTGGACACGTGGACAAAAATTTTAGAATGAAAGTCCCTCCTAAAGATCCTCAACATAATAAGAATAGTCACAGACAAGAACCTTAGAAAATCACATGGATAAGAAAGTAAGATCAATATAGCAATGAAGAATGCACAGTCGCTCTACAAGCTAAGCAGAAGAAACACAGTTGGTATGTTGATAATGGGTGTTCAAAACACATGATAGGTGGTCAAGACAAATTTCTTACATTGCGAAAGGAAATAAATGGACCAGTCTCCTTCGGAGATGATAATTCAACCAAAATCATTGGAGAAGGCACATTCCGAATTGGGAATAAGAATAAAAAGGCACAAACTGTTCTACTGGTAGAAGATATGAAACATAATCTTCTAAGTGTGAGTCAAATGTGTGACCAAGGTCATAAAGTTACTTTTGATTCACAAAAGTGTGAGATAAGAAGAGAAGTTTCAGGGAAATTGGTTGGTACAATTGCAAGAACTTCAAACAACATATATGTGTTAAGTGAAATTGGAAATGAAAAGTGTTGTCTAGGAAAGGAAGATGAAATTTGGCTATGGCATAGAAGAATGGGTCACATGCATTTTGATAACCTTGTTAAAGTCAACAAAAGAGAAGCAGTCAGAGAAATTCCCTAGATCACGAAACCAACCAACACTTTATGCAAGCATTGTCAACAAGGAAAGAAAACAAATACTAGGTTCAAATCAAAGGAATATTCAACAAGAAGACCACTGGAAATTGTGCATACTAATCTAGTTGGACCAACTACAACAATGAGCTTAAAAGGTGAGAGATATTTTATGTTATTAGTTGATGATTATACAAGAATGACTGCAGTTTTCTTTCTCAAGAACAAGTCAGAATCTTTTGAAAACTTCAATATCTACAAGGAAATGGTTGAAAATGAGATGGATTCAAGATCCAAATGCTTGAGATATGAAAATGGAGGATATTTCACTTCAAAGGAATTTATGGACTACTGCAGCAATCATGGAATAAAAAGGCAATTCTCTGTAGCTAGAACACCTCAACAGAATGGAGTTGTTGAAAGAAAGAACAAAACAGTACAGAAAATGGCTCGAACAATGCTAATGGATTCCAAATTGAAAGATATATTTTGGACACAGGCAATGCATACATCATTTCACATTCAAAATAGAGTAATGATTAGAAACAACACTGATAAAACTCCCTACGAGCTATGGAAAGGAAGACCAACAAATGTGAAACACTTCAGAGTTTTTGGAAGAAAATGCTACATCAAAAGAGAAGATGGAAGAATGGGAAAGTTTGACTCTCGTGTGGAAAAAGGAGTACTTGTTGGTTACTCAAGTACAAGGAAAACATACAAGTGTTACAATATAAGATTGAACAAAGTTGTGGAAAGTGTCAATGTAACAATTGATGAAACAGGCAGACTAGAATCAAAGGAAGAAGAAAAAAAATCAATGGAACAAATTTTCGAAGAAGAAGAAGCAGAAGATGAAGTAGAAGAGGAAGATGAAGAGAATCCAAAAGAAACAGAAGAGAAATTTCAACAAGTATATCCAAAGACACCTAGCAAACGAGTACAGAAGAATCATCCTTCAGATCAGATTATTGGAAACGAAGATGCAAGAGTTGAGACTAGAAGAAAAATCCATTCACCAGAACAAACACACCTAACATTCTTATCTACAATTTAACCAAACTGTTTTGAAGAAGCCAACAAGGATGAATTTTGGAATAAGGCCATGAATGAAGAATTGGATCAAATAGAGAAAAATGACACTTGGGAACTGGTTCCAAGACCAAAGAATAATAATGTGATTAGCACAAAATGGGTTTTTAGGAATAAATTAATTTAAGATGGACAAGTTACAAGGAACAAAGATAGATTGGTATGTAAAGGATATGCACACATTGAAGGAATTGACTTTGAAGAGACATTTGCCCCAGTTTCCAGAATGGAAGCAATCTGGTTGCTTTTAGCCTATGCAACATCAAAAAATGTTAAAGTATATCAGATCGACATAAAATCATCTTTTCTGAATGGGGAACTTGAAGAAGAAGTCTATATTGAACAACCAGAACGATTTAAGTTGTCAAAGAATGCAAATTATGTGTGTAAATTAAAGAAGGCCTTGTATGGTCTAAAACAGGCTCCTAGAGCATGGTACTCTAGAATGGATAAGTATCTGTAGCAGACAAGGTTCAGAAAAGGAAGTGCAGACAACAACCTCTACATCAAGGTAAGCAAAGGTAATATTTTATTAATTGAAGTTTATGTTGATGATATTATTTTTGGTAGTGATGATGACAAGTTAAGCTAGAAATTTGCAAAAGATATGCATAATGAATTTGAAATGTCGTTACTTGGAGAACTATCCTTCTTTTTGGGACTTCATATACATCAAAGAAACCAAGGAATATTTATTTCTCAAACCAAGTATATCAGAGAAATGCTAAAGAGGTTCGGAATGGAAGATTGCAAACCAGTTATCACTCCCATGCAAACCAGTTGCAAGTTGAGCAAATATGATGATTCAAAGTCTACAGATCAGAGGAAATATAGGTCAATGATTGGCAACCTACTATATGTGACAACATCCAAACCAGATGTAATGTAGACAGTTGGACAGGTGGCATGATTTCAAGCAACACCAAAGGAGTCACATGTGTTAGCAGTGAAGAGGATTTTTAGATATCTCAAAGGAACATAAGAGTTTGGATTATGGTATCCAAAAGGAAATGATCTATCACTTATTGCCTACAAAGATGCAGATTGGGCAGGTTGTATTAATGACCAACAAAGCACTAGTGGATAAGATTTCTACTTGGGTGAGTGTTTAGTATCATGGATAAGAAAGAAACAATCATTAGTATCTTTATCTACAACCGAGGCAGAGTATATTGCTGCAACATCATATTGTACACAGGTTCTTTGGCTGAAACAAACTCTGACAGATATACAGGTTGAGTATGATGAGCCCATTCCAATATATTGTGATAATACAAGTTCCATTAGTATCTCGAAGAACCTGTTGATGCACTCCAAGACGAATCACATTCCAATAAAGTATCACTTTCTACGAGAGCAGGTTGTAGAGAAGAACATCAAAGTTGAGTATGTGGGAACAAAAGAACAAGTGGAAGACATCTTCACAAACCACTTCCATGGGAATCCTTTGAATATATTCACCAGAGACTTGGAGTTATTTCTACTCCAAAATGAATTCTTTTTGAATGCTTATCTTATATGTCTTAGATTTACATGAGGAAGCACCATAAGAGGACAATTCAGTCAGGGGGAGCAACCCCAGATGTAAAGATACCTTTGCCATTGATGAAAAAGGGGGAGAGGTTTATCAGATGTAGAGGACAGAGGTAGAGGAAAGAGGAATGGTTCCAGGGGGAGCATAAGTGATATGATTTCAGTATTGCATTAGAGTGTTTCCATCAATGCCAAAGGGGGAGATTGTTGATTAAGGTTGGTTGTCATTGATGTCAACCCTTTAAGAAAGCCACGTAGCACAAAGGTTGGGTAATGGACCCAAGATTATTTGATGTAAAGATGACTTGTTATTTTCTTGTCATGGTTTATAATAAGTAGAAATGGATGAACTCCAAAGTGGTCCCCTTATGGTGAAATCCCTCATGAAAAGACGCTTTGCGGATTGCGTTATCCTAGAAGTATGGTTAGAGAACCCATAATTATTTGTGTAATAATGATATGAATGCTAGTTAATTTGTTAGTGATACTATCCTATATGGATAGTTCTTGTCATGCCATTTTCGGTGGTGTGTGGAACGTCACATAACTCCTCACAGTTAGAGAGTTATGGCCATGAGAAGTTGGAGAACCTACGTTTGGGTAATGGAACCAAGTTTGTTTGATGGATAACGATATGAGTTTTGATATATTTTTAGGTAATACTATTCTATATGGATAGTGCATGTCATTCCATTTCCGGTGGTATGTGGAATGTCACATAACTCCTCATGGTTTGAGAGTTATGGCCTTACGAAGTTGGAGGACCCTCATATGGCATCTAAAAGCTCCAAAAGGTCAAAGTAGTCAAAGTGGTTTAAGAGATTTTAAAAGGTAAATAATAAAGTGAAGTGTTGAGTGTACTATAATTCAAAGTGAATAAAAAATAAATTAATTCAATAACAAATTTACTGGAGAAATTAGAAGTGGGTTAACCCTAAAATAAGGAAAGTGGACAAAGTGAACTAGAAGATGTTTTTAAGGAAGCTACTTGGAGAGTATAAATAAGAGGCAAGGCTCTCTCATTTAAGACACACTTGAGAATATTGAATACCTATAGGTGTCCGAGGTAACCAAAGGATATCTAAGCCTAATTTCTAAGGAAAGTGAAGAAAAGAAGGTCGGAATTCCAAGTATCTTTGGTAAAAAATTCATCTTGTGGGTCATTGTATTTTTGGAGTTACACTCCATGGAAAATAGGGTTTGTGGCTAGTCCTGAAACTAGTCAAAAACATGTGTTTCACGTAAAAACGTCATAACTTCTTCATAACAGATTCAAATTAAGTAAGAAAAAATGTATTGGTTATATTATATTCTTTATTATTCTTTGTAACATTTTCAGATAAATTCAACAAATATTCCATGTGGGGCACACTCTACAAGGTCGCTCTTTAGAATAAGACATAATTCAACAAGGTGTGCCATTTTTTCCATAAATCATTTTCTGAGAGGTTCCAAGTAGTGACACTTGGAGGAATTGCATAAAACACACTGAATAACATTGTATACCAGTTTCAGATATTTATTCATTACAGGTACAAAGTTATGATTATTTCAAGTTAGGGTTGTTGACTAATCCAAAACTAGTCTTGTGAGACTAAAGAAATGTTTGATGAAAATACTAGTCTCTTGTTGTTAAATTTAAGGAAGGTTTGCAGGTATGTGATCATATACACCAGGTATATTACAGAGTTACAAATCATAATTGGATGATGAAATTGCTGAGGGATTTTGGTTGAGGTACAAGTTGGGTACATGGTTGAGACAAGTAGTTGATGAGTTGGCACATACATGAGGTGTATAGTTGATGATGTTGGTACTGAGTCATAGTTGATGAGTACTTGACACATTGTTGTCACCGAAATTTCATCCGCAAATGGTTATAGGAATTCAACATCGCCAAATAGTTATGAGGTCACCCATGGACCAAAAATATCACAAAATCATTCTAAAAGAGTAAAAAACTATACAAATAGTGCAAAAATTAAAGGGTGCTATGAAGACACAGGGCACGCGTGCACATGCGTGAAACATAAACACAATATTCACACACATGCACACAATGCGCGACTATTGTCGCAAAAATCCGCGCACTTGAGAAACGACACATTTATGAGAGTGGTTGGCCTCCCACCCACTTCTGGTTTAGCTTCCAAGTTGATTTGACACTCAAATATGGACTGGATTCAATTGAGTGGCTGGTCAAAGACCTAGAAATGCCCTAATTAGCCTCTTTACACACTTCAAACTAGTTGGACAATAACTCAAAGGAATGCTATAAAAAGGCCATGGATACACTTCATTTTTCAAGGAATTCATAGCAAAGTTATGCTGCCATTATTCTCTTGAGAAATATTCTATCCTTGCCAAAAGTATACTTGCATCATTGCATTGGGAAATCCATCTCACCCCTTGAGTGGATTAGCAAAGAATTCTTTCACCATTTTCATTTTCATTTTCAAAGTTGTAAGAAGAGCTTATTTGTGGGGGTCCAAGAGCCCTCCCTTGGAGGAAGAAGGGACTCGTAGTCCTCTTGCTTCTTAGTGTTTTATTTCACTAATATCAACCTTATCATTGGTGACATGGGTCTCATTGTTCTTTTTGTCCTTATGTCCCTATGTTTATTAATTTAGTTGTTGTTTTATTTCTTAGTTTATTTCTTAGTTGTTTTATATTTCTTTTTCTAACCCTTTTCCTTGCAGCTGTCCTGCTTAGCAAACCCAACTAAGATTGCAAGCACCTCTATTTTGCTCACTAAGGTGACGAAAGAGGCACAACAGATTGGTGACTCCACTGGGGAGAGGTATCAATTTCCTACCCCATTTGGGTTTTTCTAGCTCTTCTTTTGGTTTATTTAACTTGCAGGTGCATTAACCGTTCTAAGCCGATCTGTCAATCATCCAATTCCAAGGTGAATTGAGAGAATTCCACCCGGAATTTTCATTCACAGCCGTGTGTCACCTGTGCATGGGTTTTTCGGCCCACAGACGCACATCGTGCACACATGTGCTCAAGTCACAGTTTTGTTCTGTGCACGTGCTCTCATTAACTTTTTTCAGCCTGCGCGCATGCGCTCTGTGCTCCTCTGTCTCCACTGAGACCCACACACCTGTGCAAAAAATTCACATTGTAAGGTTCTTGAGATGTGGGGAAGGCACTTAGCCTTCTTAAAAGTTATTTTATGCATGTTTTAAAGTTGCACCACACTTAGTCCCCTCTTCATATAAAGGGGTTAGTCAAAACACATAGGCACTTAGGGGGTTAAAATCATTATTTCCTATTTTTCTTTCATTTTTCGCCACATGGATGGCTTGTTTTGACTCAAGATATAAGTTTGAAATCATTTTTAATCACATTTAACTTGCATTGGGACTAGAAGTTGGATAACAATCGCTTAGTATGCTATTCTCTCGCGCCTCCAAGTGACCTTGAGAATCAGAAAAAGATTGTGAAACAATTTCATCTCCCTTAAAAAGATTAAAACCGTTAGGAGAGGACAACAACCCTTTTTGGGACTCCTCTTAGCTTATTTTTTCAAACACATCTTAATATTGTAACGGGCCCATACATGCCCACATGTCACAAAGATAGGATAGTGCTTGAAATTTACTTTCTTAGATCAAATCACTAGGGAAGTTTAAAGGTTTTGTAACGGGCCCATACATGCCCACATGATCACAATCTAGGATAGTTTCAAATATTTTCTTAGATTAAATCACAATAGGGAGTTAAAGGAATAGTAACAGACCCACATGTCCACATGCTAGCTTCCTAGGGACTTTTAAATTATGCAAGGTTGTACTAAAAGTATTTAGTTAATTACATAATCAACACTTGTAAGGACCAAGCGAAGTCCACATGCAGCAAGGTGAAACCTAATTCATTAAAAATTGGCACACTTTCACTCATTCACACACAAAAGTCACTTATCACTAGCATAGCTTTGTATTGAAACGTGGAGGTCAAAGTAAGTTTCCTCCAAAGAGATTCTGAAACACCCCACCCTTTTCTTGATGAAACTATCCAGGTCAAGGCGGGAATCAACCCCAGCAGAACCAACCTACTGGGGGCAACCAGAACCAAGGGAATTAGAACCCCCAGGGGGGAAATAACAATAGGCGTCAAGGGATAAATAACAATAATGTTAAAACCAACTTCCCTTGTGCCCTTTGCGGTGATTTCGGTCATTATACTCATCATTGCCCCCAAATCACTGATTTCAAAGGGATGAAAGACTCAAGCAGTCTACCCCATCCTCCAGCCCTGCCTGCCCCTTAGAAGGCCCCACAAAAATACATGCAACACCCCCCCTGTCATGCTGCAAAATCCTATTCCACACCAAGGTGTGATAAACACCCAAAAGGACACACAACCTCCCCCACCTCAGGTAGGACAATACCTCAACCCAAACAATCCAGCAGATCACACGATCCTCCTCACTAGTGAGGAAGAAATCCTTCTGCAAACACACAATCATCAGTATCATGCAACTACTGAGTCTCCTCCCATTCCTCCAGATACAATCCCCCCACCAACGGGACCCCCGTTGGTGATCCCTCGCTCTAACATAGAACAACCTCTTCGCATCCCTCGCATCCCATTGTGCAGGAATGTCCACAACCCATAGGCTATGGCAACTCATAATTATAGTTTGGTTGATGACTTAGCACAATCTCCGGTTGCCAAGTCAGTTTTAGAAGTCCTTCAGACTTGTCCCACTCAGTGGAAATCATTACTTTCCGCCTTGGGGGCATTTGACCCCGCAAATACTCGACTCATCAAATTTGATCTCGACAGTGGAGAACCTCGCCTTCCCGCCTTGATCTCTTTTCAAATCCCAGTCAAAATATGGAACATCACAGTTCATCAGTGTATCATCGATGAAGGTGCATCTACATGCATTATGTCCAAATCTGTATGGAAAAAACTTGGTTCCCCCGAACTCATACCTTCTGCCATTACCTTACGAGCTTATGAGGGACGACCATCATCTCTTGAAGGGATCTTCCAAAATGTCCCCATAGAAGTCGGGGTCAAGACGATTCTCATCGACAATGAAGTTATCGACGCCCCACTCTATTATAATATCCTATTCGGTCGTAGCTACATGTACGCTATGAAGGTAGTTTCCTCTTTCATCTTTCAAACAATGATGTTGCCCCACAATGGGAAGATCGTTACCATTGACCAAGTCTCACATTACGAGCCTAACCCATCTGCCAACATCGATAACATTCTTCCTCTCATCCACACAAGTCATGATGCATACCCACTCATTGAAATGGGTCCCAGAATTTTCAAAGATCCATCATTGTTAGGAACTTACCATGGAGCACCACCGCTCCTTCATCCTTCCAATAAAGTATGCACCATATCATCTAACAGAACTGATACAGAGGATACCCTTTCTCCTAGGGAGGCTTCTCTCACATATGACATCTCACTAGTCGCAGAACTCCCCCCTCACGAGCCTCCTGCGAACTCGTCGACCCCACCAGTCCACGATTTCACCCCTCCCCAAGGCCATATCCCAGTTTGGGATACAGTTCCCCAAGACATCACTCAAATCCCCTTCTTTTACCCTCCACCTGGCATTGAATCTTTCCAAGTAGCCGCAACGCTTACCCTCCCTAATATGGTGTTAGCAATTCCAGTTTGGTATTTACATCCACCCGAGATGGTCCCTCGACCATCCCTTCCCCCTGAAATGGAAGGAATCCCAATGATGATTCCCATACTTACTCCCACCATACCCTCTACACCCCCACTCACTACCCCCCCTACCATAGCTAGGGGTAGGAGAAAGAAGAAGGAGCCCACAACTCCACTTCCCCCATGCGTCCAACCCCCTTACATGCTATGTGAGAAAGATGGACACCAAACCAACAATTTCCCATCTCTACCAGAGTTACAGAATTTGATTCCACTCAATCAAACTTCATCAACACTCGCCACCATAGAAAATATTGCTGTTACTGCCCCTCACTCAAGTAGTAAAGGGCTGCGAACCAAATTTGCTTGTGCTATATGTTCAGAATATGGCCACTATACCCACCATTGCCCATCACTACCACGCTTTCGGCAGACATTAGCCGCAGTACACCAAAGCTTTAAGAGTGAACCCAGTACAACTTCGTCATCCATACCAAAAATCACTGACATCCAATATGTCACAACTTCAGTCAATGAACATATGAGATGCCCTTTCTCTCTATGTGAATCATTAGATCATTTTACATACTAGTGTACCTGTAATGAATAAATATCCACAGACCCTGCTTCAAAGACCCACAGAATCGATAGTTGACCTTGCCTTGTCACTAGAGATTCTTCACATCATTTCTCTCGAACTCGAGGCCCTTCCAACACCTCCATGGTTCTTGAATGACTTATTTGAGAATTCACCCCCCAATCCCCCCAACTCTCCCGCTCATTTCCCTACAAAAATTTTACATCCAACTACCATGGGTACTCCTCAGTACTTCAATATTTGGTTTATGTCGAGCGAACCATCACAATTTCCTTGCGTCGTTCCCTCTACTTCTTCATCACCAGGGGGAAACCACATGACAACAGTCACCGATATAACTCTTCACGACCCCTTGTATTCCCACCAATTCCACTGTGACGAGGAAATACTAGAAGAGTTAAACAACCATGACTACCCATGGGATGCGCTACACCACCGTGCACTCTTCTTTCCACAGGAAGCCTCCACGCCTCCTAACCAACACCCCATATACATAGTCAAAACCAAGGATTTTATCCCATCAGGACATATCGACTGGTTCAACAACCCCATTCCTTCCCCGGATGCTTTTGAAGAAGGCAACATGGCCAACATTTCCCCGACCATCAAAATTGACATTTCCATAAAAAATGGCGTCGTCGAGGAAATCACCATTGGAGCCGCTTGCACTCCTCAATAAATCACCGCCTATAAAACCCTCTTCCAGGAATATCAGGATATTTTTTCCTGGTCATACAAAGAAATGCCTAGCCTTGATCCCTCTATCATCGAACATCGCATTGACACCTGGCCTGACATTACACTCGTTCGTCAAAAACAACAACCGCTACACCCTTCCAAAGCAGTGGCCATCAAAGCTGATATTGACAAATTACACGCTGCTAGGTTCATCTACCCCATCACCTATACATCATGGGTTTCCAACCCTGTACCCGTTAACAAAAAATAGGGCACTATCCGTGTCTGCATGGACTTTCGTGATCTCAATCACGCATGTCCCAAAGACAACTTTCCAACGCCTGTCATCGAACAAATTATCGATGACTGTGTAGGCCACGAGGCTCTATCCTTCATGGATGGTTTCTCTGGTTATAATCAAATTCAAATTCACCCAACCGATCAGTACAAAATCACATTCACTACCCCTTGGGGTACTTTTGCATATCGTTTCATGCCTTTTGGCTTAAAGAATGCTTACACAACTTTCCAATGGGCTATGACATACATTTTTCACGATCTGTCCCATATCATCCTCGCATACTTGGACGACCTCACAGCTCGATCCAAGAAATGCACCCAACATCTTGATGATTTACGGATCATCTTCCAACGGTTTCGTCAGTACAATATCCTCTTGAACCCCCTCAAATGCGTGTTCTGCATCACTGCAGGGTGCCTCCTCAGATTCATCATTTCCCAAAGAGGTATTAACATGGCCCCCCTCAAAGTCCAAGCTATCAAAATTACACCACCCCAGAATTTACGTCAACTCCAGAGCCTACAAGGCAAGGCTAACTTTCTACGATGATTTGTCCCAGACTATGCCATTCACGCACACGGTTTCCTTCGCTTACTACGTTACGACATCCCATTTCACTGGGATAAACATGCCCAACAGTCATTCGACGATCTTAAAATGGCACTCTCCATTGGCCCTTTAATTAGTGCACCTGACTATAATCGCGACTATATCCTCTACATATCAGCATCAACTGTTTCAGTAGCAAGAGTTCTTGTTCAGCTAGGTGATGACAATCATGAGCATGTCATTTATTACGTTAGTAAAAACCTCTCAGGGCCACCCTTGAAGTATAAAAATGAAGAGAAACTAGCCCTTGCAGTCGTCCTCGCAGTCCAGAAACTGCGTCACTACATTTTGCTTCACACAACTAAGGTTGTAGCAGATTCCAACCCTATGAAATACTTGCTCAATCATCGACAAATTAACGAAATTTTTTCCCAATGGATCGTTATCCTTCAGGAGTACGATCTTGAATTCTCAACACCCAAGAGAAAGAAATCTCTCATTCTCGCCAAACTTGTCACGACCCTCCCCTCTGACACAACCAGTGCCCCTGTCAATACCGACTTTCCCGACAAACACGTCTTTTACATCACTTCAGATGATCCTTGGTACGATGACCTCCTCGTCTACCTCTGAACTCAAAAGATCGGTAACCACCTTTCACGAGATTGTCATCGTCGTATTCGCCACTAGGCCCCCCGCTACCTCCTTATCGGAGACATCTTATACCGGCGAGGGGTCGACACCATTCTTCGTCGATGCTTGACCATTGAAGAGGATGATAGAGTCTTAAACGATTGCCACAACGACGCATGTGGGGGCCATCTTTTGGGAATATCCACTGCTCAGAATATTATCTGAGCATGTTACTTTTGGCCTACCTTGTTTCATGATTGCATTTACACCATGAAACAATGTGATCAGTGTCAGCTTTACGCCAACAAAGCCCGAGCACCACCTGCTCTTCTTCATCCATTCATCACTACCGACCCTTTTTGTAAATGGGGAATCGACTTCATGACTTGTAATCCTCCCTCCAACAATGGACACAAATACATTGTTGTCGCAGTCGATTACTTCACCAAATGGGATGAAGCTATGCCCACCTTCAACAATATCGCTGACACCACAACGTGTTTTTTATTTAACCACGTCATATCTCACTTTAGAGTACCACTCCAACTTGTTTTCGATCATGAGAAACATTTCAAGAATGATATTTTCGTTGAACTCTCATCTCGGTTAGGATTCTCCCACGAGTTTGCCTCACCATATTACCCTCAGTCTAACAGACATGTTGAAGAAATTAACAAGGTCCTCAAGACCATGTTACAACACACGGTTAATAAACATAAGACCAATTGGCATCATATGTTATTTTTCGCACTATGGGCCTACCGTACGACTGTGAAACAAGCTACTGGTTTCACACCATTTCATCTAGTCCATGGGGTTGAGGCCACTCTTCCCATCGAGTGCGAAATTCCCACCTTACGCACCGCAATTGAGCTATTACCCGACATTTCTCCAATGGAGCAGCGCTTGCTAAAATTAGATTCCCTGGATGAAGATCGTTGATCTTCGTTACAGAACAATGAGGCAGCTAAAAAATGATCAAAGGCTACCTTTGATCGACATGTCAACCTTCGCTCATTTCGTGAAGGTGACCTCGTTATTGCTTACGATATCGCTCATGATACCTTTGGCCATGGAAAATTTGAGTCACTATGGCATGGCCCATACATTATCCAACATTGCCTCACCAAAGGCGCATACATCCTGGCCTCTCCCGCAGGCCTCTCTCTCAAAGAATCCGTCAACAGGATATACTTAAAGAAATTTTATGCTTAAACGTAGTCATTCTACTTTAGGTTATTTCTTTTATAGTGTTTTTAATCTTTTTTCCATCCCTCACGTCTAAACTATCATTTGTGCTATTGATAGATGCTTCCTCCACCGGCCTACCACATCGGTTACGCTGATGGTGCTAGCCGTTGGACACAAAATCTCGCTTCGACCGCTTGGGCTCTCTACACCCCCTCACATGAAATGATCCACTCGAGCGGCATATGTTTGGGTTCAACAACCAACAACCAAGCCGAATACACTGCCGTCATGGGCCTCCTGGCCGATGCCTAGCATCATCGTATTCGTCACCTTAGCGTCTTTCTCAACTCTCAACTAGTCGTTCTCTAGCTCAACAATGTGTACTGCGTACGCGATCCTTGCCTCTTTCGCAAATACCTGCAGGTTATACTTTTATCTCAACATTTCGATTCCATTACATTTACACATATTCCAAGACAATTGAATCAAATTACAGATAACATAGCTAACATTGTGTTAGACTGGCATATATCACATCAAGATACCTCTACACATACATAAACATATCCAAAACCTATCACAACATATACATAGATTAGACATCATCAAACATTAACAAAACACATGTAAACACCAGTTAGATCTCAAAATGTATACTCGTGTATATATAAAATGGTCCACAGTGCCATCCAAATGTTTACATACAAAAATACAAATATCCGCAGGCCAGTGCAGTACCTCGGTACAAAATGGGCTCACCAGCCTATATACAAAAATACAAAAATACATAGAACAACACTCAAGGTGCCTCTAGAGCACCACCTCCTACCCCTCCCTTAGGTGGTGGTCTTCCACCCACTACTGGTCCCTCCTGACCAGGAGGTAACCGTCCGATCATAGCAGCACTTGCTACTATTGCTCGTCGTACCACATCCCGCCACAGTGGCAGAACCCCCACGCACTGCTCCAGGATGCCCTCATCTTGGATACGTGACCACATGCCCTCAAGAACGCCCTATAGCACTGCTTCCAGGCGATGGTGTATGTCCTCAAAATCTGCTCCAGCATCTGCCGGAGGAGCATGTGATGGCCCAGCACCAAGGTCATCAAACCGACATCTCCTCGGTTCTCTCTCAGGATCAACTGGTCTCACCTCAGCCTCCTCACATCGACGTCTCTCTCCAACTCACATCCCTCCTCACAGCTGTCTCTCCAGCTCCTGGCGAGCCAACACCCTCAAAAACTCCACCTCGTTCCTGTGAGGTGCCACATATGCACATACAAACAAACAATAGATAGTATCAACATCTATATCATATACATATGTCATTCTATCTAAATATATATATATATATATAAAACTCATCAACATACCTCGACTGTCAAACACCTCCCCTGGCGATAACACCATGTCTGAATCCTCTCAGAAGTCAACACCAGTATATGGGAACTGTAAAATCACCTGCAGCATCTGCCGCCACACCTGTGCCGCCTCAGTAGTAAAGAAGTGTCTGCCCTCTCCACCACCATGGTGAAGAAAACATTCAACCACCACTTTAGTCGCGACTCTCGTGCCCTAGGTGCACCTAATAAAATCCTAGGGCGCAACATAGGCACCCTCTCCAAAAACCAGGCCACTAGGATGGACCTAAAGGAAAACTCTCCTGTATCCATGGAACGACAGTGGTCCAGCTACCCTACCATCCTGGCATGCACCGTAAGCCCCCAAGAGAAGTGCTCACCGGTCAGTACCCTCTCCATCACACACAGTTGCCCACCACTGATCTGCTGTGTCGCAAGAGACCCATACACTCTCACAATCATCGCTGCTATACAACGATGCGTTAGAGCATCCATCGCCCCAATGCTCACAACAGTGCCAGACATGAAGTTCACCCCCGAACAATACCTTCGACCAACTGTCGCTAGTTCCACATCCCTCGGTAACATCAGCTCTGCCGGTAGGGGCGTTCCTCGAAACGAGAGCCCAGTCAAAAAGTATATGTCCTCCACCGCAGTGAAGACAATCTGCTCTCCCCGCACTATGAAACAATGCAGGTCTGAACTCCACATCCGGATAAGGAACTGCAGGAGATACTCCTGCACCCGTATCAACATGCACTCAAAAAACTTCAACAACCCACAGGCTGCCAAAGTCACATGTACCCTCGGCTCCTCAATAGCCACGACGTCTCTCAGCTAGGACCAATCCCACTCTCGCCAACCAACCAACATCGTGCACAATGATCACCTGTAACCACATAAAACAATCCTAGATTAGCCAAATGGACCATAAACAACATTAAAAAGATAAGTTTTACACCCGTCAACCTTGCCTCCAAGGTGCGGCTGTTTAACCCATAGGCACACACTCATGCGCACCTGTTCACTCCACAGGAACGCACGTATGCGTGCCTGTCCACTCCATAGGTGCACACTCAAGCACGCCTGTCCATCCTTTAGGCATGCATGGGTGTGCGCCTGCTCAACATACAGGGGCGCCTTCATGTGCCCCTATTATGAACATAGGCATGCATTAAAGCACACCTGTCCAATACACAACCGCGCACACATGCGCAGCTGTGCAGCCAACATGCACGCACATAGTGTGCACCCTTGTCCCCCTTACAGGTGCCCCCATGGGTGCCTATCTGGTGGGTAGGCACACACTTGTGCATGCATACTTCTGGATCGCCTGTGCACATGGGGGCCCACACCCATAAAACCCCCTATACGGCCCTCCGTACAGCCCCTGCACAAAAATGGAAACCCTAATTCTATGCAGGATGATCAGACCACTAACCTGAAGCTCGCTGGTCCTCGATCGGATGCCTCATCCTCCCAGAATCTCCAAATATCCTCTGAATACTTCTTGTCCAGTCACTATAGCAGCAAGTACAAATGAGGTGGCAATGTGTGCCCTACAACTATATATAGGCCTTTTCGCCAAACTTCCACTCACCATTTCGGGAGCTCTGGGTGTCAATTTCTTGATCTGTCTTCAGCCACAGGATCAACATCCCATCATCTACATCATGACAGTCCCTAGCCCTCTTTTCATCCTAAGCCCCTGGGACGCCATTTTTTCATACCCTAACCAGGTACACATGCGCATATTCAAAATTACCAAATAAATGATCATATGTTCAATTCTCTTCAGATATTGTTCACGTCAGGTATTTAGTTTTCATGTGTGTAGGTACTTGGTCATCGTACATCAATGCAACCCCTTCAGGTATATACTCAGTACTGGCATGTAGTCATTCCCTCTGAATCTCACTTGCATCTCTAGTCACACCCTCTGACATTTTCCTCTAGGACCCCCATCTCCGACTCTACAGTACCAACACCTCCATTCGCATCTTCGGTACTGACACCCGGTAGCACTCTTACCCACATGAGTTGTCCCATTCATAGCACCCTTTTTCACATTGACACTCATGCTATTTTTCACACCTTTAGGGATGGGAGTCCCGATAGTCTTACATCATGTCGCGAATCAACCACATACTCATTCACCTCATTTTTCTAGCTTTTCCACTGGACTCCCAAATTATCTCTTCAAAGTTCTATTTTTGACTGCACCTCTGTAGTATCATGAACCCTCCATTTCATCCACAATCAGTTTGCCCATCTGCAAATTTCCCTTCATTTCACCTACCTCATACAGAAACCCACCCATGGGGCCCCCACCCTCCACCAGTTCTCCAAGCAAATTGTGCCCTACCCAGGACAACCATATCACATTGGGGCACCTGTTTCTGTATTTGTACACTTATCCCAAATTATTCTTTATTTATTGTACAAACGCTGTTGTTTCCAGCAGTTACATTACCTTTTTGTCATCACCTTTGGCGACCTTCTTCCCTTTTTGGAAAACGCAATCCATGTCGCCCTTGGTTGGGGCACTCTTTATCATCTACCCTTATTGACATCATCCATATCCTCTGAGTATTCCACAAGCCACTTACCTCTACCCTCTAAGTTTATTCACTTTGTCCTTCCTCTAGCACAACTTCGCCCATGTCTTGTTGTCCCCCTGACACTCGACTTAGTTGAATGGTTGCGACCACTTATACTTCACATATACCCCCAACCAAGGGTAGTCTTGAGTCTCCATACATCTTGACTTCGACCATGTACCTCTTCCAAATTCCTAAGCTCATCTAAGTATATTTCACGAAGCCCTTTGCTTCTGGGAGTCATGTCCCCCTTTTTTTGTCGACATCAACACAATTTTCCAGAAGGGTGATAGTATCTTGATTCTCATTACCTATCCAATGAGAGATCTCAGACGACACAGGGAGAACCACAATTTATCTCTGATGTCGTTGACCCCCATAACATTCGACATCAACACTTTCTCATGTTACGCTGGGTCTTACTTTGCGACTATTGCAGTTATTTCTCATATTTGCCGAAGACCTCTGAACCTGGCTGGGCTATCAATGCCTACAAAATCCATGATACTTCTTACAAATATCGCTGCCTACTGTTCAGAGTAAGTTTCTCCGCAGAATTGTCTTCTGCCTTTATCACGACCACCCCTGAGGGCACTGCAGTTGTCTACATCAACACTTCATTCCACTTTTTTTGAGTTACATGACACGAGCATGGGGCATGCCCACCTCATTTGTACACAATTTATTTTTACACACCTTATGGAAGGTTGAGTTCTACAAGTTCCTTTTTCCCTCCAACAGATAGCTTTGGAAAATCCCACTATTGATATCTATTACAACAACACTTTCATTAGAAGAAACATTGATGGATTTCGGCTATACGTATGCTCCTAACCTCAGCCATCAGGGGTAATCTGTTATCACCAAAATTTCGTCCGCAAATGGTTACAGGAATTCAGCATCGCCAAATAGTTATGAGGTCACCCATGGACCAAAAATATCACAAACTCATTCCCAAAGGGTCAAAAACTATACAAATAGTGCAAACATTAAAGGGTGCTATGAAGACATAGGGCGCGTGCGCACATGTGCGAAACATAAACACAAGATTCGCGCACATGCGCACGATGCACGACTGTTGTCGCAAAAATCCATGCACCTGAGAAACGACGCATTTATGAGAGTGGTCGGCCTCCCACCCACTTCTGGTTCATCTTCCAAGTTGATTTGACACTCAAATCTAGACTGGATTCGACTGGGTGGCTGGTCAAAGACCTAGAAATTCCCTAATTAGCCTCTTTACACACTACAAACTAGTTGGACAATAACTCAAAGGAATGCTATAAAAAGGCCATGGATACACTTCATTTTTCAAGGAATTCATAGAAAAGTTATGCTGCCATTATTCTCTTGAGGAATCTTATATCCTTTCCAAGAGTATACTTGCATCATTGCATTGGGAAATCCATCTCACCCCTTGAGTGGATTAGCAAAGAATTCTTTCACCATTTTCATTTTCATTTTCAAAGTTGTAATAAGAGCTTATTTGTGGGGGTCCAAGAGCCCTCCCTTGGAGGAATAAGGGACTCATAGTCCTCTTGCTTCTTGGTGTTTTCTTTCACTAATATCAGCCTTATCATTGGTGACATGGGTCTCATTGTTCTTTTTGTCCTTATGTCCCTATGTTTATTAATTTAGTTGTTGTTTTATTTCTTAGTTTAATTCTTAGTTGTTGTTTTATATTTCTTTTTCTAACCCTTTTCCTTACAACTGTCCTGCTTATAAAACCAAACTAAGCTTTCAAGCACCTCTATTTTTCTCACTAAGGTGATGAAAGAGGTGCAACACACATGATTGGTACATACTTGGTACATGGTTGGTTTCACTTGTTTATGGTACGGGTTGATTATAGATTGTTTGGTATAGGTTGGTGCATGGTTGATGCACTTGTTTATGGTATAGGTTGATTACAGGTTGAGGTACAGGTTGATGTATGGTTGATGCATGGTTCAGGTTTATTGGTACATATTTACAATGGTATATCTCACAGTGATAGTGTGACAATGGTTCCATCATTCTACGTCTACTTCAGGGTGGTTGGACGGGGCAAGGATAGGTGGTTGTAGCCACCTTCCGGTTGTAGCTAGAGAACATAGGGGGTTGTAGCCTCCTTCTGGTTGTAGCCAGAGAATTGGGGAGTTGGAGCTTCCATCAGGTTGTAGCCTGAGAAACTAGGGGGTTGGAGCATCCTTCCAGTTGCAACTGGAAAACAAAGGAAGTTGGTGCTTCCAATGAATGTAATTCTTCAAGACATATAAGATAAATCATTCTGTGGTTTTCTCCCGATTTGGGTTTCCACGTAAAACACTGGTGTACTGTGTATGTGTGTGATTTTTCATTTCTTATTGCTCATTATTGGATAATAATTCTACATTGATATAACACTTGGATTATTTGGAGAAAAAGGATTATAATTATGCTATTACTGATTCACCCCCCCTCTCAATAATCCAACAAAAAACAACGTCTACACCATAGACAATCTGAAACGACGAGGTTACCAAAGACTTCTTGGTTATGATTATGTCGACCCAAAAAGAATACTTGAGCTTAGAGTCCTAGGATTTCTTTTTTTTGGTCAACAAATTCTTTATAATCCTGATGAGATTTTTTTTTGATGACTGTGCCAGACCATTACCTTGAGGGTAATAGGGCGTGGTATGTGTCAAGTAAATGTTATGAATTCCATAGAAGTCTATCATGGCTTTGGAATTGAATGCTTGGTGTTGGTAGTAGGCCAAAGTGGAAAGAAGAAAGGTTGAACTGGAAAGAAGGATGATCATGGGGAAAGAAAGAATGAAGAAAATGAAGTAACACTTGGAGGGAAACACAACACGCGCGCATGCAAGGAAGCATGCACAAGGAAAGTGAAAGCTGGAAGGAAGAACAACACGCGTGCATGGGAGGAAGACCTAATGTCAGTAGGGTTAGGGTTTTTGTAATACATTGTAAACGACTGAAGATCCTGATATATATATANCACATAGGTATAATAGCGGGTTCCCCTCTTTTTGTTATGTAAGTTTGGTTCCCGATTAGTTCAATTTTGTATTGTCCATACTGGTTATGTACGAGCCGATACGATATGTAATGTTGTGATGAACTATTTTGTAAGCTGTTGAGCTATAGAGGAGAGGAGAGAAGGAAGATATGAGGATTAGATCACAGGCCGTGGAGCCTGGTGCGATCTAGTTCACCTCACACAGATATTACCCATCTGAGGATAATTGTAAGCACGCGACATTGGAGATGCATAACTACCATAATAAAAGATCCAAGAGCCAAATCTTTGTGGACGTAGCCTAGGAGAGGGTGAACCACGGTAATATCTGTGTAATGTGATAAATGCATGTATGTCTTTACTTTCTTTTAGCAGTTAATTGTTGTGCTTAATGAATGAGTTATTATATTGTTATGGAATACAATGACATGTTAATAGAATGACCTCTAAAGACAATGCGTAATCGTGAATAATAATAGATTGCAATCACCATTTATAATAGCTAGCCCTGAATAATGAACCCCTATCTCATACTCAATCCTGGACTGTAAACACCTGAGTCTTACAACCACCCATTTAAATCTATCTCGGGTGAGATTGTGCAATGAATTATGTGTGCTGTGTTGCCTTTTGGTTCACCAGGAGGTCCGATAGTTTTAGAGGTTTTGTTGGAAACCCGGAAAGACATGAACCCTGGGTCAATAACTCAGATGATAGAGTAGTAATTAGTAACCAAAAAATGGTTCCGTTGCCGTTGGAAGGAACAAGAGGAGGACTAAGTAGAGGAGATAGAATGAGCGAGAAAAGAACAACGAAAAGAAGAGAGGAATGCGCCATTATGAGTGAATGTTGAGACCGTGGAACCCCAGAAAAGAAGAAATTGAAGGTTGGTTGAGAACTAAAGAACTAGAGTTTGTACAAAAATACAATAGAAACCCTATAATCACACCACAAAAATATCTGGACAAATATGTGTTTATTGATTTACACAAAGTCTTTTTTTGTGATTTTCCGCATATTATACATGAGTGGATACTAAGGTTGAAGGATAACCATGCGACGAACCAAATTTAACATCTATATTGGACCCCAGTATAGACTGAGTAGTTACAAAAGGTGAACAAAAAATTCACCTGCATAGTAGACTTCTGGCTTGATAGTATTGTTGTAGGCTTCATAACAGAGTTTGTAGTTGACACAACGAATTCATACAACGCAACAGAGCAAGAATTTCTATGTGGACCTCGAGGAAGGTACATTCGATCACTGTATACTTCTATCAAGATACTATTATATAACAAAGGTGTAATGACAATGGAATCAGACATCTAAAATTCCCTACATGCATGGGGGAAGGGGGGAAACACTGACATAAAGGGGATAAATGGAAGGAGGTAAGAATAAATACAAGAAAGAGGAGGAACCCTTGGACCTAATCATGATGGATGATGACCATATCAAGTGGATCTTGTCATCATCAGGAAAGACACATGATGCAACACCCCTACCTTAGAAGGTTCTTCTTGAACTCTCGGTCTAAGGATCATTCTTAATCTCCCCTTTGAGTTTGATTGACTCTTTGATTCCCCATGGGAATCTTCAACACACAAGTGTTTCCATAGGTCCTTCTTAGGAGTTACACCTATGAGAACAAGCACTAAATGAAAACTCTTACCCACGTGACCAACTGATATGACCAAAACCATTTTCCGAAAAGGTATTTTGGGTTTCACAACTTTTCGATTTCTGATATGAGTCCCTCTGGCTCCTCCAATCCCCAAAACCCTAAAATGGACTGATGGTTCACTAGCTTCTCTCTTAAATTTTCAACTATATGACCTCAGTCACGTCCTGGGGTCCACCTCCAAGCGCGTCAAGATTTCACGACTCGTGAGTTCATGATACAAAACTCCTTGGTTTCCTCGAAGTCCGAACTCGTGACTTCTTTGTTGTGGATCGACGGTCCAGATCCTCTTATGATCTGACGGTCTAGATCCTTTCGAGATTTCACAAATCGGGATTTCGCGACTCCTGACTTCTCGTCATGACTTTCACCACACTCTCAAATTCCAAAACATTGAAATTCAAAGTGCTAGATCAATGGCTCCTGTTGATCTAGATATGACAACCACTAGTCCTCCTAAGCTTGTGAGTGCTGAAAGACACTCAACCTTAACCCTTTATCTGATCTGCAAGATCCAATGGTCCACGAAACTTTGGTGATTATCCCTCTGATAATTTCAACCGTCCGTTCAGACTTCTCAAAGACTTCTGCCCAAATACTTCACATCTTTTTCCTCTTGAACTTAACTTTCTGCGAGGTGACTCCAGACCTCGTCCTTCCTTCGAACTCCTTCCAAGTATATATCCTTCTTGAGCTTTTTTCTGCAACAAACTCAAGGATTTATGAAGGATTATTGCGTGCACTCCTTGCATCATTCACAATAACCTCGGGTTATTTCACACTTCCAATTCTATGCATTCCTTGCAACAACAGTTCTTCAACCTTCCTCCTTGGTTGGATGAATCTAAAACTTCAGCCAACCTATGCACACCTTGCATGACTCTGTGCTATACTTGCACTTCTACTGGTATGAGGACAACGATATCTCTCCTGAGCTTCTCTTTCTGAGGTGAAACTCAAAATCCCGTCAATGCACTCCTTGCAGACTTTCATTGCACTCCTTGCAGGAATTCTCAGGAAGAGAAACAATTGAAACTCATACTTCCTCTCTCACAGACTTCATACATTCAACATGAAATCAAGAGAATACATACACACATAGCATTGAAATAGAATGCATAACAGAGAACATAAACCAACTGTAAACATACAATTCAATAGATGAAAATAGTGACCATGATACACCATGAAATGGAATCAAATCATTCTTATATTAATTCCAGTGTCTCTGTACATGGGTTCAATAGCAACAACTATCTTCTTATACCACTTCTACTATATCAGTTCTCCTCTGCTCTCCTATTCTCTTGCTCTACAACTTACAAATTACAATGAGAATAATCCTTCAATACAATACATACGAGGGAGATTTATAGAGTTTTCCCTCCTACAATCTAAGCTATCTAATCAAAATTAAAAACTACAACTACTTTACATTCATTACAATTAAATGCCTCCATATCCGACAGATGAGAGCAACGCTCAAGATCTGTTTTACAATATTCAAAACATAAATGCAAATACATCCTCCTAGATATTAAATTAATGCTGCATCTTTCAAATTCAAAACATTCTCAAAATATGTGCTGGTGCATTTCCAGCTGTCCTTTTCTTTTGCACTCTCTTTGCTGGCTTTCTTACGATGCTCCTGCATCATACTCCCTTGGCTGAAAAATTCATGGACTCCTATTCACGAGCTCCTCCAGCGTCTGTCCATGGTTCTGGATACTGGCTTCACTTTCCCAACTTGCATCCTCATTCGAGTGTCCTTTCCATTTGATAAGATACTCAAGATGTGTCCTCCTCCGGGTCTTCTTGCTAACTCTCTGATTAATTGTCTTTTCCATTTGCGGATTTTCAACTACAAGCATCTGCTTGACCCTCTGAATTTCCTTCTGATTCATTTTTCCTTCTGTTTCATCTGCTCTGTAAGGATACATATCTACTACATTGAATATGGGTTATATGCCCACACCATCTAGAAATTCTATCTCATAAGCATTTTCCTCGAATTTCCTCAAAATCTTACATAGCCCTATCTTTTTCATCTTCAACTTATTATATGCTCCCCTTGGGAACCTTTATTTTCTCAGATGTGCTAAAACTAAATCTCCCACTTTGAACTGAAGTTCTCTTCTGTGTTGATCTGCTTTGTGCTTGTATTCCTGGTTGGAATTCTGCAACCACTCTTTGATTTTACTGTGGATCTCCCGCATCTCTGCTGCAAAATATTCTTCTCCAGCACTCCTGAATTCACTCTTCTCTAAGTATCTCAACTCAGATACTCCTCTCGGATACATTCTATATATTATCTAAAATGGGCTCTGTCTTGTGCTCTTATTAGGTGAGTCATTATATGCAAATTCTGCTTGTGGCAGAATCTGATCCCACTGACTGTGATGTTTAGCTACAAAACTCCTTAACAAATCTCCCAAGCTTCGATTTACTACCTCAGTCTGTCCATCCATATGAGGGTGATATGCTGAGCTAAAAGATAAGTCTATTCCCAGCTTCTTCCATAGATTCCTCCAGAAATGACCAACAAATTTGGTATCTCGATCTGAACAATACTCTTGGGTAAGCCGTGAAGTCTAACAACTTCTTTGAAAAACAAGTTTGCAACGTGTGTTGCATCACTGGTTTTCTGACATGGAATGAAATGTGCCATTTTTGAGAATCTTTCGACTACCAAAAATATGGAATCACAACCTCTCTATTTCCTCGACAGTCCTAACACAAAATCCATGCTTACCGCATCCCACGACCTCTCTGGTATTGGCAATGGTTGATACAATCCTGTATTCTATATTTTCTCCTTTGCATGATGGGAAATTATACATTGACTGACAAATTTCTTGACATCCATCCTCATCCCTGGCCAATAATATAAGCTGTTCAATTGCACAATTTTTTTTATCATGGTCGAAATGTCCAGCCAATCCCCCACTATGTTTTTCCTTCAGAAGATTCTCTCTCATAGAACTCTTCGAAATACACAACTGATTTCCTTTGAATAATAATCCATCCTGAATTAAATATTCAATCCATTGGATTTTGTCTCTTAGAATAGGATTCTCACAGGCTTCATAAGCGTCCTTGAAATCTGAGTCATCTCTGTACATATCCTTCAAGCTATCAAAACCTAAGGTCTTCACGCGAAACTCCTGCAGAATCAAACATTTCCTGCTCAACGCATCGACAACCTTGTTAGCAGTTCCAAAAATGTGCTTTATAAAAAAAGTAAAGTTCTGCATAAATTCAACCCATTTCACATGCTTCTGGTTCAATTTTTCCTGTTGTGTTATGAATTATAAAGCATGGTTGTCTCTATACAAAACAAACTCTTTCGGAACCAAGTAATGCCTCCATTTCTTCAGTGCTTGTATGATTGCATAAAACTCTTTATCATACGTGGAATATTTCATCTTTCTCTCCTTCAACTTCTCACTAAAGTATGAAATCGACTTGTTTTCTTGACTTAAGACTGCTCTAACCGTGAATCCACTTGCATCACATCTAACTTGAAATGTTTTACTGAAGTCTGGCAAAACCAGAACTGGTTGTTCAGTTATCTTCTCCTTCAACAACTTGAAAATTTTCTCTGGTTCCTCTATCCAATGAAAATATTTATGTCTGTTATTGACTATGTCCATCATTGATGCACTAATTCCACTAAAATTTCTGATGAACTTCCTATAAAAGCTGGCTAATCCATGGAAAATTCTGACTTCAAAGATATTCATTGGCGATGACCATTATTTGATTGATTTTACCTTTTCAGGATCCATCTTCAACTCATTCGAAGAGATCACAAAACCTAAATAAATGATTTCTTTCTTCATGAAAGATGACTTCTTCAAATTTATCAACAACTTCTCTTACTGAAACCTCCTTATCACTAGAGATTAATGTTTCAAATGTTCTTCCTCAGTCTTACCGAAGATCAATATATCATCTAGATACACAATTACAAACTTTCCAATGAAATCCTTCAAGACTTCGTTCCTTAATCTCATGAAGGTACTTGGCACATTCATCAAACCAAATGGCATGAAAATCCATTCATACAGTCCTTTGTCTTGAATGCTATCTTCCATTCTGTTATCACCCCATAAATTATGGGAATCAACTGGTGACTGGGATATTATCTGTCTCTAGTGTTTTTGTTGACAAATGATTTTTCATTCTGCAAATAATTTGTAATTTTAAGAAAATAAAAAGAAAAAGAAAAGAAAAAGAAAAATAAAGGAAAAAGAAGAAAAGGAAAGAGGGCATAAAAGAATTGAAATGAAATCCCCATGCAATAACAGTAACTTGGCCATACCTTTCAAGCATGGCCAAGTTCTTTTTAAATTTAATGTTGATAGATTAGTGAATAAATCTGGCCAGACTGTCTAATCCTGGTCAGATAGCCCTTAGGTTAGATTAGTGAATAAATCTAACCAGACTGTCTAATCCTGGTCAGATAGCCCTTAGGTAGAGTAATTTCGTAATCCAACAGTTTAATCTAGGTTAATTGTCCTAGGAAGATAGGTTAGATCATAGGTTAGTTGCTTTATTGTTCCTGTCCATTAAAACCAACTTGAAGTCAAGATTACACCATGTTCCAAATGCTTAAAAGATAGTTGGTCAAAGTCCCATGATGGTGTCCCTTTAAAAAGTTGAAGAAAAACCCATAAAAGGCTCTTATCCTAAGTTTTCCCCCAAGTGCATGTGTTCTCTGCTCTTGATTTATGTTTCATGCACGTATCAATGGTCTCGATCACGGCGCTCAAATCTACGGTTCACAGAGGTTTCTGGACCCCCCCGACCATTCTGCCTTTAACCGGGGGGGGGGGTGTTATCCACAAATTTGGTCATTGTGATGATGTCATGATGATATCATGATGATGGAAAATCAAACTCTTTATCAAGAATACTTTCCTGAGAAAAGTTACAGTTGTCTTCTTCCAGAATTCACATTTTGAAACATGTTCGCAGGCTGCTTATATATTCACCTGCGAGAATGCTTGTTTCTCGCAGGTTTCTTTAAGCTGGGGTGCGAACTTCTCGCACTGTACTCATGGTTAGGGTGTGAACATGCTCTTAAAGGAGAAAAAGATAAATATCTCGAATCTTCTAGAAGGGAATCTTCTAGAAGGGTGAGTTGGCTTTCGAGTGGTTATTCAAGTACTGGAATTCCAGATATCTTGGGATCATTCCCTATCCAAGTAACTAAACTATCTTTTCCTATATATTGAGGAGATTTCTCATGGAAAGGGTTAAGTTGAGCAAGCAGCAAGTTAGCAAGAGATTGATTAGAGAATTTGTGCAAGACTGTATGGAGGACTGATGCTACAACAACAAGAGACAACAACAAGGTCATCAAAGTAGTTGATTTTCTTCATGCATGAGCAAGTGTGTGTGTCAGAGATAGAATCCATCGAAAGGAGACCTATGAAATCAAGGCTCAAGTTGTAAGTTTCACTTTCAATTAATTTAATACAGCAATATGTCCCTTTCCCATAAAGATGATATCACTTTATTACATAATTCCTTGATCATATGTATAGACTAGTCATTGAATAAGTTAATCTGCCTTTACTTCAATTGGTTCGTTTTGTTGTGATCTGGATGGGTCGAGAGCATTGGAGCGAAGAGCTTGGAACAACAGAGATCTAAGGAAAGCGTTCATAAGGTATGTCCATAACCCTTATCTCTTAGTTCATTCAATAGACTAGATCTAGGGAAAGTGTAGTATTCTGTCCTGTTTTGTTCTAGATACCAGGTGGATCTAGGGAGATAGGTTAGTGTCCGCACCTACGGATTTATCCCATAAAAAAATTGGCGACTCCACTGGGGATACGATCCCTTTTTCTTTTTGGTTTCTGAACTTTCTGTGGCCATTTTCTCTGCTTGCATTTTTCTTTTGATTTGTCTGTCTCTGAGTCCTCAGAATACCCTGAGAGACCTTCTGGGTCTATAAGCCAAATTGATTTTTACTTGCTTTTTTAAAATTTTCATTAGTTTCAGGGATTCTCGCATTGTGCCCATTTGAATCCTGTGAGAACCTTGACAGTTCACACTCTGCATATACATTTCAGTGCGGATAGTTCACATGCTGCATCAAAGTGGCCTGCGAGAACTATAGTTTCCCGCACTGTGTTCCACACTGGCCTGCGAACAATTTTTTGAAATTTTTGAATTCAAACTTTGACTCTGTCAATAGCTCATATATGTTGATTTAGACCTCTTTGGCTTGTTAAATCAATGACTTACCTATATTTTTCTATAATTGGCTTGCTGGAACTGATCTAGGTTTTCTAGGTGTTTTCTTGCCTTTGAAGCTTGACTTTCATTTCTTAGCTCTTGTTGGCATTTTCATTCTCCCTTACTTCTGGAGTTGAGTGTATCTGACTGGCTGAGAACCAGGGATTGGTTGAGAGTTGAGTGTTTGGTGTTTCTCTTGTACTTGTTGGTTCGAAAGGAAAAAATTTTCATTTACATTGAGAAGCTCCTTGGTTTGCTTTTGTTTTTGATTTCATTGAAAGTATTGGATTGGGTTATTTTGTTTGAGTCTTTATAATTTGGTTTTTCTTTTCTCATTATTCAGAGTTCTGCTTGGAAAGTGAACTGCATGTTTTCTTTCAAATTTTGTTTTTGCTTTTTGCGAGAACATTGAAAATCAAAGTTTTAAGAGTATTGAAGTTTTGAAAAAGACATATGGAACTTTCTCATTGATATATGATTGTTTACAGTGACATCTAAAAGGAAATTGAACATTGCATTTGCATTGTAGTATTGAGTTTGATTCGGAAATTGTTCTCTCTCTCCCATAACTAGGATTCATTGAATGAAACGAATTTTATTTCATCATATCCTTGCATTATTTGGGTCAGAGTCACACATCACGAGTTTCATTTCCATTGCCTTTGAGTAAACAACAGCCTGTAAAAACATTGCGTAATATTAAAATCGATCTAGTAACTCTTTTCTAGGGATCTTTTACACCAACATTTAGCTAGGCTAGTGCTTTGGAGTAAGAAGAGAGACACACTCTCCAATAGCTCAAAAAAAAACAATAGCATCTTGAGTTAGGGAGTGTAAAATTCCATTGGCAACATATTGTCCTGGGAAGCCCTTCTAACACAAGGGTCAAGCATTAGGTCGCATTGGTGTTGGCAGAGTTACTAACCCTGCTTTGTTGACATCGGTGTAGAGATTGCACGTATTACGGGGGTCACTCCGAGGTATACCCACAATTATGAGTGGAAGCCTTTGAGTTGATTTCGGGCTAGATACCCTGCCTTTGTGTGTGGATCGGACTGACAACTGTTTCCCTAGGTTGTACTGTTGTTTGTGGTGACCTTAGTGGCTTATCTCTCTAGGTTCTTACCCAAGGTGACTGTGGAGGGGAAAGTCTTCACGGTACCTGGAATTGACGTTGATCAAACTCACTCGGGCTCCTTGGAGGGTATACCCACGATTATGTGTGGGAGCTTGCACCAGGGTGTAAGTTTGTTAAGCAGGTCGTCAACGTAACTTTTCCATCTTAGCCCCGCCCCTTCTCGTCTCGTTGTTGCGACGTTGGATTTCATCACCAACTAGTGGCTTCGATATTGGAAGGTATTGTTTGCTTGGTGATTGCTTCTAGTTTTTGTTTACTAGTGCGTTCTGATTGTTTCTCGAAGTGGACCATAGGATTTTCGTTGAGGAGTTGATTATTTGTTTACAATTTCTCCCCCACGATGTTCACGTAGGAAGCAAGGTTTGTCCCCAGAACATCCGGAAGCTTCCGAACCTTTGCATACGGCAACACCTGAGGGTACCCCTAAGGACTCTCCTCGTCCGGGTGAAATTCCCCTTGTTACTCTACCTCACGTGGACATAAGTGATGTCCCATAAGTTTTTACACCACCTCCACAAGTAGAACCCACTGATCCTCTTGCTGAATTTCAGATTACCAACACTGTAGAGGATTATCGCATTCATCGTGGTGAACAACCTGTTGGATGGATAAATCCTTCTGAAGAAACTTTTGTTACCTCCTTTGAATCAACTGCTGGGCCGTCTCACAGTGTAGTAGGCCAAGATCCTTTTTGGTCGGGTGATTTCTGACGAGTCGGTTTTGGTACTGAATCATCCCCTATCTACGAAATCAACCCTCCTGTGTCTTTTGAACCAGAGACTACACTAGAGACTACCACTTATCGTTTTGTTCTCCCTCCCGAGATGGCCCATATCACAAATACTACAAGTGTCCAAACCGACATTCTTACCACTACTCTTGCCCCTATTAATACCCAACGAACTCCTGAGGCTAACCCAAATTTACCTCCTGGTTACCATGCACTGAATCCTTTGTTGAATATTCCACATCCAACACCTCCACAAACTCCAGCTGGTTCTCTAGGTGGCCCTCAGTTTCTTGGGCATCCTATTCCCAGTTTCATCCCGACACTCCCGCAGTTTCCTACTGGCAATCCTAATACTATGATCCGGATTTTATGAGCAGAACGAAATGAATACAGATTATTAATAGTTGCTTAACACGAAAATAACAGAGATACAGTAAAACTGGTTTTCTATTAAATAACGAAATAAGCTGAAACTGTAAAAATGCAGCGGAAACAAGCT
>ML790777.1:406437-420933 GCA_009831015.1 Picea engelmannii | reverse complement strand
GTTTTCCCAAAAAACATCGTTTAGGGCCTCAAAATGGCCCCGGAAGTTAAAACTGCTAAAAATAGTAAATTACCAAAATTGCTAGAAACATGTTTTGGGCCAGTTGGAGAAGGTGGGTGGCCACCGATATCCACCTGGATCATACTAGTAGCATTATCCAGACTGTTGCACCCAACTTGCACAATCCTGTAGGTGGACAGGGTAGTACGTTTCATTTTCCTTTGCCTGGACTTAACACAGTTACTAACCAACCTACGGTTGGTATACAACTTCCGGGGGGAACTGTCCCTTTGATCGGGGTACCAACCTCACCTTTAGAAAAAAACATACCTCCTGCTTTGGCCCAGTATTGGAATCAAATTATGCAAAACTTTCCTCAAAATGCTGGGGGGCACCAAGCTATCCCTACTATAGGCCAACCATATCTAGGTGTGACTAATCCTATTTGGGGGTCAAGTCAGACAACTCAGGCTCAAACTCAAAGTCAAAATCCTTGGGGATACTACCCTATCCAACCATCACAGAGCCAACCAGGGTCTTCCCTCTGGGGGCAGACTGCATACGGTCCCACTGGTCTACCGACAGGGATTCCACCCCAAAGTCACCAGTATCCACAAGTGAATTGGCAATTGCCTTTTCTTGCTACTCTGGATCTGCCCAATTTGTCTAGGATTCTTAATGATCCTATTCGTCACTCTCCCCAATGGCCTGCTATTCCTGCAAAGCTTCCATCGGACATTCCAAAATTCGATGGGAAGGTGGGAGAGGACCCAAATAATCATGTCATGACTTTCCATTTGTGGTGTTCGTCCAACTCGTTGATGGACGACTCCATTCGATTGCGTCTTTTTCAATGAACTCTTACAGGTGCTGCTGCGAAGTGGTACATTGAATTACCACGAGGTTTCTTTTTCGATTTCAACACCCTTGCAATGGCCTTTCTAACACACTACCAGTTACCGATTCGATACGATACCGGAAATGAGATTTTAACCTCCTTCAAACAAATCTCAGGCACTCATATATCCGATCATATTCATGAGTGGCGACGGAGGAGATGTCTTATTAAACTTGAGCTTCCTGATCAATTACTGGCAGAATGGTTTACCAAGTATTTTGTAAAAAAATTTGGAAAAGACATTGCTATGGGAGGTGTTGTTAGAGAAGAGCAGGCTATTAGTCGTGCTCAATATCTTGATCTCGTTTATTCACAAACGGGAACATTGTATGATTTATTACCTAATTTACCTCGTCCTGGTACTTATGCTACTTCTACTGCTTCAACTGCCTCGCATGCAGCTAATGGTGTGATTGGTTCCACTCATAGCCACTCCCATTTCATTTCAACTACAACCCCGAAATCCAATTCTTCTAATGTGCAAAGTGCTCCGTCTCCTGCTCCTCCCGCCGGTAAAACCTCTGAAGTGAACGCTGTTCAATCTACACCGGCCGGTAAGACTAAGTCTAGAAAAGGGAGAGGAAAGAATAAGGAGGGTAAAAACAATAATCCAAATGAGAAAATAAAATCTCCTCCTGTTGATGAATGGGATAAGCACAAACCACGCTACCCTTGCCTTATCTGTGGTGACGATCACTACACGAAGGATTGTCCGAGACGTGCCGAGGTTAACAAGTTCCTTCAAGGAACACCCAAGCCCTCTACACCGAAAGTATTGTCTCAACCCTTCCCGTCTCAACAACAGGATTCGTTGGTCATTCACGACCAACCTTCTACTTCTACATCTTCTTATGTTTTGATGTGCACCGGTGATTCCAAGAAAAACAATGTTGCGCTCGCCACTAGAGCTAAAGATTATACCCCTTCTAAGGAGAAGGTGGACAATTTACTTCTTGATCTGGTACAAGCCTCTCCACCGAACCCACCTACGAACGGTCCTCTTCATCTCGAATGACCGAGTCTTGATACAGTTTTACGACCTCCGAAAGGTGTCGTTAAGAAGTCGACATTCAATCCTCATGCTCGGGCAGCCTAGAACTATAGTATTGTCGAAGATCTGGCCCAAGCACCTTCAATGATGTCTGCCCTAGAAGTCCTTCAATCTTTTCCTGCACAACGAAGGGCGCTGTTGAAATCTATCAGTGGTATTGATCCAACAGATGAGAATCTGATAGTGTTTAACTTGGAAGATCATGTTCCAAGGTTACCCTCACAACTTGCGTTTCAAATCCAAGTTGTGGTCTCCGACAAGAGTATTTTCCGAACTGTTGTTGATGAGGGTGCCTCTACGTGCGTAATGTCTTTTTCTTGTTGGAAATCCATTGGCTCTCCCCCGTTAAACGAATCCCTAAACACTTTGCAAGCCTTCAACGGCTCGGGTTTTAAACCTTATGGTGTTCTTCCGTCGTTTCCTGTCACTCTGGAAGGTAAGACCGTCCAGGTGGAAGTGGAAGTTTTTGATACTCCCTTGGATTACAATCTTCTACTTGGTCGAAGCTGGGTCGATTCTATGCATGCTGTCGTGTCAACCCTTTTTCGTGTCTTACATTTTCCTCACCAGGGAAAAGTGGTTACCATCGATCAACTTGCCTTTTTTAATGCTGATACTCGCATGGGCAACGTGCCGTTCATATCCAACACCCCTCTGGGTTATGAGAATGTTGGTGTCGGTCTTTTAAAAGACTCGTTGTTAATGGGTACTTTACCCATACCACCACCACCCAATATTCCAAGCCCGTCAGTTGCTTCCATTAATATGATCTCTACTGTACCTCATGAACTTCCTGTGTATGCTGACCCTTGGATAGTCCCTGATCCTGGAGATCATTTTCGTTTTGGCTACATAATGCCGTTAAGTCCGGTTGAGTCTGCTTATCAAGCCATTCAATCGACATCCCTTACTATTTCTTCTTTTGACGAATTGTCTCCTGATCCTTTCCGTGTCATCTTTCCCACTGATGAGATGATCATGTTCGTCATGGAAGACACCCCTTGGGACGACGGGCATCATCGTTCCATATTGTTTCTGGAACAACAAACTCTTGAGAATTATCAGCGGATTTCTACTCCGTCGACCATTGTTGTTATATCCACGGTTTCCCAATCTACACGAGATGTGTTTGCGGAAGGAAACCTTAGTAAAATTTCACCCACGATACCCATAGATATTTCCGTGAAACCTGGGATCATTGAGAACGTTCATATTGGAGCTTCGTGTTCTCCTGAAGAAATTGTCACTTATACTTCATTATTCAAAGAATTTTGTGACATCTTTGCATGGAGTTACGAAGATATGCCGGGTATTGACCCTGCTATCGTTGTTCATGAGATTAAGACATACCCCGGAGCTAAACCAGTCCGACAGCGCCTCCATCCTGTCCATCCACATAAAGTGGTAGCCATTAAACTTGAAGTTGAAAAACTTCTTAAAGCCGGTTTTATTTATCCCGTGGCATTGACAGAGTGGGTTTCCAACCCAGTACCAATTGATAAGAAGGGTGGTAGCATACGAGTTTGCGTTGATTATTAGGATATCAACAAAGCTTGTCCAAAGGACAATTTTCCAACCCCTTTCGTCGACCAGATCGTCGATGACTGTGCCGGTAGTGAAATCTTTTCCCTCATGGATGGATTTTCCGGCTATAATCAAATCAATATCGCTCCTGAGGACTAACATAAAACAGATTTTATTTGTCCTTGGGGTACTTTCGCTTACAGAAAACTCCCTTTCGATCTAAAGAACGCAGGTGCTACGTTCCAACGTGCTATGTCTTATGCATTTCACGATATTAAGCATATTGTTCAACCCTATTTGGACGATTTGCCGGCTCATTCTTTACGTCGAGTCGATCACCCTAAACATCTCCGAGCTATTTTTGTTCGTTGTCGATTCTATCGCATTCACCTGAATCCTCATAAATGTGTCTTTTTTGTAGAATCAGGTCGTCTCCTTGGTTTCATTGTTTCACGCCATGGGATCCGGGTAGATCCTATCAAGGTCAAGGCGATTCTTAATCTCCCTCCTCCTTATTATTTGCGTCAGTTACAAATTTTGCAAGGGAAAGCGAACTTTCTTCGTCATTTCATCCTGAATTATGCCGAGCTTACTCGAGGTTTCACCCCTCTTCTAAAGAAATATTCAGAGTTTGTCTGGGATACCGCTGCTCACACCGCTTTTGAGGCTTTAAAGTTATCCCTTACCAAAGCTCCTCTTCTTTTTCCTCCGGATTATAGTCGAGATTACTTTCTTTATCTAGCTACGTCTGAGTATACTATCGGCATGGTCCTCATTTAGGAGGATGATAACCACGATGAACATGTTATCTATTACTTGAGCAGAAGTTTATCATCCACGGAAATCAAGTACCAACATGTTGAGAAGCTAGCCTTGGCTGCTGTCCAAGCAGTCCAACGTTTTAGTCATTATATTCTCTCCAGGAAGACTATAGTGATTTCACACTGTAACCCCATGAAACATATATTGACACGTCAATTGTTGGGGGGCAAGTACTCCAAGTGGATTGTTATTCTCTAGGATTTCGATTTGGAATTCGATCGCGCCACGTCGAAGAAGTCTCTAGTTTTTGCTGAGTTAATTTGTGATTTTCCCCACACTGCCACGGAAAAAGTAGCAGTTGATTCGTTACCTGACGAATCACTTTTTCTTATCGGTACCAACGATATTTGGTATGGAGATATCATTATATATCTCCAAACTCAAACTTTCTGACCTGGTTTTTCTAGTAATGAACGACATCGTGTCCATTACCAAACACGTCATTATATTATCCTCGGTGATACTCTTTATTGTTGAGGCATTGATTCTGTCTTTCGGCATTGTTTGACTTTTGATGAAGCTGAGAAAGCTTTGAATGACTGCCATTCAGGAGCATGTGGCGGTCATATGTCTGGGTATGCCTCTGCCCAGAAGATCTTACATGCAGGTTACTTTTGGCCTTCCCTATTCACCGACTACATTACTGCTGTTCAGAAGTGTCATGCCTGCCAAACTTATAATCATAAGATTCGATCGCATCCTGCTCCACTTCATCCCGTAGTCTCTGTAGGTCCTTTCGCTAAATGGGGCATTGATTTCATGACATGTCACCCTCACTCGACCGGGGGGCATGGTTACATTATTGTAGCTGTTGATTATTTCACAAAGTGGGCCGAGGTGATGCCGACATTCGATAATAATGGGAAGACTACAGCCTTATTCATTTTCAACCATGTCATCACTCGTTTTGGTGTTCCTCAAGCTATCGTTACTGATCATGGTAGTCATTTTAGAAATAATATGATGTTTGAACTTACAGAGAAGTTGGGCCTTCGTCATGATAGCTCAACACCCTATTATCCACAGGCCAATGGCCAGGTCGAAGCCATTAATAAGGTTCTTATAACTATGATTCGACGGATGATAGGAATCCATAAAACTAGCTGGCACACGATGTTATTTTCGACATTGTGGGCATATCAGACATCTGTTAAGTCTGCCACGGGATTCACGCCGTTTCGATTAGTTTATGGCATGGAATCCATTCTACCAATAGAATGTGAAATACCTTCTTTGAAGCTAGCTGTAGAGCTCTTGTAATAGAAGCCCAGAAAAAACGTGTTAAGGCACAGTATGACAAGCATGTCAAACCTCGTGTCTTCTCTGAAGGAGATCTTGTTCTTCTATATGAACAGGATAAATATGTCCTAGGAGATGGAAAATTCGAACCAATGTGGCGTGGGCCTTACATTGTTAGCAGAGTTTTAGAAAAAGGAGCGTATGAGTTAGTGAATTATGATGGTGTACCTTTGAGTGAACCCAGGAATGGGTTGTACTTAAAGAAGTACTACACATAAGTCATTTGTGCATGAGTACTTGTATTTTATGTATCATACTGCGTGAGTGTGTTACTTTAGTTTTTCTTTTGATGTTATCTGGTCTCTACCCTTATGTGACGTTGTGTTTGTTTGCCAGATGTCAGAGTTTTCGCTACCTTATATTGGCTTCGCTGATGGTGCTAGCCGTAGTACCTGGAACCTAGCTTCCACTGCTTGGGCAATCTATGCCCTGACAAATGAACTCATCTCTCTACGAGGGATATGTCTTGGACGAGAAACCAACAACATTGTAGAGTATAGCGTCGTGGTCGAATTATTGGTTGATGCTATCTCTCTAGGAATTCGTCATTTGGTTGTTCGACTTGACTCATAGTTGGTAGTACTACAGCTCAGTAATGTATATTCTATTCGAAGTCCTACTTTATTAAGGGTATATTTGCGGATTCGCCTCTTGGAACGACATTTTGATTACATAGAATATCAACACATTCCGAGAAGTCTTAATACATTGACAGATGCTTTAGCTAATTATGTATTGGACAGACATTTAAATCACTTATAAAATCAAACACATTAAATTGTACACAAATGTAAAGTAAGTCAGTAGATCCCATGTATATATAACGATCAAAGTTTGTTTTTACAAAATGAGTCCGAAGACCAAAATATCAAAAAAGGAGCCCCTGGCTTCTACAAAAAGTGACATCACTAATGATGTTCACGATAGCACGCTAAGGTCCTAGCAACTCTATGAAGCAAATGACCCATAGAGGCAGAGACTCCCACGGTGTGACACTGATTGCGTCATGGGATCTCCTCCAGAGGCATCTCTAGAACGTCGGCCATCAGACCCTCTAAGTTTTTCTCCACTGTAAGATAGTCCTCGACATACTGGGGGACTGGAACTGCTACCTCTCCTCGACGCTGGACAGGAGAACTACCAGCTGGTCTATATGCCCCAACATCTGTGTTATCAACAAGATTTTGGTGTTAGTCTTCGGATAAAACCAAAAACATTTAATATGATGAAAATACAAAAACATCTAAAATGTTAAAAGTTGGTGTACTTCTTACCAATATTTCCCCACTGTGCGTCTTCAGGAAGGACAAGGTCAGGATCACCGTGAAAGTCCAAACCGACATACGCATAATCCTCTATCATCAAAACCTGGCCTTGAAGCCAGTCGAAAAAGCGATCGTCATACCTGATGATCAGTCCTGTCACATGTCTAGCAATAAGTTGGCACCATCATAACATCCGTGGATCCCTGGGACCCAGAAAGTGCCAATCAGCCTGAAGCCTATACACTGGGACCCTCTCATAGAAGAAAGACACCAGCAATGATCCATAACCAAACTGCTTTAGATCTCCACGCCTCCTTTTGGTCAATTGTTTCTTGAGGTTGCGTAACACTGCGTCAGCCCAGTTGAAGACCCGTGGCTCGACACACTCGAGGGCATACTGAAAGTAGCTCTGTAGAGCCATATGCGGGGAAACACTTCCTACCATGCGAGCTATAGTAAAGAGAATGGTACGGAGAGTTATATCAGTAACTCCCCAAATGGCCACTTTCCCTTTTTGTCGTTCAGCCTCTGGCACACAATACTGTCGACAATACTCACTCATTTTCATACCACCCCTGCGGTTACCAGTCAAACTGACATAAGAACCCCGTCTTGACAACCCGGTCAGGAAATAGATATCCTCAATATCAATCATCAATGTGTGAGCACCGACATTAAAAACCTGCTGATCCGGATCCCACATCTGGACTAAATGTTCCAACAATCGCACTTGGGCTCTCATGCCCGGTATGCGGAAATACTTTAGGAGACCGCAATCTCTTAAAGCAGCAATGGTTTGAGGGTGATTCTCGACGGTGGAATTATCATCCTTGTGTTCTCTTTCCCTCCATTCGAGCACCATTGTGATAGTTATTAACCTGCATAACAACCATGTGAAGCTAGTTAATGATTTGAAACATGAGGAAAATTGGTTTTATTGGCTAAATATTATAAACATTTTGGAAACTGCGCTGTTCGCAGGTGGCTTTAGTGCACAGTGTGTACTTCTCACACTGTATCTTAAGCCCACCTACGAGAATGAGAACTTATCGCAGGCCCCATATGGGCAGCATGCGAGAATCCTCATTCACGCATAGGGTTTAAAACAATACCTCAAAACTTGAAATTTAGCCACTCAAATCATGAATTTAAACCATGAAAGGCTAGGGAATTAAGAACTTACCACTTTGATCCAGACGGTTCGTGGAATGATGCCCCGACGCTCCTGAAAATCGACGATGAAGATCGGAGGTAAAATGGAAGTTTTTGCACTACAATGGTAAATGGGTAAAACAATATGGTAAAAATGAATGGTAAATTTGTTTTATTTACTTTTTACCATAGTAAAAGTGGTTTTTTCATATTTATTCACTCTTTTACCCTAATTTCTAATACAAAAGTGAGAATAATGATTTGCAGGTATCCAATGCAGATGATTATGGACGAAAAACTTTTGCAATATGATGTGTTTTGTTTCCTATGGTTTTTCTCAAGTGTCTTTTATCCGTTCTTACACTGGTGAAAAACCTAGAATGTGATCGAGCGTTGTTTTATCCCTTTTCTGGGCTCGATGTGGTTACACGAAAAAGGAACCCCCCTGGAGTTAACTTTAAGCTCTTTTCATGACTCCCTAAACATGAAAAGATTATCGAGTGATCTTTCTCTTTTCACACTCGTTAAAGTATTTGAAGTTATGCATCCTTCGAGCGATAGTTTAACCCTTTTTCGGTCTCGTTGGACTATTGTACAAAAAAGGCACTGAGAGAGTTCTCTTTTGAGTGTTTTTCCAAACTCTATAATCCTGAAAAACCTTCGATTTTTCTATCTCTGGACTCGTTAAACAAACATTGACTGACCCGTAATGGGACCGAACCACTCCTTCTTAGGGTTCGTTAAAAATACCCCGAGGGACTCGTCCGAAGGATGAGCTTATATCAACAAGCATATGTGATCCTCTTCAAGCTTGTGTAAAAATAAAGAGGTACTTGCCAAAAATGGTGGGGGAAAATTTAGGAAAGGGATATGTTTCATCTTTGTGTTAATTGGCAGTAAATGTCTCTCTTGAACATGACACCCCCTATTCATCATTTGAAGCCGTTTTGGGAAATCCATTTGTCTCTCATTCGATTCAATAACAAGGTCTTTCCATGTGTCATCTTTGAGTCAATGCTGCCAAATCATTGGTCGTGTCGTCCATATGTTCAAGAGCAGTCCAACCTCTATTTGAGTCGGCCATCTCTAGTTATCCATCTTCCTCGTGTCGGCCTTCCCTATGTCCAAAGTCCAATTGCTACATACTCTGTTTCACTTTCAAACTCTGTTACTCATTTCGTGTCACTGATGTGGGATACATTAAGGCCCTCCTGTGATGAGTCTTGTTCTGTCGACTTCAGCACATTATCCGGAATCAAGACTTAGAAATTATTTTGTACCTTGAAGCTTGCATGCATCAATGGCAAGTTTCTCGCTTTCGACAATGGGTTTTCCTCATTGACCCCTGATCGAGAGATTCCATCGAGTGTTCGACATCAACTCATTTATTCACAATCGATGGATTGTGCTATCGTACCTTGGGAGTCATTGACATCAATGGTGATTTCCCTCGCACTTGTTAACGGTATACATCAATGACCGGTAATCAAGTGGTGTCTGCCATGTTCGACTTCAACACATGTAATCACATGGTTAGATTCGTACTTTGGGCGATGAGATTGAAGACCCTGGATATTATCTTTGTGATCCAGGTTGCGATGGAGTATGTATATTTTGCGACACATAGATCCACTGTGTATGTTTTGTGGCTATGTCGTCTTGACTGAAAATTTGTCGCACAGATCCACAATGTATTCAGGTGGCTGTGCTATATATTGACGGCATGGATCCACAGTGTATGATTGGTGGCCATGACCTTTGTTTATGATGTCATCAATTTATGATCTGAGTATGGGAATGCCTACCTCGGATTCGATATACATAATATTCTGCTGATGCTTGGATGTTTGTAGGTCTTTGATTAGATGTGCTTTTGGTTCTTGACACACACATGCAGCTTACAAAGTCTATCAACTGTCACTGGTTCCGCTCTCAGACTTTGGGGGGAATTTTGTTATCCACAAATTTGGTCATTGTGATGATGTCATGATGATATCATGATGATGGAAAATCAAACTCTTTATCAAGAATACTTTCTTGAGAAAAGTTACAGTTGTCTTCTTCCAGAATTCACATTTTAAAACATGTTCGCAGGCTACTTATATATTCACCTGCGAGAATGCCTGTTTCTCTCAGGCTGCTTTAAGCTGGGGTGCGAACTTCTCGCACTGTACTCATGGTTAGGGTGAAAACATGCTCTTAAAGGATAAAAAGATAAATATCTCGAATCTTCTAGAAGGGAATCTTCTATAAGGGTGAGTTGGCTTTCGAGTGGTTATTCAAGTACTGGAATTCCAGATATCTTGGGATCATTCCCTATCCAAGTAACTAAACTATATTTTCCTATATATTGAGGACATTGCTCATGGAAATGGTTAAGTTGAGCAAGCAACAAGTTAGCAAGAGATTGACTAGAGAATCAGTGCAAGACTGTATGGAGGACTGATGCTACAACAGCTAGAGACAACATCAAGGTCATCAAAGTAGTTGATTTTCTTCATGCATGAGCAAGTGTGTGTGTCAGAGCTAGAAGCCATCGAAAGGAGACCTATGACATCAAGGCTCAGGTTGTAAGTTTCACTTTCAATTAATTTAATATAGCAATATGTCCCTTTCCCATAAAGATTGTATCACTTTATTACATAATTCCTTGATCATATGTATAGACTAGTCATTGAATAAGTTAATCTGCCTTTACTTTGATTGGTTCATTTTGTTGTGATCTGGATGGGACGAGAGCATTGGAGCGAAGAGCTTGGAACAACAGAGATCTAAGGAAAGAGTTCATAAGGTATGTCCATAACCCTTATCTCTTAGTTCGTTCAATAGACTAGATCTAGTGAAAGTGTAGTATTCCGTCCTGTTTTGTTCTAGATACCAGGTGGATCTAGGGAGATCGGTTAGTGTACGCACCTACGGATTTATCCCATAAAAGGGGGGGGTTCGGAATTGGTAATAAGGATCGCGCACATCTGGAAGGCCCAGAGATGAGCGCTGAAATCAAAGGCTCAGATTTGATTCCGGAACCCCCCGTCCGTTCTGCCTTTAATGGAGGGGGGGGGTCCGGAATGAGAGATAAAAGGCACGCTGAGATCTGCATCTAGGAAATGGATAAGCAGATCAACGGTTCAAGATGGTTTTCGGACCCCCCCTGATGTTCTACTTTTAATCGAAGGGGGGGGGGTCTGGAATCGTTATTCTCCTTTGGCGGTCCCCTGGTCATACATGGCGTCAACATATTGGTCTTGAAGTCCCATCCCCCATCTTCCCTCTGACAACCCCCATCACTCATTGAGGTCATCTCCCACTTGCGCCCGAATTGTGTCCCATCCCATAACTGCAGTCAGTCCCTGTTGTCAGTCCCTTACCGTTTCACTCATGATCATCCCCTTATTGCGACTTTAAACTCCAATCCTTGGCCTCCACGTCACATGTCCATATGTTTTGGCCACCATCACTTGCCAACTCACCCCAAAGTGGCCCGTTGTCCATTTATTACGGGATAACCTGCCCGTTATCCTGCTGACCTGTCTCCCGCGCCCCACCGACCTAGTTTTAAATAAAACTACCGTTATTCCCCCTTAATTCACTATTCATCCATCGCACCAGATTATCTCTTAATCCTCCTTTGCATTCTCGTCGCCTTCATCCTCAGTTAGTTGGCCCCACTAATTCCATGTTATTTGCAGGTACTGTTGCAGAGATGGAGCCAAAGCCAAGACAAGCAGAATGAGAGGAGAATCATTTTCTCCCACCTCTAGTTGACTTGGACAAAATACCATTGGTCGACAAAGATAGATTGATCGTGGATACCATATGCGATTTCGATTTCTCAGACCTCCAGTCATGGCTCCGAGAGGTGTTCCTAGACCAGAGTGATGAAATTGGACTTTGGGAGTCCAATTTTCCCCTGTACCTATTTCCCCAGATCCACCACTTCCCCGAATTTGCCCTTAAATGCCAAGCTCATTATATTCCCGACCAGAGGGCCATCATCTCCTCGTCCGTAGACGCCCTGTTCTTCATCACACCCGAAGATATAGATCAAATGATGAAAATCCCCCGTGCTGAGTCTTCTTCCCCGTTCAACCTAGAAATCCTTACAGAGCTGTATCAAAAGATGACTTTTCCCCAGAGAGCTCAAATATTCGAGCTGTTCCTTCCCACGTCCACTCCACTCCCTTCCACAAATCTCCCTTACCCGTCTTCCATGTTCTCCACCAAGGGAAATAAAATCATTTCCTCCCTCTGTGCTCTGTTAGGGTACTATTACGACCAATGGGTAGATGATCCCATTCTGGGTTTTCTATCTATTTTCTCCACAGACGAAAAACCCACCACACAGTTTGATTTCAGTACCTTCTTGGCCAACAATATTCACGAACAGTTCATGAATTTTTTCACATAAGGCATGTTCATATATTCTTCCATATTGGCTTACATGTTTGTTTTATATCAAGTAGATAAATTCAATTTTTCTATGCAGAAAATGGACGTAGATGGAAGGCCTCAGCTAGTCACAGCGTGGACATCTTTTTATAGCTTCAAGGCATTTATTGATCTTTTCTACCACTCTGTGGTAAGCATGTTGAGTGGTATGCCCGAGCCACGAATAAACGACGAGGTCCATAGAATTATACATCTCTTGGACAACGCAAAGACAGGGGACTAGTACCTGTATCAAAACCACACCGAGATCAGAGTTTTCGGGTGCGAATTGGCACCGTACAAACTGCCAAAGTATGTTCCAGTAAGAATCTTTCCGTTAGAGTATATAAGGAAGATCATGAATTCAGATGAAATTCATTTTGTTTCCCTGAAGAAGAAGCAACAATTGAGAATCAAAGGGCAGATTGGCTCTTTCATATGCAATAGCCGAGGCACCGAGGAAGAACCTGACAGAATATTGAAAGATATGAAATTATTTACTAGTTTCCCATGGCACTATGATCCACACGGGATCATTTCAGAAATGCGGGTGAAAAATAAAAACATCCCATATGTTCACGAGTCCAAGCTTGAGATCGAAAAATTTGCAAATCAGACAGTGTGGGCACCAGACACCTTGGTCGAAGTGGAACAATAGGTTCCCCCGACCACTATACTTCCAACTTCCACACCACAGGTCCCCAAGGAAAAGAGGCCTCGATAGGATTCATCTCCGCCTGTCACGGAGGTATCATGCGAGGAGTTCCAATTGCATACCAAAAGGCCCAAGATAGCCATAGTTCCCAACCCTACTGGTGAGAAAGAGGTCCCGCCTACCACAGTGACTAAGTCTGTCATCCCACCTTTTGGTCCAAGCCTGTATAAAGAAATCACTCCAGTTGTGCCGAAGAAGTCTACCGACTCCCCATTGGACACTCAGCAAGGCAAAACTGAGCCCAAGTTAGGCATTTTCGAGAAGTACGACCTGATTAAGAAAAGAAATTAGACCCTCACCAACAGTACTTATGCCCAGTTTCGAAAACAATCATCCACTGCCTAGCATAGGCTGCTATCTGCCTTCAATACTGAAAGAGGCAGAATGCACATGGCCTTCCTACAAGCACAGGTACCAGATCCCAAGGTAATCACAGATTACAGGAGAGCTACCTTCGAGTTCCAGACGAAGGACGTGCACCCAACAGATCAGATGGATCTGCACAAGCAGACATTAGAGATGATATTCCACACATTGTCACACGCTTCTGCATCTGCTACCAAATTGCAGGTGTCACTCAACAACACACAGATGCAACTCAAGCTGGAAAATATTTCATCCTTCGCAAAAGATAACATAATCAAAACTTTGGAGGAGCTGGTCCTCAAGATTGGTTATGATCCCTCGAACGTCAAAGCTGCAGAAGAGATGATAAAGAAGAATAATGCAGATATCGCCTCCTTGAGGAAACTGTTATCCCGATATCTAGGGATAACTAGGAGACCATGTCTCGAGGCCCACACGGTCCTAGACATGGAGCACGAGAGAAGATTGACTTGAGCATGGCCCTTGAGGGCGCATCTTTTATTCTTCTCAGCCAGACTTGTCCTGCCAGCAGTACCAGCCTCCATCACTACCGGCCTGGGCTTGCATCAGAAAAGGCTCTTGCTCCATGAGGTAATTGGTCCGAGGTATCATGGTATGTGTCATATTTGATTATTATAACCTTCTTATGTATGCATTAGATCTCTTTCATTTCGGATAACTGCTTGGATCTTACACTAATCTACTTGACCACTGTTGGGGTGATTGATTGGGTAGCCTAGAAAGTTGGTATTCATGGGTTTTGGTTAGCCACCAAAGGGGGTTTGAAGAACTATCGTCCGCTCCCCTCATATTATCACTTTTTTCATCTTAAAACCCCACTCATCCATCCCATTCCCCTAGTCTAGCCATTAGAATGACCATCCAGGGGACATCTTGTCTTGTGGGAAGAAGGGGCTAAAGGCCCAGGGGGTAAAAGTAGCTGGTAAAAGATAAAAGCCATAGGAAAAATGAAAAC
>ML790777.1:365346-397422 GCA_009831015.1 Picea engelmannii | reverse complement strand
AACAAAGTTTATATAGAGCTGACGTCATACCCTTTGATCTTTGTTTATACTTGCAAACGTTGTGACATTTGGCAGCTCTATTGATTGACATTGAGTTATTGATTGCATATCTAAGTTTATTTGACAAAACGTTCCACTCAATTATCCTAATTTGACCTAAATTAATGCTTGACGTCATACTCCTTGTAGCAGAATTTATATAGGTGACGCAACAATATATTGTATGTGAGCTAAATTGATATATTTATTGCACTAATGATATGATACAAGGTCTAATATTGAACATTGAATGCTTATTATCTCTTATGATTTGTTGAAGAAGTGATATCAACCATTTGAATTTATTTAGCAATTATTGACTTCGTCAACAATAGCATTTGATCATTGGATCATATACATGTTAAAAGGTAGTCATTGATTTCATGAAGTACTAATCCACTGCAAGAACATATTCTAGTTGTATTTGTTTTGTCTCGCAAACAGGTGCATCATCAGTGGATTGTTCTCTTTGACTATCTCATCTTGGGCAACAATCTGTGAAAGGGGCACTCCTTTGACTTGGTCCATTATCCTTAGCCTTTCTTGAACCCAGATTGCATAGGGACATCTCCCTTGGACTAGCCCTCCTAAATAGAAAGAGCCCCCCATCGAGGTGACAGTGGGTGGGGAAGCTCCTGTTACGCCGGTTTCAAGCCCTGAGTCAAGCTCTTTGGAACTTTCCTACAAACCGTGCAATAACAGAAACAACTGAAGCTTCCTCCTACAGAAGACTCACAGGCGAAGGAGATAGCAGAAAAAGAAGGCGAGAAGGACAAAATGCTTAAGCTTCTCATGGAGCAGAATGCTCAGCTCAAAGAAATGGAAGCGGAGATGGAGAAACTGCTAAAGGAGAAAGAACAACTGAAGTCTATGGAGGCCATCCCATTGACTGCTATCCCAATCTTAGGGAAAAGCACAACAATAGTAACAACAATTCCATCCGCAACACTAGTGACACCACAGGAAGGGACAAACGATCTCGCCAAATCAATGGAGAAGATGAACCTGCAAGAGATAGAAATCAGCAGGTTGAAGAAGGAACTTGAGAACCTCTAGGAACCAAAACTTTTTTTCAAACCATCCTATCCAAAGAAAGGCAGGTAACTGAGCAGCTCAGGAAGGAGTTATAGCAGCTCCAAAAGAAAACAATGGTAGGGAAAACTTTGGCTGAAGTCAAAGAGAATGTATGGACAGATATCACAAAGTCCATGAATGAAATATGGCCCATGATCCAAATCATGTTCGAACAGAACAAGTTGGTCCAGAGGAGTAAATAGGATATTGAAAAGATCAGAGTGGAATTGGGAGATAGACCAACTCAGGAAAATGATATAATCAGATTCCTCAATTCCAAGACCAGAGAAGAGCTAGAAGAGTTGAAGATAGAGGACAGAACATAGACCATCCTTGAGGTCAAGAGAGTTTTGACCAAGAGAGGATTGATGCTTCAACTAGAAGAAAAGGTTCAGACCATGGACCTAGGGGTACATAAATTCTTCAACAATATCGAGGCTCTCCAGAAGAAAGGTCTACCTGGTCTGAAAGTCATTAATGATAAACTGATGACACTTCAGGATTACGAGAAGAAATTGACTGAAGTATCTAAGGACAGTTCCAAGTTTGTTGGCATACAAGGGAGCATCACTGGCAAAGCATTCCTGGACGCTCTTCAGTTGGACATCAGCATCCAACATGAGATTCGATACATATTCCTCACTAAGCCCACATTCGCCAAATATACGGAAATGGATGAAGTGTATCGGAGACTGCTCAAAGTCACGGTTCCTAGTCACATCAGATGGGAGGAACTCTGCGATCTGCTCGATTAGTAGATGAGCTATCCAGGTCCAGTCACCTGTCCAGTCAGAGGAGGTTGTGCAGAAGCCTTGCCAATGGGCTACCCCAGAAATTCTGCATGCAGTTGCACCAAGTCACCAAGCAGTTTTGATCAGTTAAATTAGTTAGACTAAAAATAGAATGAGCACATCCTGGTCATTTATGATAGGAACGTTTGTAATTTGAATTATATATACTTCAGTTTTCAAAGTATTGAGGGTTTTTGATTCTCACACCCTAGCGCTATCAGCCTGTAACATTTTTGAAGAGATCTACCATTAATGAAAAGGAGGCACTTTTACAGAATTCTTGCATGTATTCACTGGTGATGTTATTCTCTAAGTTGAATGTTTTTCTTGCTTTGTGATCATTTTGTTTTCTTAAACTAATCTTTAAGAGTAGTGAATGTTGTAGGATTTATCTTAGATACCCTGTTTCTGACTTGTAAAGGTTCCAGTGTTTATGTTCCGGTGTTTTCAATTAAGGAATTCTTAACTGCTTGTTAGTTGAATTTATCTTTCTCATCTTTTCCTCTGTCCATCATTTAAGCTATTAAAGGATCATGTGAGTATGCTACCTCACCCTTTGGAAGTCTTTCTTTACGTTTCTGGTGGTATTTCATATTTTATGTAAGCGCAGACCCCATAGCCCAATGGATGTGTAAATCGTCTCAACCAATTCAAAAAACATTTTTACAACAAAAACTTACCTATTTCTTTAACTAGCCTAATATCTAATGTTAAAAACAAAGATAAATTCTATAGAGAGATCCCTCTTTGAAGTTGGAAGGGCTAGATCCCAGCTTTAAAAGCGGTTGGATAAAGTTACCTTTGTAGATTTCTTTTGTTTCAACCTCTGGGAAATTTACCGAGTGCTAACATAATGGCGACTCCACTGGCGAAGAACTAAAAATTGTTACTTTCACGTTTTCTTTCCCCTAAAAAGAACGTTTAAGTTTGAAAAGAAAGTAAATTTCAGAGGTTGATCAAACGTTGTACATATATTTTCAGACTCACAAAATTTAAAAGAATATATATATATATATATATATATATATATATAAAACCAAAAAGAGTTCTGGCTCCCAAGAAAGTCCACACTCGATCTCATCCAGACCCAGAACCCTCGATAGGGATAGATAACCCCGAACATTTGCTCAGGTGAAAGACTTCGGCGACCGCTCCTTCCTTTTCAGGAAAACCAGTTATCTCTCAAAATCTTGATCTTGATACCTTTCCACAACGAAGCCTAGTTAGAACATGGTCTGACAGTTTTTTGACTGGACTCATCTTTGACCCAACTGTGTTTCAACCCCGAACCCCTAAATTTTTGTCTCCCATGACTAAACTACAAATCTCCACCTCATTACTGTCCAGTCCCTCGTCCTCGTCTTCATTCGCTACATCGCCGACCATCCAGGTTGCCTTTCAACCTTCTCCACCCATCATGGCTGCTCGATATGCTCCTTTGGTGTTGGCTGCGCCGTTACATGCCATGCCCAAAGACTATCAAACAAGACTTCCACAGTATGATGCAACGATACCTTTGAACACCCAACAACATGTTGACAAAATGAACGATTATTTTGACTTACAAGAATTTGATGAAGCTAACGTGCAAATGCGATTGTTTGCCCAAAGTCTGACTGGTGACGTCAAAAAATGGTTCAAAGCTTTACCTGCCTCCTCAATCCTTGACCTTGTCGCATTCCAAAGAAGTTTTCTTGACAGATGGGAGGTAAAGAAAAACCCTCTCTAGATCTTGTCAGAATATGAGAATATAAGGAGAAATCAAGGCGAGACGGTTCAAGACTATTGCACCCATTTTAACAACCTGTACAATGCAATCCCAACTAAAATCAAACCCCCTCAGGGTCTGGCATTAATTAAATTCCCCGACGGATTTGATGCTGACATGTATTACATGTTAAGAGAAAGAAATGCTGCCACCCTAGAGGACATGCAGAAAAGTGCTATAAGTGTGGAGGCCAATCTTTTGGCAAAGAGGGCACGACATAGATCAGAAATAAGAGTCACGATAAAAGAAGAACCTTCCACGTCGAACACAGATTCCAAACTAGATTCTTTATCTTGAACAGTGGAACTAATGGTGGAAAGAATGAATTTGTCAGACATAAATCCTCCAAGAGACAACCCACCTGCTCCTCAGGTTCGGAACCCTAACTTTAGGAGGAAACCTCCTCAAATCATACAGAGAGACCCGAGAGATCCAAGAGAGCAGAGGGGTCCAGATCAGCAGATCAGACCTCCTCTACAGGAAAACTATGCTGATGAAGGGGAGGGAGTTATTGAGGAATTGGAAGACACTCATATTAACCTCATGGGCATTCATGAAAATGAGGCTATTTTCCTTACCCAAGAAGAGCAGGAACTCTTTCTGCTAAATCAAACAAAGGTAAGTGAGGAAGCCGAAGATGCTGAACAACAGGCCTTTGAGAATTCTATTCTGGAGGTAGACCGGCAGTACAATCTGCAGAGTAAGAAGACAGAAGGGAATCCTCCAAAAAAGGCAGCTGAAACCAAAAAGACCTATGAGCCATCTGTTGGGATGACTCCTGAGAAGAGTAATGTTGAGAAGTCTTCTGAGAAGACTGCTGCTGAAAAGATCCCTGAGAAGAATAAAGCCAATGTTCCCATGAAGAAAAGCATCACCATTCTGAAAAGGCCATCACAGCCCAAGGCTTCACTTATTAATTCACCGAGTACTTCTGAGCCGAAGAATACGCTGGACAAACCAGAACTGACGAGCCAAAGAAGAGCTCCTACACCCTTTAGCCTTGAGGTGGAATTGGAAAAAATAAAAATTCCTATTCCTCTTACGGAGTTGATGAACAAAGACGGGTATCATTCACAAGTAATTAAAGCACTGGCCATTGAGCCTGACATAGGCACAAAGGCTTTAACCATTGGGTCAGCAAGTCATTCGGACACTGTGAACCTTACTGATGATCGACCCGAGCTTCTTTTCAGACCAGAAGTAGATGGTCGAGATGATACTGGGGAGGTTGCTCCTTTTTACATCAGTTTAAACATACATGACTTGATATTGCATAATGCCATGCTGGATTCGGGTGCATCCCACAATCTAATGCCTAAAGCAGTAATGGAAAAACTGGGACTGGAGGTCACCAGACCATACAAGTATTTACACTTGTTTGACTCTAACAAAGTCAAATGTATTGGTTTGATCAAAGACTTATGCATCACTTTGGTGCAGATCCCTGCAAAGAGTATGGTAATGGATGTGGTGGTGGCAGATATCCCACCAAAATATAGAATGTTTCTCTCCCGGTCTTGGGGGGATAAGTTGAAAGGAACCCTGCAACTGGATATGTCTTACACCACTATACCAGTGTTTGGCCAACAGAGGAGGCTATACAGAGAAACGCTGATGAAGTACATGGTCAGTAGCCAAGACAAACCACACAATTATCCCCTCTACTCTACACATTCTGATTTAGATTCGTTCATCTTGTACAATGATGGTGATACAGAGGAGCAAGATACTCAGCTGATGGAAGACACACCTAGTCAAGATGAAGACCCAGAAAGCATTGAGGTAGGAAAGATGAAGAATGTGATAACTGAAGAGTTACCCGCTGATTTCTGGAGCATGGATTTTGATGGTGCTGTGGGTAAATAAGGAGAAGGAGTTGGAGTCTGGCTGCATAATCACAGAAAAAGGTATTCAGAGAATCACTCTTATAAATTAAATTTTCAATGTACTAACAATATTGCTGAGTATGAAGCTTTGATGCTCGGCCTGAAGTTGTTGAAGAAAGTTGGTGCTAAGAAGATACGGGTAAGAGGTGATTCTGAATTGATAATAAATCAAGTCAAAGGTGAGTATGCTGCTAAACACCCTCGTCTTAGAGCTTATAGGAATGCTATTCTTCATGCTCTGAGGTGTTTTAATGAAGTCGACTTGCAGGTAATGCCGAGGGGACAGAATATTCTGGCCGATGGATTGGCTATGTCAGCAGCCACCTGTAAGATTCCTTTCCGCCCGACTCGCCCTTATACCGTTGAGGTGAAATGCAGTCCGAAAGTTCTTGACAATATCAGGTATTGGCAAGTGTTTGATAATGACGATCAAATTGAGGATTTTCTGCAGTGTAAAAATGAGTTTGAATGTACAAATATAGATTTAGAAAATGAAGAGGAAAATGTAAATAATTCTGTTTTTGAAATAGATAGTGTAAATACTGTAGATTCAGAAGTAGATACTATAGATTCAGGAGAGTTAGGGGATGATGAAATGGAGGCCGATGTTTTACAGTTGAAAAACAATGTTTTACCCAGAGGTCTTGTTCCTTTAGAAGATCTGTTTGACTGTAACGACGTATCTAGAAAGCCAAAAATAGAAGCCCATGGACAAGAAGTTGAGGACTGTAATATATGGACTGAAGAGAAACCTAGGATGATCAAACTGTCCAAATCTTTACCCCCAGAACAAAAGAGAAAATACATTGAGCTGTTCAAAGAATACTCTGATGTTTTTGCCTGGGGCTATGAAGATTTGAAAGCCTATGATACCATCATCATACAACACATAATTCCCATAAAAGAAGACCAAAAACTGTTTAGGCAGAAACTTAGGAGGATAAATCCCAAGTTTCTCCCTCTGGTAGAAAAGGAAATCAAGAAAATGTACGATGCCAAAATCATAGTTCCATTACGTTTCCTCCAAGTGGGTCTCTAATATGGTCCCTACATGTAAGAAACTGGGGAAATCAGACTTTGCATAGATTTCTGAAATCTGAATAAAGCCTCCCTGAAGGATAATTACCCTTTGCTGAAGATGGACCACCTCCTGCAAAGAGTGATTGGGTCCAAATGAATTTCTCTACTAGATGGTTTCTCTGGTTACAATCAGGTCTTAGTTCACCCGAACGACCAAGAAAAAACCGCTTTTACCACACCATGGGGCACTTTCATGTATGTGAAGATGCATTTTGGTCTGATGAACGTAGGAGCCACGTTTCAGAGGGCAATGGATATTGCCTTCGTGGAAGAATTAGGTAAGTTTATTGTCGTCTATTTAGACGATGTGACTGTGTTTTCCCAATCTGATGACGGACACCTAAGACACCTTAGACGAGTTTTTGAGAAATGTAGGAGGTTCGAAATTTCTTTAAATCCTAAGAAGTGTCTTTTTGGGTTAGAAGAAGGAAAACTGCTGGGACACATAATCTCTAAAGATGGAATCAAAATAGACCCCAGCAGAATCGAGGCCATACTAAAGTTAGAAGACCCAAGAAACCTCAAAGAACTACATTCGTTTATCGGGCAAATTAACTTTCTACGAAGATTCATTCCCAATCTAGCCGAACTCCTCAGAAACATCACAAACATGCTTAAAAAAGATGTAAAAATAAAATGGGACTCTGAGTCCAGAAAATCCTTCGAACAAGTAAAACAAGCACTCATCGAAGCCCCTGTTTTGATTAGTCCCGATTTTACTAAAGATTTCTATCTCTTTTCTTTTGCATCTGAACATACTATAGAAGCGGTGTTGCTGCAAAAGAATAGTGAAGGGTATGAACAACCCATAGCTTTCTTCAGCAAAGCACTAAGAGATGCTGCCCTGAATTACAAGATCATGGAGAAGCAAGCTTTTGCTTTGGTAAAAGCAATAAAAGACTTTAGGTTTTATATCCTCCATTCCCATACCATACCTTATGTTCTGAACGCGGTAGTAAAGGATATTTTGACACAGGACAACCCTGATGGAAGAAGGGGAAAATGGATTGCGTCATTTTAGAATACGATATAGAGATTAATCCCACAAAATTAATCAAAGGCCAAGGCCTTGCTAAATTAATGGTTGAATCTAACTTCCAAGCTCTTGACATTAATTTTCTAGATGTGGCAGATGAACAGGGTGAGATGGCGACTCCCAACGTTAGAGAGGTATTTCTAAACTCTCCATGGTATGCAGACCTTATATTCGTTTTACAAAATTTACAAGCTCCCCCTGGTTTAACTAAGACTAAAGCTATATTTTTAAAGTTGAAAGCTTTGAAATTCTGTATTCTAGAAGGCAATTTGTATTGGAAAGACCCTGCAGGAATCCTGTTAAATTGTTTACTGAAAGATGAAGCTGATAAAGTGTTGCAAGAGTTTCATGCAGGTGAATGTGGCGAACATCTGAATTGGAAAGTCACAGCCAACAAGATACTCAGAGATGGATTTTATTGGCCCACCCTGTTCGCTGATGTGCACAAGAAGGTAACAACATGTCACCAGTGTCAAATGTTTGAAGGCAAAAGGAAGCTCCTTCCTCTACCTCTGAAACCAATCTCAGTTGAAGACCATTTCCAACAATGGGGGCTCAACTTCATTGGAGAAATACATCCCCCATCATCAGGCCAGCACCGGTGGATTCTCATTGCCACCGATTATTTTACCAAATGGATTGAAGCAATACCGAGCAGGCAAGCCATTGACTCTGTTATTATCAAATTTATTGAAAATAATATTTTATCTCATTTTGGTTGTCCTAGAAAGCTTATCATTGACAATGCAGCTGCCTTTCTCTCAAAGAAACTTATAGATTTCTACAACCAGTATCACATTGGTTTGGGGAATTCCACCGCCTATTACCCTCAGGGGAATGGGTTGGACGAATCTTCAAACAAAACCTTGGTAAATATCATCAAGAAAACATTGCAGGAAAATAAGAAATCATGGCACGATAAGTTGGTTTTTACTTTATGGGATGACAGGATGACGACCAAAAGGTCAATTGGTATGTCACCATACCAATTGGTCTATGGTACAGAGGAAGTGTTTCCTACTTCTTTAGGAGTCCTTGTCATGAAGTTGCTTCAAGATGTTCAAGCTGAGACAACTGATTCACAGAGGAGGATCAACCAGATGATCCATTTGCAACAGACTAGAGAAGAAGTTTTCAACAAAACTCAGGTCGTCCAAGAAAACATCAAGAAGATCTTTGACAAACGAACCAAGGAGGATGATTTTGAACTGGGAGATTTGGTGTTGAGATGGGATGCCAAGAATGAGGATAAGGGAAAGCATGGGAAATTTGAAAATCTGTGGACAGGTCCATACATGATCCAAGATTTCAGGGGAAAAAATGCCTTTTTACTAAACAATGCTGATGGGTCAGATCTGCCAGGAGCACCTGTGAATGGCAGAATGCTGAAACATTATGTCCCACCAAAGTAGAAGATTTGAGTGCTCACTTTCCATTGTACATACCAGTTTAAGTTTCATTTTTACTTGCATTTCTGAGGGAAGAACATTCGTCAGTTAGTTGAAGCCCGAAGAGAAGGCCCTAAGCTGCTGATCACTATTGTTCCCATTTTCAAGAATAAAATCAACAAAGGCTGCTAGGCAGAAGTTTTCAGGACTAACAAAACCAAGATTCTTGGCACTTCACAGGAAAAGGTACCATCCCCAGGTGGAGCCGCTGTTATCACCCCATAAATTATGGGAATCAACTGGTGACTGGGATATTATCTGTCTCTAGTGTTTTTGTTGACAAATGATTTTTCATTCTGCAAATAATTTGTAATTTTAAGAAAAGAAAAAGAAAAAGAAAAATAAAGGAAAATGAAGAAAATGAAAAGAGGGCATAAAAGAATTGAAATGAAAGCCCCATGCAATAACAATAACTTGGCCATACCTTTCAAGCATGACCAAGTTATTTTTAAAATAAATGTTGATAGATTAGTGAATAAATCTGACCAGACTGTCTAATCCTAGTCAGATATCCCTTAGGTTAGATTAGTGAATAAATCTGACCATACTGTCTAATCCTGGTCAGATAGCCCTTAGGTAGAGTAATTTCTTAACCCAACAGTTTAATCTGGGTTAATTGTCCTAGGAATATAGGTTAGATCATAGGTTAGTTGCTTTATTGTTCCCCTCCATTAAAACCAGCTTGAAGTCAGGATTACACCATGTTCCAAATTCTTAAAAGATAGTTGGTCAAAGTCCCATGATGGTGTCCCTTTAAAAAGTTGAATAAAAACCCATAAAAGGCTCTTATCCTAAGTTTTCCCCCAAGTGCATGTGTTCTCCGCTCTTGATTTATGTTTCATCCATGTATCAACGGTCCCGATTACGACACTCAAATCTACGGTTCACAGAGGTTTCCGGAACCCCCCGACCATTCTGCCTTTAACCGGGGGGGTCCGGAATTGGTAATAAGGATCGCGCACATCTGGACGACCCAGAGACGAGCGCTGAAATCAAAGGCTCAGATTTGATTCCGGACCCCCCCGTCCGTTCTACCTTTAATGGAGGGGGGGGGGTCTGGAATGAGAGATAAAAGGCACACTGAGATCTGCGGCCAGGAAAAGGACGTGTAGATCAATAGTTCAATATGGTTTTTGGACCCCCCCTGATGGTCTACTTTTAACCGAAGGGGGGGGGTCCAGAATCGTTATTCTCCTCTGGTGGGCCCCTGGTTATACATGGTGTCAACATATTGGTCCTGAAGTCCCATCCACCATCTTCCCTCTGACAGCCACCATCACTCATTGAGGTCATCTCCCACTTGTCCCACTTGTGCCCGAATTGTGTCCCATCCCATAACTGCAGTCATTCCCTTACCTTTTCACTCATGATCAGCCCCTTATTGCGACTTTAAACTCCAATCCCTGGCCTCCACGTCACATGTCCGTATGTTTTGGCCACCATCACCTGCCAACTCACCCCCAAGTGGCCCATTTTCCATTTATTACGAGATAACCTACCCGTTATCCTGCTGACCTGTCTCCCGCACCCCACCGACCCAGTTTTAAATAAAACTACCGTTATTCCCCCTTAATTCACTATTCATCCATCGCACTAGATTATCTCTTAATCCTCCTTTTCATTCCCGTCACCTTCATCCTCAGTTAGTCAGCCCCACTAATTCCATGTTATTTGCAGGTACTGTTGCAGAGATGGCGCCAAAGCCAAGACAAGAAGAAGGAGAGGAGAATCCTTTTCTCTCGCCTCCAGTTGACTTGGACAAAATACCATTGGTCGACAAAGACATATTGATCGCAGATACCATATGCGATTTCAATTTCTTAGACCTCCAATCATGTCTTCGAGAGGTGTTCCTAGACCAGAGTGATGAAATTGGACTATGGGAGTCCAATTTGCCCATGTACCTGTTTCCCCAGATCCACCACTTCCCCGAATTTGCCCTTAAATTCCAAGCTCATTATATTCCCGACCAGAGGGCCATCGTCTCTTCGTCCAGAGATGCCCTGTTCTCCATCACGCCCGAAGATATAGATCAAATGATGCAAATCCCCCTTGCTGAGTCTTCTTCCCCATTCAACCTAGAAATACTTACAGAGATGTATCAAAAGATGACTTTTCCCCAGAGAGCTCAAATATTCGAGCTGTTCCTTCCCACCTCCGCTCCACTCCCTTCCACAAATATCCCTTACCCGTCGTCCATGTTCTCCACCAAGGGAAATCAGATCATTTCCTCCCTCTGTGCTCTGTTAGGGTACTATTCCGACCAGTGGGTAGATGAGCCCATTCTGGGTTTTCTATCTATTTTCTCCACAGATGAAAAACCCACCACATAGCTTGATTTCAGTACCTTCTTGGCCAACAATATTCACGAACAGTTCGTGAATTTTGGCACAGAAGGCATGTTCAGATATTCTTCCATATTGGCTTACATGTTTGTTTTCTATCAAGCAGATAAATTCAGTTTTTATATGCAGAAAATGGATGCAGATGGAAGGCCTCAGCCAGTCACAACATGGACATCTTTGTTGAAGCACAATTCCACAGAGTATAGCTTCAAGGCATTTATTGATCTTTTCTACCACCCTGTGGTAAGCATTTTGAGTGGTATGCCCGAGCCACGAATAAACGATGAGGTCTAGAGAATTATACATCTCTCGGACAACGCAAAGACAGGGGACTGGTACCTGTATCAAAACCACACCGAGATCAGAGTTTTCGGGTGAGAATTGGCACCCTACAAACTGCCAAAGTATGTGCCGGTAAGAATCTTTGCGTTAGAGTATATAAGGAAGATCATGAATTCAGATGACATTCATTTTGTTTCCCTGAAGAAGAAGCAGCAATTGAGAATCAAAGGGCAGATTGTCTCTTTCATCTGCAATAGCCGAGGCACCGGGGAAGAAGCTGACAAAATATTGAAAGAAATGAAATTATTTACTAGTTTCCCATGGCACTATGATCCACACGGGATCATTTCAGAAATGAGGGTGAAAATTAAAAACATCCCGTATTTTCACGAGTCCAAGCCTGAGATCGAAAAATTTGCAAATCAGACAGTGTGGGCACCAAACACCTTGGTCGAAGTGGAACAGCAGGTTCCCCCGACCACTGTACTTCCAACTTCCATGCCACAGGTCCCCAAGGAAAAGAGGCCTCGACAGGATTCATCTCCGCCTGTCATGGAGGTATCATCTGAGGAGTTCCAATTGCATACCAAAAGGCCCAAGACAGCCATAGTTCCCAGCCCTACTGGTGAGAAAGAGGTCCCGCCTACCACAGTGACTAAGTCTGTCATCCCACCTTTTGGTTCAATCCTGTATAAAGAAATCACTCCAATTGTGCCAAAGAAGTCTACCGACTCCCCACTGGACACTCAGTAAGGCAAAAATGGGCCCAAGTTGGGCATTTTCGAGAAGTACGAGCTGATTAAGAAAAGAAATCAGACCCTCACCAGCAGTACTTACGACCAGTTTCGAAAACAATCATCCATTGCGTAGCATAGGCTGCTATCTGCCTTTGATACTGAAAGAGGCAGAATGCACATGGCCTTCCTATAATCATAGGTACCAGATCCCAAGGTAATCATAGATTACAGGAGAGCTACGTTCGATTTCCAGACGAAGGACGTGCACCCAGCAGATCAGATGGATCTGCACAAGCAGACAGGGGAGATGATATTCCACACATTGGCGCATGCTTCTGCATCTGCTGCCAAATTGCAGGTGTCACTCAACAACGCACAAACACAACTCAAGATGAAAAAGATTTCATCCTTTGCAAAAGATAACAGAATCAAAAGTTTGGAGGAGATGGTCCTCAAGATTGGCTATGATCCCTCGAACGTCAAAGCTACAGAAGAGATGATAAAGAAGAAGAATGCAGATATCGCCTCCTTGAGGAAACAATTGAAGCTTCCTCCTACAGAAGACTCACAGGCGAAGGAGATAGCAGAAAAAGAAGGTGAGAAGGAGGAAATGCTTAAGCTGCTCATGGAGCAGAATGCTCAGCTCAAAGAAATGGAAGCAGAGATGGAGAAACTGCTAAAGGAGAAAGAACATATGAAGTATATGGAGGCCATCCCATTGACTTCTATCCCAATCTCAGGGAAAAGCACAGCAACAGTAACAACAATTCCATCCGCAACACCAATGACACTGCAGGAAGGGACAACCGATATCGCCAAATCAATGGAGAAGATGAACCTGCAAGAGACAGAAATCAGCAGGCTGGAGAAGGAAGTTGAGAACCTCCAGGAACTCGAAACTTTTTTTCAAACCAGCCTATCCAAAGAAAGGTAGGTAACTGAGCAGCTCAGGAAGGAGTTACAGTAGCTCCAAAAGAAAACAATGGCAGGGAAGACTTTGGTTGAAGTCAAAGAGAATGTATGGACAGATATCACAAAGTCCATGAATGAAATCTGGCCCATGATCCAAATTATGTTCGAAAAGAACGAGTTGGTCCAGAGGAGTAAATAGGCTATTGAGAAGATCAGAGTGGAATTGGGAGATAGACCAACTCAGGCAAATGATATAATCAGATTCCTCAATTCCAAGACCAGAGAAGAGATAGAAGAGTTGAAGATAGAATACAGAACAGAGACCATCCTTGAGGTCAAGAGAGTTTTGACCAAGAGAGGATTGATACTTCAACTAGAAGAAAAGGTTCATAACATGGACCTAGGGGTACATAAATTCTTCAACAAGATCGAGGCTCTCCAGAAGAAAGGTCTACCTGGTTTGAAAGTCATTAATGATAAACTGATGACACTTCATGATTACAAGAAGAAATTGACTGAAGTATCTAAGGACAGTTCCAAGTTTGCTGGCATATAAGGGAGCATCACTGGAAAAGTATTCCTAGACGCTCTTTAGTTGGACATCAGTATCCAACATGAGATTCGATACATATTCCTCACTAAGCCCACATTCGCCAAATATATGGAAATGGATGAAGTGTATCGGAGACTACTCAAAGTCACGATGCCTAGTCACATCAGATGGGAGGAACTCTGCGATCTGCTCGATTAGTAGATGAGCTATCCAGGTCCAGTCACCTGTCCAGTCAGAAGAGGTTGTGCATAAGCCTCGCCAATGGCCTACCCCAGAAATTCCGCATGCAGTTGCACCAAGTCACCAAGCAGTTTTGATCAGTTAAATTAGTTAGACTAAAAATAGAATGAGCACGTCCTGGTTAGTTATGACAGGAACATTTGTAATTTGAATTATACATACTTCACTTTTCGAAGTATTGAGGGTTGTTGATTCTCACACCCTAGCGCTATCAGTCTGTAACATTTTTGAAGAGATCTACCATTAATGAAAAGGAGGCACTTTTACAAGATTCTTCCGTGTATTCATTGGTGATGTTATTCTCTAAGTTGAATGTTTTTCTTGCTTTGTGATCATTTTGTTTTCTTAAACTAATCTTTAAGAGTAGCGAATGTTGCAGGATTTATCTTAGATACCCTGTTTCTGACTCGTAAAGGTTTCAGTGTTTATCTTCTGGTGTTTTCAATTAAGGAATTCATAACTGCTTCTTAGTTGAATTTATCTTTCTCATCTTTTCCTCTGTCCATCATTTAAGCTATTAAAGGATCCTGTGAATATGATACCTCACCCTTTGGAAGTATTTCTTTATGTTTCTGGTGGTATTTCATATTTTATGTAAGTGCAGACCCCATAGCCCAATGGATGTGTAAACCATCTCAACCAATTCAAAAAACATTTTTACAACAAAAACTTACCTATTTCTTTAACTAACCTAATATCTAAAGTTAAAAACAAAGATAAATTCTATAGAGAGATCCCTCTCTGAAGCTGGAAGGGCTAGATCCCATCTTTAAAAGCGGTTGGATAAAGTTACCTTTGTTGATTTCTTCTGTTTCAACCTCTGGGAAATTTACCGAGTGCTAACACATTCATCACCTTCCCTCATCCTAATTTGATGATATCCACTTTTCAAATAAATTTTTGAAAAACAATTTTCCCCACTCAAGCAATCCATGAAGTCATCCATATTGAGTAAAGGAAATCTATACCTAATGGCTATTTTTTTTTATAGCCCTCGAGTCTATACAGATCCTCCATACACCATCTTTCTTTGGACTTAACACTGTTGGTACAACGCATGGACTCAAACTTTCTCTAACCAACCCTTTGTCCATCAAATCTTGGACTTTCTTCTTAACCTCTTCATTTTCCCGTGGTGTCAATCTGTACATTGCTTTGTTTGGTAAACTCACCCCTGGTATAAGGTTAATGTGATGGATTATACTCTTGATGGGTGGAAACGAACAAGGTAAATCATCCACCACTACATAAACAAATTTATTCAGCAGTCCCTGAATTTCCTCAGGAAGATCATCTATTTTGGTATTGGTCAAGACGACTCTAGGTTTCCTAACCACAATGAACTGCATATCTTCTTGTTTCTTGAATTATCTAAGAATATCCTTCCCACTCATGAGAAGTATAGTATTGCTTGCTTCTGATTTTGCCTTATTGTCTTCAATTGGAAACAACATATGTGTCCTACCATTCTTCTCCAAGGTGTATGTGTTATTTCTTCCATCATGAACAACATTTATGCCATATTGCCATGGTCTTCCCAACAAAAGATGACAAACATCCATGGGAATGACATCACATAAGATCTCATCTCTGTAACCCCCTATCTTAAATTCAACTAAACACTGTTTAGTGACTATTACCTGATTTCCCTTTTGCAACCACGAGACTTTGTGCTTCCAATGTCCACTATTACCTTGCATACACTGTCCTTGGTCTTGCAAGAAGTTCTAAACAAACTGTTTCTCTGGACTGGATTCTCCACCTCTTTCTCTAGTTTCAAGAGAATTTTCCTCATCATTAAGGATCTTCCGCCTTCTGCATATTCTGCCTCAACATTTCTCCTTTGTGATTCTTAAATGTGAGCTTCACCTCCTTCATCTCTTTTTCTATCATGGCATTCGAAATATTTGTGTCCGATCTTTCCACAGACAAAGAACTTTATTTCACCTCCTTTGCCTCTTCCTCTTCCTCTTTCTTGCAGAAAAGTGTTCTTATTGATAGATTGTCTTCCCTGTGAACTTCCTCCTCTTTCAGGGTGAGTATGAGGTTTCTTCTCTTCCTCCTTAGGCTTCTGTACTCTGTCTTGGGTAATTTCTTTGCCTCTGCTCTGACTTCTACCTCTGCCCCTTTGTCCTTGCTTTCATGCCAATTTTTCTTCATCCTTTGAAGCAATTTGATAAGCATATTCCACATCCCTAATGGTTACCATTCTCATCTCATAATGAATATCATATCTTAGACCATTCATGTATATGGTGACTTTATCATCATCAATCTCACGATGAACATCTCTAATGTTTATCATGTAGAACTCTTCAGTGTATTCCTTCACTGTCATTCCTTTTTGTCTCAAATTATGCATTCTTTGAAATAGATTAATTTGGTAATCTCTGGGTATAAACTTGGCTTTCATCTTGGCGACCATCCTATCCCAGCTTCTAATTATTTGTTTTCCTTTGCAATGCCTATTAGCCTGTAGTTCATCCCATCACAGTGTTGCATGCCCTTTAAGCCTAGTGACAACATGTTTTACCTTTTTATCCTCTTCGACATATTCATAATCAAAGTAATTATCTAGAGCTCAAAACCAATCTAGCAGCTCCTCAAAGTCTAAGTTGGCTTCGTACATTGGAATATCCATCTTTTCTCTGGAACCTATTCTTGCAATGGCTCTGAATAGATGTTCTTCTACATCATCTTCGATTACAAATTATTCTTCGTCAGGTCTTGCTTCATTCTCATTCTTGGATTCACTGACATCTCCAACATCAGCTGTCCATTTTTGTGCTGTCTCCATAGCATCTAATCAAGCACGAAGTTCTCTCATTTCCCTTTCCATAGATGGATCGTGCATTGGTCTATATTGAAGTCTTCTGGGTGGCATTGTTTCAATCTATCCATGCATAATTCAAATCACAACTGTTCCTTGTCTTCCCTCCTCCAAAAACAATAGTTGTTATCTCTGATACCACCTGATGCAACACCCCTACCTCAGCAGGTTCTGCTTGACCTACCGGTCTAAGGATTATTCTTAATCTCCCTTTTGAGTCTGATTGACTCTTTGATTCCCTACGGGAATCTTCAACACAAAAGTGTTTCCATAGGTCCTTCTTAGGAGATATGCCTGTGAAAACAAGCACTAAACACAAACTCTTACCCACGTGACCAATTTATATGACCACAGCCTTTTCCCGAAAAGGTGTTTTGGGTTTCGTGACCGTTAGCCCTTGACCAAGTTTTGGGAAGTTTCTTGGTCATGTTTGACCATTTTTGGGACTTCGACAGCCTGTTGAAGATGGAGGGCTAGATGAAGATGAGATTGTGGAATCTCGGCCCACTTTTGGGTCCCATTTTGGGTTTTGGGAATATGTAATGGGAAAGGGATGTTGGCCCGTGGGTTTACCCATGCTTAGGCCGCTTTTGTATGTATAAATAGAAGGATAGGAAAGAAATTAGCAGTCGAATATCGACATCTATGTGATGTATGATAAGTGAAAGTAAGGTCTGTAAGTTCTTTGTGCCTATATGAGACTTGCAGGGCTAAGTGCAAGTCATTGTAGGAAGTTGGAAAAGGCTTTGTGCTATAGCGCAAAGAAGAAGGATCAAGCGAGCTGCGAAGATATTCTGTACTATGCAAAGAAGGTTTTTGGTGGCTCTGTGCTGTAACTAATTGAAGACACTAATAAAGAAGAAGAGTTGGTGGATGTAGCCCTAGGGTGGGGGTGAACCACATAAATCTGTGTGTTATGCTTTGTGCTTCGACTTAATGTGTTTATCCTTTGTTTTGCTAAGTGATTTGATATATTTAGATATATATACTTATGCTTTGTGCTTATAAAGGTGTGTGAATGATAGATCTGACATGTATGAAGATACTTAGTGCCTGATCTGTTAGATCTGATGTAGTTTACCAATTCTAAGTGATTGAATATGTTAGATGACTGTGAATGGTGCGAAGACCTGTGTTATCAGTGAAGTGGATATTGACTTCATATTAAAGAACCAACAGTGCTAAGTGCTTTATTAAGTGTTAGAATCATAGATCTGTGTCCCAACTAAGGTTGCAAACAATTGAGTCTTGCAACCACCCCTGCCTCTACCTTGGGTGAAACTTCATCTGCTTCGTAGGTGTTTTTGAAAGGGCTGGTAGTTAGGGTTTTGTTGGTGCACTGTCCTAGCATTGAACCCTGGGTCTTCCCCCATGCCAAAAAATGGTTCTGTTTCCGAGACCTGAAACTGTGATTGTTGGGAACTGGGAAAGTGGAAGCTATGTGCAAAGATTCATCCTGAAATTGTGAAAGATCTGTGCGTAGATCTGTGCCCTAGTGCGCGGTATTCTACTTGATATGTAAATATTTGTGCTAAATAAAGAAGGGTAGATCTGAGAGAAAGAAGCCCGATATAAAGAGAGAAGGCCAGATCTGAAAGAAAGGAGGTTAGATCTGTAGAAAAGAAGCAGGATCTGAAATCTTTGTGTGCCAAGAAAGGTAAAATCAAGAAGTTCTGATTGAAAGAGGTAAGATCTATGAGCTTTATGCTCTTTTAAAGGTAAGAATAGTTAAAAGTTCTTAGATCTGAAATCTTTTTTCTCTGTAAAAGTAAGAAAGGTATAATGTTTTGTTTCTAGAGTATGGATCTAGGTATATCTGATAGGTTTTGTCCTAGATTGAAATCTAGGGTGTTAATATATGAAAGAAGATGTGATATGAATAGATCTGATAAGAACAGTGAAAGATATTTTATACCTATGCATAGAAAGAATGTTTGGACTAATAAATGGATGCAGGATCCTAGAAAGAATTTTTTGCAGGTTCGCTACCATGATCCTAATGTGCAGTACAGAAAAGACTTGGGATCATTTAACAGAAAGCGAGGATTAACCCTCTGTTACAGTTGCAGAAGACCAAGACATCTTGCTAATGAATTCCGTGGCAAAATACCTAGTTGTCTATGTTGCAAATCCATGGACCATGAAGTGTTGGATTGCCCTAGAATGATCGCTAAGCTTGAAGGAATGAATTTGAATCAAGAAAACACTAAGGCAGATCCAGAAAAGGAAGAACCCCAATAAGAATCAGAGAAGGTATTGATACAAGTGAAAGAGACCCTGAATGACCACCGGCATGTCAGCTTACCAGAGATCTTCAAAGAGAAGGAATGAATCGAAGCAAGAATAGGGGACTTTGACATTGACTGTGTCCTGGATAAAGAAACATAGATGGATATTATGCCAGAAAGAACCTAGGAAGCTATAGGAAGGCCTGCTATGATCCCTTCCCTAGGAGGAATAAGTTTATTCAGAGGAAAACTAGTAAACCTATGTGGAAGGCTCGCCCGGATACCTATGACTATCAATCGAGCTTCGACAGAAGAGGACTTTGAGATTATTAAATTTGTTGAAGATAGAGCCCCGTTTACCATGCTAATAGAAAATCTTGGATTGATAGAGATCAAGCTAGACGAAAGGAGGAAGAAGAAGTTTTGGAACAAAATAAACAAGAGTTAAAAGAATTTATGACCAAAAGGATCACACACTTGATTGAGGAACATAAGAGCAGATCGCAGATATTTAATACTAGAAACTCGGATGTCGAGGCTAAGAGAACACTAGAGGATCCCTAGAAGATTGAATTATGTATCCCAGACAAGGAAAAAGTATTACACAGGAACCCTAGGAAAAAATTGCAACAGTGCGAAGTAACTAAGACCAAATAAGAAAAGACTCAAAATGATAAAAGCATTATCGAGATGAAGCTCACTGGAAAGAAGGCTAGAAAGTTAAGAAAGAAAAGGGATAATACTGAAAGGTTACAAGATGTTCTAGAAGAGACCTCACAGAAAGAAAAATTGAAGAATTGGAGCTTCGCCGAGATATCAGAACATCGACATAGAGTACTTCGCCATGATGAAGCAATACAGCCGTTGGAACGATATATCCATTCGACTTACACTCCGAACGAGAAGAAAAGAAATAAAGAGGCATCATCAGACTGTTGGGCCATGCCATAATGGATCGAATAGGAGTTAATGGAGGGTCATGACCATTGTGAGACAACCATTATTGACTCACCTATTTATCCCATCGCGCCATGCACAAAGAACACTTTTGCCAAATCGAGAATTTGAGCTCGCAACCTTGATTAAGATTGTCCAGTGATCATTACACTCTTGATTTCCATCTTATTTCCATGTCTACATTACTTCGTGAACCCTATATTATTAACCCTGAGAGCGTATGTCCAAGGATCTTAGCGCACTTGAAGAATCCGCGAAGGAAGTACTTGTTGATCTCAGGACCAAGAAATTCATGTCGAAAAGAAGGATGTTTGAAGGTGTGAAAGAATCATCGACAGGAGGAGTCCAAGATTCTCCATCAACTGCTCATGGATCAGGAACTTCTAGAATCGCGACATAGATGAGAACGAAGCATAGAAGTGATCTCCCGAATGCCAATTTGATTATGAGCATCTTACCTATGTATATACCTCCTCTGAGTGATGTAGTGAACAAAGACAGTGTGCCCAAGGATTTTGAATATGCTTTGGTCATTGCATACCTCCCAAAAGGGGTGCGCGTAGTTCATGCCGACCAGGATAAGCTCACAACATTGAAGTTTATGATGTCAACCTCGGCAACAGAAAAGATTACAACATACTCTTCCAACATAAGTATTTGACCAGGACTAAAGGCAAGAAATCCAATATTATCCTACAGTCATGGACCTAGAACTTCGCACAATCCACACTGCTCAATGTGATGAAGATCCCACACTTCGGCAGGCACTAGGAAGCGAACACCTATGTCAAATTTTTTCTGTCAATTTACCATGGAGGATACTTATGGTTGAACCACCGCATCACTGTGGATCTGACCTTGATCAATCAGATCACCAGGATTAGCATGGAAGGCCCTGACCCACAAGATTTTTACCCTGGAAATACCTTAGACCGAGCATTAGCACAGAGGATCAAAGAGACTTATGGCAATGTCAAGAAGGGAATGCGAGGCTACAAGGTAGCCTCTATCTAGAGCAGAGTAGTGTTCCTTTCATGTCAGCTGATTGTAGGCAAGCTAGTTCACAAGAACCGACCCACCCAAGTGACTAGGTTCATCGTTGACTTCACAGGGAAGTGCATAGAAGGACTTCAAATGAATTGGGCACAGTACCTAGTAAACCAGTTGGAACTGGACTACAGGGAAGCACAAGACCAAGGATATGAGTTCCACTTCAGCTGGCTTCTCATACTAATTGCATTCATCGCATGGGAGATACCGGAAGGTGCGACCTTCCTGAACATCTAGCCCTTTGAACTATTGGTTGGAAAGTTTAGTATCCTGTGGTACTCGAGCGATATGAACAAGCAATGGCAGTCAAATGCCATCTTCCACACTTACAACAACTAATTGAAAGTAGCCATCCAGTCTGATCCTCATATGACCCCGAATACCCTTCACAGGTTTCGATCCCTGATGAAGTTCAGCGCAGACCGCCACTTCATTTATATAACAACATGCGCAGATGGCCATAATAAGCATTTGCAGTCCTATTACAAGCTTACGGAGGAATATTTAGAGGAAATCACCAAGGAATGGTCGGTGGACCTCCTTATCCCAACCAACCCTACGAAGTTGTCTGATGTAGATAGTCTGGAAGCTGCGCAGGATACACCCAGACCTAGTAAAACAAAGAAGCCTGAAGAAATTCAGGATATAGACAACACATCCACGAAGACTGCGTCTATGTAACCAAAGCAAGGAGGTGCTAGTGAAGATATCGACGAGGAAACATCACATAAGGACGAGGAGGTGTTACACATTATTTTGGTCACTCTAGTGATGTTTCTATAGTTATGTGTTCAGGCTCTCATAAGGAACTTTTCCCTGAGAAAAGTGACTGTTGTCTTCTTCCAAAAAACATATTTTTAAGATGAGTTCGCAAGCTGACTATGTTGTAGGGTGCGAGAATCTTGATTCTCGCAGGCAAGCCTATACCTAGCCTACGAGGTGTTCGCAGTCTGCTCTATAGGTAGGGTGCGAACCTGTTTTAAATCTTAAAAGGAAGAGGAAGTTACGGAGGTTATCGAAGAGGATATTCTAGAAAATGAGTTGGCATTCACATGGTTGACATCCTACTAAATTCTCATATTTAGTGGGATCATCCTCATCCCTTTAACCATCTCTCCTTCTCCTATATAATGAAGGGTTTCTCAAGGAAGAGGTTAAGCAAGATTGGATGGAGAATTTATGAAAGAATTCTGCGAGGAACCCTATTTGAATTGAAGCTTGAGGCCCCCATTTGTCCATCAAGCCATACTGGATCTTCTTCATGCAAGTGTAGAGAAAGTGTGTGTGTTGGAATCAAGGACCCATGAAAGGAAGTTTGCAACATCAAGGTGATATGGTTGTATCTTATACTTTCATTTAATACAATACAGTGGCATGTCCCTTTCCCATAAAATCACTCTTATTTTATCGCATAACTCCTTGATCATATGCATAGGTTGTCATTGAATATACTTTACTATATTCACTTCGGTTGGTTTGTGTTGTCTTGGACCTGATCTCACAAGAGAACCAGAGTGAAGTAGGAACAACAAAGACCTAAGGTAGTGATATAAAGGTATGCCACTCATTCCTTTTTGGTAGTAGATTCGATGATTACAACTTAGGGAAAGAGTTATGTCCTGTCCTGTTTTTTTCTAGATCCAGGTGGATCTAGGGAGATCTGTTAGTGTCCGCATATATCGATTTATCTTGTAACAAAATTGGTGACTCCACTGGGGAAAAAACTCATTTTTATTGTCTTTTGTTGGTCATTTTCTCTTGGTCTACCTATTTCATTGCCAACCAGTCTCTGAGTCTGTAGGAGTCCCTTATAGACTCTCTGGACCTAGAAGTTCACTCAAAATTTTTGTCCCTTTTCCAAATTTTCATAATTTACAACCCTTCTTGCACTGTACCTCTCTATAGCCTATGAGTATCATTCATTTTTGCACCCTACTGTTCAGTCCAGTGCGACCTCCTCACACCCTGCCAATGTCCAGACTGCGAGAATGCCTCATTCTCGCACTGTACTCCATTACTAGGCTGTGAACCCATTTATAAAAGTTTTGGATCAGGTCTTCTTATTTTTTTTTGATGCCCAGATTTGTTTGTTCATCTGGGAAGAACTTCTTTTGCCAGTGTTTGACTGTTTCTTAACTTCAAATCTTGCGGTCGATTAGTTTTCGGAGATCGAAAAATCTTCTTAATCATTTTTTCTCAGTTTTTACTTCTCGACTTTTTACCAATGAGGGTATAATCTCAGATTTTGAGATCTGAGTGCTTGTTTGGTCAAAAGTCTTTGATTGGATTAAAAGTTGGGATTATTATTTCTTTAGATTACTTGCTTCTTGGAAAAGTTCTTTGTCCATATACATTTGAAGAAAATTTTTCTTGTCGATTTTTCTTTTTTTCTCCATTGAAAGATTTGATTTGGGCGTTTATTGAGTATTGTATTTTCATTGGTTGCTTTCCTTTTCCTAGTTCCATCCCTATTTTTGGTTTCTAAAAAAAAAAGATTTTTTTTTCTTTTTTTCTTTTGAGCAATCATTCAGAAAATATTGGCGTTAAAACATTGAAAGAGAACGAATAGTGAATTTACGTTGTCCATGATTGTTCGGTACTACATTTGAAATGAGAATTGTACATCGTAGTTTGCATTGCTCCAGAAAAACTCCTTTCTCCCTGCTGTAGATAGAATTCATCGAACAAAAGTTTTTATCATTCATTTCTATTTACGCACTGTTGGGTATAAGTCTTACACAACACCGGTTTCATTTCCGTCTCCCTCTTGAGTAACAAAAACCTTTAATAATATCGCACAATTTTTAAAATTCAACTAGTAACTTTTTCTAGGGCTCTTATGCACCAACATTATCTAGGCTAGAGCTTTGGAGTAGGCAGTGAGACACACTCTACAAAGAAAAACACACACAATAGTATCTTGTGATAGGGAGTGTTAAATTCCATTTGCAACATTTTGTCCTGGGAAGCCCTTCTCACACAAGGGTCAAACCTGAGGTCAGATTGAGATTGACAGAGTTACTCACCCTGCTTTGTTGATCTCGGTGTAAAGATTGCACGTATTACAGGGGTTGCTTGAAGGTATACCCACAATGATGAGTGGAAGCCTCTCAGGTTGATTTCAAGCTAGATACCCTGCCCTTGCATGTGGATCAGACTGTCGACTATTTCCACAGACATCATTGTTGTTTTTGGTAACCTTAGTAGACTATATTCTTAGAGTCTTACACGAGGTTACTGTGGAGGGGTAAGTCTTCACGATACCTGGAATCGACGTTGGCCAGACTCACTCGGGCTCCTTAGAGGGTATACCCACGATTATGTGCAAGAGCTTGCACCAGGGTGTAAGTCCGTTAAGAAGGTCGTCAACGTAACTTTTCCACCCTTGCCCAGCCCTTCTTGTCTCATCGTCGACGTTGGATTTCATCACCAACTAGTGACTTCGCAATTGGAAGGTCCTATTTTCTTGGTTTTGATTCCTATAATTTACTAGTGCGTGCTGTTTGTTTACCTAAGTTGGCCATAGAATTTATTTCGTAATATTTTAACTCGATCACAATTGAACCTCCATGCTGTTCATGTAGAATGAAAGGACTACCCCCAGAAGATCTAGAAGGTTCTCAAACCTTGCCTACCATGCCACCGGAGGGCTCTCCTCAACAGAGTGAAGTCCAATATGTTGCCACTCCACAAGTGGAAATAACTAACTCTTTAGAATGGTTATGAATTACCAATTCTCAAGAGGACTTTCGACTTCCTCCCAACTCTATGAGACGTATTGTTCGAGTGAATTCTTCTGGAGAAATAGTTGTTGAGTCTTATGGATTACCAATTGGACCTTTCACAGGACCTGAGGGTCAAGATCCTTTTTGGACTACTAGCATTTTTAGATGGGATCTCTTTGGCTCAGGAGCAAGCGTTGATATCACTGTCACATCTGAGATGCCCAAAACATCTGATCCAAATGCAATACCTTTTACTACTGCCTATTATTTTCCTGGTTCGGACGCTCCGCCAGTTGACCACATCTTGAATATTCCCCTATAAATGGTCCCTTAAACAATGGTCCCAAATACTACGAGTCCTCACACTAGGATTACGGTGTCTAGACAAGCTCCCATTGTCACATTGCTTTCACCTAGATTCACCCCAACACTTCCCCCCAGATATCATGCGTTGAATGCTTCTATTCCCGCTCCTACACAAATCCCATCCGAGACTCCTGGAATTTCCACTCCTTATGGGAACCATCGCGTTCCTGGTTTTATTTTGACACTTCCTTGACCCCCTTCCAGAGGGCCTCTTCCATCCCCTATCGGAGTAACCAACCCTAGTGGCACCATCCCATCTTTCACACCTAATTACTAGATTATTGTTGGTGGAGAATTTCACCAAGGAGGTCAAACCCAATCCCCTTTTGCAAGACAAATCCCAATTGGGACGCAACTCCTGATTGTAGGGTAACCCCCAACTACCCCACCCTATGGAAAGAACATACCTCCATCCTTGGCCTAGTATTGGAACTATCTTATCCAAAAGAATCCTCACCCGACTGGGGGGAAACAACCTCAAGCTAGCTCCTTCATACCCCCTAGTACATGTCAACCATATCCAGGTACATCCAATCCTATTTGGGGCTCGAACACTCAACCCCATGCCCTTGTTTAAGGGAACAAACCCAACCAATACAACCCTATAAATTACCTGTCTCCACACCAACAACCGAATCTGTCCGGATCTTCGCATTATATGCAAACTGCTTATGGTCCTACTGGTATACCTATGGGGCTCCCTCCCAAAAGTCACCAGTACCCACACGTGAATAGACAGTTACCCTTATTAGCCACCCTGGACCTCCTTGATCTGTTGAGAATTTTAAATGATCCAATCCGTCACTCTCCTCAATGGCCCGCGATACCAGCCAAACTACCATCCGACATCCCTAAATTCGATGGTAAACTAGGAGAGGACCTGAACAACCATGTAATGAATTTTCACCTTTGGTGTTCATCCAACTCTTTGATGGATGACTATTTGTTTACACCTTTTTCAGCGAACTCTCACAGGTTCCACCGCGAAGTGGTATATATAATTACCATGAGGCTTCTTCATTGACTTCAACACCCTCACTATGGATTTCCTCACCCACTACCAGTTACTGATCTGTTACGAAATGGGAACCAAAATTTTGATTTCTTTCAAACAAACCAAAGCCACTCATATCTCTGATCACATTCTTGAGTGGCGACGAAGATGACGTCTCATCAAACTCGAACTTCCCGATTAGTTACTAGTAGAGTGGTTCACGAAATCATTCATGAATGACATCGCTCATGACATCGCCATGGGTGGAGTTGTCACAGAAGAATAGGCGACCAGTCGTGCTCAATACCTTGACCTCGTTTACTCACAAACGGGTACTCTTTATGATTTACTCCCTGACGCACCTCGTCCTTCTACTACTGCTACTTCAACTACTCCTCCTGCTTCTCATGCAACTAACGGTGTGATTGGCACTTTCCATGCCCAACCCAATTCCACACAAGCCTCTAGAAACAACCGCAAATCCGTTGCTTCTAATGTTCAAAATTCTCTGTCTCCTACCCCTCCCACCAACAAGACTTCTGAGGTGAACTTTGTTCAATCTACTCCCGCCGAAAAGAATAAATCCAAAAAAGGGAAGGGTAAGAACAAAGAGGATAAAAATAATCCACAATCTGAGAAGACCAAAACACAACCTGTTGATGATAAGGATAAGCGCAAACCCCAATACCCTTGTCTTATCTGTGGTGATGATCACTACACTAAGGATTGTCCAAGACGAGCTGAGGTTACTAAGTTCCTTCAAGGGACCCCAAAATCGCCTGCTCCGACCGTGTTGTCACAACCCTTCCCTTCTCAACAAAAGGCCCAATTGGTCATTCATGACCAACCTTCCCCCTCCATGACATCCTATGTATTAATGTGTACAGGTGATTCAAAGAAGAATGAAATCACACTTACCACTTGTGCCAAAGATTATTCTTCCTCTAAAGAGAAGGTTGATGAAATACCTCCTTTGTTGGTCCAACCATCTCCCATGACTCCACCCACCAACGGTCCTCTTCATCTCGACCGACCGATCCTAGATACAGTTCTTCGCCCTCCCCCAAAGGGTGTTGTCTGAAAGTATTCTTTCAATCCTCATGCGCGTGCTGCCCAGAACTACAGTATTGTCGAAGATCTGGCCCAAGCACCATCCGCGATGTTAGCCCTTGAATTCCTTCAGAGTTTTCCTACACAACGGAAGGCACTGTTGAAATCTATTGGTGGAATCCACCCTACCAATACAAATTTAATAATTTTTGACTTGGAAGATCACATTCCAAGGTTACCCCCTCAACTCGCATTCCAAATACAAGTTATTGTCTCCGACAAGAACATTTGTAGAATAGTTATTGATGAGGGTGCCTCGACGTGTGTCATGTCTATTACCTGCTGGAAATCCATTGACTCTCCTCCCTTAACTGAATCCCACAACACGCTCAAAGCCTTCAATGGCTCTAGCTTTAAGCCTTACAATGTCCTCCCTTCGTTGCCTATTACGTTAGAAGGAAAAACGGTCAACGTTGAGGTGGAGGTCTTTGACGCTCCCCTCGATTACAACCTTCTACTTGGCCGTAGCTGGATCGATTCCATGCGTGTAGTTGTGTCAACTCTTTTCCATGTCGTACGTTTCCCACATCAAGGAAAAGTAATTACGATAGACCAATTAGCCTTCTTTAAATCTAATGCACGTATCAACAACGTACCTTTCATTGCAAAAACACCCCCTAGATATGAGAATGTCAGTGTCGGTCTTCTTAAAGATTCCTTTTTCATGGGTACTTTCCCCATTCCACCACCCGATGTTCCACATCCTTTCGTCGCCTTGATCAATATGATTTCCACCTTTGTTCAAGAAACCCCTATGTCTTATGACCCATGGATAGTACCTAACCCCGATGATCATCTTCATTATGATGACCAAATAAATTTGAGTCCGGTCGAATCTGCTTATAAATCCATTCAATCGGCCACCCCTTCTACCCCCTGTCTTGGTGATTTATCTCCGGATCCATTCCGTGTCATTTTTCCTACAGATGAGATGATTATGTCTGTTATGTCCATGGAAGATACCCCTTGGGACGATGGACATCATCGTTCCATTCTCTTCCTGGAACAACACACCATTGAGAGTTACCAATGGATATCGACACCATTGACCGTTGTTGTCATTTCTACCATTCCCGAGTCCATACACGATATGTTATACGAAGGGAACTTAAGTAATATCTCAGCCACCATCCCCCTCGACATATCCATCAAACCTGGAGTTGTCAAAAATGTGCATATCAGAGCTTCATGTTCCCATGACGAAGTTGTCACCTACAAGTTTCTTTTCCAATAATTTCATGACGTCTTCACATGGAGCTATGACGAAATTCCAGGTATTGACCCTGACATTGTTGTACACGAGATTAAGACATACCCGGGCGCTAAACCTGTCCAACAATGACTTTGTCCGGTCCACCCATGTAAAGCAGCCGCTATCAAGCTTGAAGTTGAGAAACTTCTCAAAGATGGATTTATTTACCCTGTGGCTCTAACTGACTGGGTTTCCAATCTTGTTCCGGTTAACAAGAAACAAGGTACGATCTGCGTGTGCATTGATTATAGGGACATTAATAAAGCTTGTCCTAAAGACAACTTTCCTACCCTCTTCATTGATCAGATCGTCGACGATTGTGCCGGAAGTGAAATTGTCTCTCTGATGGATGGTTTCTCCAGATATAATCAAATCAATATCGTACCCGCAGACCAACACAAAACTGCCTTTAATTGTCCTTAGGGCACTTTCGCCTACCAAAAACTACCCTTCAGTTTAAAGAATGCCGACGCAACTTTTCAACGTGCTATGTCTTTTTCCTTTCATGATATAAAGCACATTGTGCAGCCATATCTCGATGAATTACCGAATCATTCCATACACCGTGTAGATCATCCAACACACCTCCGAGCCATTTTCCTTCGATGTCGATTTTACTGTATATGCTTAAATCCACACAAATGTGTTTTTTGCATAGAATCTAGCCAACTTCTGGGCTTTAGTGTTTCACGTCAAGGGATCAGGGTAGATACTTTGAAGGTCGAGGCGATTCTCAATCTCCCTCCTCCTTCCTCACTTCGCTAGCTACAAAGTTTGCAAGGGAAGGAAAAATTTCTACGTCGTTTCATCCCAAACTATGTTGAGTTAACTCTTGGCTTTACTCGACTTCTCAAGAAAAGTTATTATCTTGTATGGGATACCACTGCCAACAAATCTTTCGATGCTTTAAAACTGAATTAAACCTGTACCCCACTACTTTTCCCACCCGATTACAGTCGATATTATTTCCTATATCTCGCAGCCTCAGACTCTACCATTGCTATGGTTCTAGTCCAGGAAGATGATTCTCATGATTCTCATGTTATTTATTATTTGAGTTGGAGTCTCACGACTACCGAAACCAAGTATTTACATGTTGAAAAACTGGCCTTGGTCGCCGTCCAAGTTGTTCAATGTTTCCGACACTATATCCTTTTACGCAAAACTACTGTGATTTCCAACTGCAACCCTATGCAACACATTCTTACACACCAATTGCTACGGGGAAAATATTCCAAATGGATCGTAATACTCCAGGAGTTTGACTTATAATTTGAATGCGCTAAGTCCAAGAAATCCTTGGTGTTTGTCGAATTGATATGCAACCTTCCCTGTTCTGAGACGAAAAATGTAGCAGAGGATTCATTACCCGATGAATCCCTTTTTATGATCAGTTCTGATGACCTTTGGTATGGGGATATCATCATATATCTCCAGACCCAGAATTTTCGGCCTGATTTGTCTAGCACTAATCGCCGTTGCATACGCTACCAATCCCGTCAGTATATTATCCTCAGTGATACTCTTTATCGTCGGGGGATTGACTTTGTTTTTCAATGCTGTCTCACATTTGACAAAGCCGAGAAATTCCTGAATGACTTCCATTCTGGAGCATGTGGTGGTCACATGTCTGGGTATGATATTGCCTAGAATATCTTACGAGATGGGTATTTTTGGCCTTCTTTATTCAACGATTGTATTATTGCTTTACAAAAATGCCACACTTTCCAAACCTACAACAACAAAATTTGATCACACCCTGCTCCTCTACACCCTGTAGTCTCCGTTGGAATTTTTCGAAATGGGGTATTGATTTCATGACATGTCACCCTCACTCGTTCGGGGGGCATGGATACATTATTGTAGCCATAGATTATTTTACGAAATGGGCCGAGGCGATGCCGACATTCGACAATACCAGAAAAACTGCAACACTATTCATATTCAATCACATCATTGCTTGGTTTGGTGTTCCTCAAGCTATCATTACTGATCACGGTAGTCACTTTAGAAACTTCATGATGTCAGAACTCACCAAAAAGTTGGGTTTTCGCCATGAAAACTCAACACCTTATTACCCACAGGCCAATGGCCAGGTTGAAGCAATAAACAAAGTCCTCATTACCATGCTTCAACGAATGATAGGGATTCAAAAAATGAGTTGGCACATGATGCTATTTTCAGCATTGTGGGCTTACCAGACATCTATCAAGTCTGCTACCAGGTTTACACCTTTCTAGTTAGTGTAAGGGTCCTACTAACAGAACCTAAAACTTAATACATTTAAGCATAAAATTTATAACATAATTTCTTTACGGTTTTATATTCAACAACTAACAAACTAACAGTTCATGGTTCAACAAATTATAATTGAGCAGCCTGATATACAAATCATATATATAAAATTAAACATACACAACTTAGTAAAATAGTGAACCATCATATTGATAATGACATAAACACCTCTCAGTGATGCTGTTTCCTGAACTCCATTTGTCCTCGCTGCTTTGCCCAAAATCTGCCCAAAATCGAATCTTTCCTCCCTATCAGCTAGGAATAGAGCCTATCCGTCTCCCTATCTCCAAGATTCTGTGAGGATTCCTGGCCCCCGAGCCCAAAACTCCCAGCAACCAATGCTCCCCTGTAATAGTCCAACAAATTGCTCCAGCCTAAAACCAGAAAATGCAGTTTTTCAATGCCTCCCCTGGAAAAATGATCCAATACAATCTCCCCCTCTCTCGAAAATTCTCCCTGCCCATAAAATCCAAAAGTCCCTCTCTCGAATGTCTTTGCCCCCTCATATCCCCCCGTCCATTCACCACCTCTCCATTCAATGCCAACCACCTTATCCCTCCATTCAATGCCCACCACCTTATCCCTCCATTCAATGCCAACCACCTTATCCCTCCATTCAATTCCAACCATCCCTCAATACGTTAAGTTTTCTATTAAATAATTTAAATTTATTAAACTTTAATTCGTTACCCAAACATTAAATGAGTTAATTAATTAATTAATAAATAATCCCACAGTTAATTATTTAATAAATTAAACTTAATAAAACTTAAGCAATTGTTTAACTACGGTTGTTACATACACCCACCCTTCAGGAAACTTTGTCCCGAAGTTAAACTATTTTACGATACAAGGGAAAAGAAACATGGTTCACACATTCAAAACAAATAACTGACATTATTAGTAAGTAAGCCAAGCAAACTCATACATACTAATGTACATGTGCAAGAAATGCATGTGTAGCTAGTACATACAAGTCTCGTGCATGTACTAATAACAATAACTATCATCTCTATAGTAATTTCCATATGCATCCAATCCATTCAACAAGACTATTCATTTTATAAAAGACAATAAA
>ML790777.1:323522-358308 GCA_009831015.1 Picea engelmannii | reverse complement strand
CCACTCAGAAAGATCACTTTCCATTACCATTCATTGATCAAGTATTAGATAGTTTGTCAGGGAAGAAATTTTTCTCATTCTTAGATGGTTTCAGTGGGTACAACCAGATTAAAATTGCACCTCAAGATCAAGATAAAACCACCTTTACTATCCCTTGGGGAACCTTTGCTTATAGAGTCCTTCCATTCAGACTGTGTAATGCACCAACAACCTTCCAAAGGGCAGTTTTAGGATTTTTTTCTGATATGCTTAATGACTCTATGGAAATTTTTATGGATGACTTTACTCCTTATGGTGTTTCTTTTCAGGAAGCACTGGAAAACCTTGAGAAGGTACTTAAACGATCCATACAAGCTCAACTTTCCTTAAGCACAAAAAAATGCCATATGATGATGAGTGAAGGTATAGTGCTTGGACATTTTATCTCATCTCAAGGGATTCAGGTAGACCCATCTAAAATACAAGTCATTAAGGACCTTCCTACCCCCAAAACTCAAACAGAGGTAAGAAGCTTTCTAGGGCATGCTGGATACTACAAAATATTTATTAAGAATTTTTCCAAGATAGCCTCTCCCCTGTTTGTTTTACTGATGAAAAATGATGAATTCAAATGGAATAATTTTTGTCAAGAAGCATTTAATACACTCAAGAATCAGTTATCTACAACCCCTATCCTTAGAGGACCTGATTGGACACTTCCCTTTCACATATCCTCTGATGCTTCAGATACTGCTATAGGAGCTGTTTTGGGGCAGGAAAAAGATCACCTCCCTTATGCTATATATTTCATCAACAAGAATATGTCCCCTGCTAAACTCAATTATACAGTCACCGAGAAGGAATTCTTAGCAGTTATTTATGCAATCAATAAATTTAGACATTACATTACTGGCTATCCTACTTTTGTCCATACTGATCACTCAGCAATCAAGTACTTAATGAATAAACCTATCACAAATGCTAGAGTCACCAGATGGCTGCTCTTATTGCAAGAATTCGATATTACAATTATAGATAGACCAGGAAAAGAAAATGTAGTTGCTAATTTCCTTTCTCGATTGACAATTAATGATGATTCCCCAGTGGATGATTCCTTTCCTGATGAATATTTTTTTGCAGTTTCTACTCACTCACCTTGGTATGCAGATATTGCTAATTACTTGGTTGTAGGAAAGTTACCATCACACCTATCCTACCGAGAAAATAAAAAACATTATTCATCAAAGTGCTCGGTATAGTTGGATAAATGGGTATCTTTTCCATATAGGATCTGATCAAGAGATTCGAAGGTGTATTAGAGAAGATGAGGTGTATGATCTATTGAAAGCTTGTCATGATGGCCCTTGTGGAGGGAATTTTGCTGATAAGAGGACAACATACAAAATTCTTAGGATGGGGTATTATTGGCCTTCACTCTTCAAAGATGCAAAGAAATATGTCAAGGCCTGTGATAGCTGCCAAAGAGTAGGCCAACCTAATCATAGAGATGAAATGCCATTAAACCCCAAGGTAGTACTTGAACCATTTGAAAGATGGGCCTTAGACTTCATAGGACCCATCAATCCTCCATCCAATCAAAACGTTTATATACTGGTCTGCACAGACTACATGACTAAATGGGTGGAAGCTAAGGCACTCCATAGAGCAACTGAAGAAGCAATTATAAATTTCTTATTTAAAGACATCTTCACCAGATTTGGAATTCCAAGAGAATTAGTTACAGATGGAGGACCTCCTTTCTCTTCTCATGGGTTCAAAGCCACCCTTCAGAAATATCATATTCAACAGAGAATGACTACACCATACCACCCCCAAGCCAATGGACAGGTGGAAAGAACAAACAAAGTAATAGAAGCCATTCTCACAAAAACAGTGAAGGAAAGTAGAAAGGATTAGTCCTACAGGCTCCTTGAAGCACTATGGGCCTACAGAACTACCTGGAGAAATACTACAAGATTCTCTCCCTATGAGTTAGTCTATGGAAAGAGTGTTGTTTTTCCTATGGAATTTGAGATAAAAACCCTAAGGACTGCTCTAGCTGTCAACCTTGATCTAACTGATGCATAGACAGCCAGGTTGCAGCAGCTTAATGAACTAGAGGAGAAAAGACTAGATGCCATTCAGCAAACAACCATAATCCAACAACAAAGATCACAATGGCATGACAAAAATATCAAGAACAAGCAGTTCCAAAAAGGTAATTGGGCCCTACTGTATGATTCCCGATTTAAAGAATTTCAAGGAAAATTGCGTACAAGATGGCTTGGCCCTTACGAAATAGACATAGTTTTCCCCAATGAAACAGTAAGGCTCCTCACAATCGATGACTCTAGAACTCCGTTACTTGTAAATGATCATCAGCTCCGTCTGTACCAGCAACCTATTTCTAAACAAGACTTTAAGGCCACATGCATGGCAGACGCTCATTTGCTCTTCATTGAGGGGGTCTCTACCCCTAATAAACAATTAATTCTTTTAAATTAATTTTTCTTTAGTATTAGATTAGATTAGATTTTGTTTACTAATAATTCCTGTCAAGGAATACCATGCTACAGTCAATTTTTTTGCAGACCCCCAATTGAAGCACAACCACTAGGAGAGGATGATCCTACTTTAAAGAGACAAGTTTTCACGATGCTGAAACACCACTGTTCAACACTGTTGACTTTCATGATGCTGAAACACCACTGTTCAACACTTTACATTATTCCCACTCCCAAAACACTACAACCACCATCTCCTCACCATCCTTCATCGACAAAACAACACCGTCCAGCTATTGTTTCGCCTTTTCTCTTCAACCCCTCATCATTTTCCTGATGCTGAAACACCACTGTTCAACACTGTTGAATTTCACGATGCTAAAACACCACTGTTCATCAATTTTCATTCTTCCCACTCCCAAAACACTATAGCCTCCATCTCCTCACCATCCTTCATCGACGAAACAACACCGTCCAACTATTGTTTCGCCTTTTCTCTTCAACCCTTCATCATTTTTCCCGATGTTGAAACACCACTGTTCAACACTGTCATTTTTCCCCACTGCTGAAACACCACTGTTCAACACTCTCATCATTTCTTCTGATGCTGACACACCATCATTCAACACTTTTTGACTTTCTTCCACTACTGAAACACCATTCATCAGCAGTCCTTCATCTACAACAATTGTTTCGTTCTTCTCTGTCGCTGAAACACTAGTTCTTCAACATCAGTTGCCAGCAAGACTCTACGCCCTCAAGATTATAGTTCTTCCTCCTAGTCAGCACACCCTCGATGGTCTCCACCACGACAACACCATCACGGACAGGCATGATATCTGGTTGGCAGAACGAATCAAACGGTAAGGCGAGGTACGTAAAACATTATGTAATGCAGTTAGACGATAGTTAATGAGAAAGATTTTTAGCCATTATGACATTCAAGTGAAATTATTACTAATCACACTTGATGGGAGGGGAAGTACACGTCAAATCTGCGATACCATCATTTCATCCGATTTCACCGCCGCCATCCCCATTTCACCACCTTTTCGTGCATTTAACCATTATTCCTCCATAGTCGCTTGGAAAACTCACTCTGTGCAGAGATGATACACAAACTCTCGAAACTGTAACTTACTAAGCTAGTAGCCATGGGAGGATCCATCATACGAAACGAGCCCGCCACCACAGCGCTACTCGAACACTATCCAGCAGCGTATCAAATATTTGAGCAGGCAGGGTGGCTTGATTACTTCCGCAGACTTCCGACATATAATGAATAGCAAGTCCTACAGTTTGCCCGAAATCTTCAGGAGAATCACTCTATCGTCGCAGGTGTCCGCATATAAGTAACAAAAGAAGACATATCAGAGGTCTTAGGCCTCCCCATTGACGGCACTCGAAAATTCAGCCGAAAGCATATCATCGGGGATGTCCAGCAGAGCTTCTTCTTGCCTGAGGAAAGAATTGTATTGAAGGCCAGAGGCGTTCAGCTCAGTTCACTGACACCCCCATGGCCGGAGGTCACCAGATTCATCAAGCACTACCTAACCTATGAAGGTCTCTATCAGGTAGTCTATCAGCATGACTTCCTTTTGCTTTCTCATTTAAGGCATAACAGACGAGTCAATCTTCCCTACTATTTGCTGGGCTATTTAAAGAATATGACACATTACTGCCGAAAGGAAAAAGATCCAACCCTATCACTTACCCACCATCACCTTGTTCAATTAATAATCAATAGGGGTTTTGAACAACAAAACCATCCACTGAATAACCCACCCATAAACCCTCAACCAACTGCGGAAATCCCCCAGGAGCAGCAACACCAAAACCCCCCAGACGCCCCCGAAGTACCCCATATCCCGCCCACAGAACCAACCAGTCCAGTCAATTCCCCTACCCCACCAAATCCACCACCAGATTCATCCACCCCCACCCTTCACATTCTCAGTGATGACTCTGGACCTAAAAATGTCACCTGCCCTATCATTCAGGAAAGACCCCCACGAAAACGAAAACAGATTTCCCCCTTTCCACCCTTCTTGTGCAAAAAGAGAACAAGAGCCTCAATGAGGCCACCCTTGATGACCACTACCCTAGACACCTCACCAATTCGACTAACACCCCGTCCACCTCCAACCTTTCCACCCCCAGGATCTTTGCCTATTCCGACCTCCGTGGCTGAAACACAAGAACCAACCCCTGACTTCGAAATTGAAATACAGGAATCACAGGCCCAGGAGATTGAAACACCATCTGTATCATATAAAGTGGCTAAAACACAAGAACCAACCATTGACACAAAAATTTATATACAGGACTTAGAGACTCCAGGTGCTCCGGCTGAAACACAAGAACCAGCTGCTGACATCGACATAGAGATGCAGGAATCATAAGTCGAAGGTGCTGAAACACTACTCTTCTTCCACCAAGAGTCTGAAACACAGGCATCGGCTGCCATCCCTGTAGATGCTCCACAAGAACCAGCTAAGGAGACTATGACTGTAACACAAGAACCAGTCATCTCTAAATCCAAACCAACAATGGTTGATGTCTTGGAAGAAAATGAGTTTTTAAAGTCTCAGTTGGAAGCATATTAGCAAGAATTAGCCAGGGAAAAGGAAGCATATGAAAAAGAGATAAATTCGTACACTTTAGCTCGAACAACAACCTTGTCAGAGGCAACCACAGAGAGCGTATGTAAAGAATACATGTGTTGCCAATGTGGTGATGTTTACCACCATGCAGGCTATCAGGTGATTCAAGTTCCAGTGCTAGGGGCAGCCCCTACCCCTTCACCTTTTGAAGTCAAGAAAGAACTTGCTGCAACACAAGAACCAGCAGGCCCTAGCAAGCTCAAGACTGAACCTGCTGTAACACAAGAACCAACAGGCCCTCCCAAGTTGAAGACTGAATCCTGCATTGTAACAAAAGAAGCCCCTATCTTTGTTAACCAGGCTGTACAGACTGTGACGATGGAGGAATTTACACCTCCCAATCATATCCATCTCTCCACTTCCAGGGAACAATCTACTCAAACCCTACCTCATCCCACTACTTCCAATGCTGAAACACAGACTCAGTTATGGGATGAACACACAGAAATACAAAGATGGAAGAAGGAATATGCTGAAACTCAAGCCAAAAACTTGCAAGTGCACAAACAAATCTGGATCAATCACACCTTCTCCAATTGGGAAGCTCTAGAGCAGATACGAGAGGAAGCTCGTGAGCTTAAGAAGAATAACAAAGAATTGAAAGGTAGATTGGTCCTGGTCTTTGATTTGGTGCAGAAGCTACTGGCCACAAGGAAGCCCTCTTGCAACTATTCTTTATTCCTGATGGAGAGACTCACATTCTTTCAAATTAAATCCATTCTAGAAGGTAAACCACATGCATTCATACAGTCAACATATTTTATCAAAACTTTTGTAGCTGCCTCTACCAGGGATCAACACCTTCTCTGTGAAGCATACTTGCACAATGAGGCTATTCCAGAAAACAGGTTGCTAAACATAAACCCCCTTGTTGGGGACACTCAAATTATAGCATTCACCTCTTTTCTCCTCAACCAAATTATGTGGCAAGATGAATTTTTGGCTGCCCAACACAATGAAGATCGCCTCCTCTGGATTAGACCAGAACCTCAGAGGGCAGCTACCTTTATCTCACAATATTATGAGTTCTTAAAACAACCAGGGGTGACTGAGCATGTCCAACAACTACAATCAGAAGTGCTCCAGGATTGTGAAAACATCATCAGATCCATAGAGATTCCTGCCCTCCAGGCCAATAAACTATTTTGGTAGAAATCCTCGGAGAAGAGACAACAGCACAATCCTTTTGGTCCTGCCAAATTGGAAGTAGAAATTTCCAGGATACCCAACTACATTCAGTGTGTTCGGCATTGTGCTGAAAATTGGATAGGCTACAAGTTTTATTTTGCCATTCTCTGGTTGCCAATAGAAAGGTATCAAGTCAGTTATAAGCTGCCTAAGAAGGCAAAAATACTAGCATGGCAAATATTGTAGCAGGTGCACGGGTTCAGAACGCCAACCGACAGTACCTCCCAGAGTTACAGCTTGAGTAACTTACATGATCAGAGTCGGCATCAAGACTCTGATTCAGAGTGAGTTGCCTGAGGACATGCAACATCTTGAGTTGGGGGGGATGTTAGGACCACACTATGTACCTTTTTGCCTATAATTTTTTCCATTATTATACTCCTGATCACCTATATTTAAACTCACACTATCACTTTATCTGATCATCCCAAAGGTATACAACGTCCCTTCTCATTACTATACGTTTAATCTGTTTTTCATAATATTTTACATTACTCTTGTACTTGACTATTGATTAGAAATGCATTAAGTGTTCAAAACTGCAGGCCCATGCTGAAACACAGAACTGTCCAAGGTCCCTGTTGCTGAAACACAGAACTGCTATACAACCCAAGGTCGCTGTTGCTGAAACACATAACTGCTATACAGTCCGAGGTCGCAATTGCTGAAACACAAAACTGTCATACAGTCCGAGGTCGCAGTTGCTGAAACACGAAGTTGTCATACAGTTCGAGGCCACTGATGCTGAAAAACAAAGGAAACCGCCAGAACCAACGATGCTGAAACACAAGCCATTACAGTCAGCGATCAACACAGTCAGAGCACAATTCACGTGGTTGAAACAGCCCGCGAATTGCGATGCTGAAACAACATTAAAAACAACAAGAAGAAGTTGTTACACCAGCCATAACAACAATACCTCAGTTAGCTCCTGTAATAGCATTTCTGTTGCATAAGATTAGGACACCCTGTTCTGAATTAGAAAGAAGATCTGGCTAAAGATAGGACTCATATACACACTGTAATTTTTGATCAATTGCATCGAAGGGTTTTCCTCTTTAAATAAGAGGAAAATCACCATTCTAGGGAGCCAAGTTTTATGTATTGAACGCTTCAGAGAAAGGGATGCACTTTATTTTCTCAGATTGTAATCTGATGTTTCGACAGATGAATAAAATACTGCTTTGATTATCCGTCTCTAGCTTTCCCATTTCAGGGGAATCTTGTGAGAAGGGAGGGCCCACCTTCATCACAAGATTCACCCGTTAGTTTTAGAAGTGTGTTAGTTCAGTTTTTGTTTTGATTCAACTTGTTGCTGAAACACTGTTTTTAATGAATCCCGCTTTGCTGAAACACTACTGACTCTATCTTAGTTTATTGAATGAAATTTGTAATCCTTTTTATCAGCAATCTTGTGTGATGATTTTATGAGGCTAGCCAGGGATTGGGTAAAGGTTCCTGCTCAGACAGGAAGGAATCGAACACCTTGTCTTCTGTAGATTTCATTTAATTCTGTAAGTGTGCTAGACAGGGATTGGGTAAAGGTTCCTGCTCAGACAGGAAGGAATCGAACACCTTGTCTTCTGTAGATTTCATTTAATTCTGCAAGTGTGCTAGCCAGGGATTGGGTAAAGGTTCCTGCTCAGACAGGAAGGAATCGCACACCTTATCTTCTGTAGATTTCATTTAATTATGCAAGTGTGCTAGCCAGGGATTGGGTAAAGGTTCCTGCTCAGACAGGAAGGAATCGAAAACCTTGTCTTCTGTAGATTTCATTTAATTCTGCAAGTGTGCTAGCCAGGGATTGGGTAAAGGTTCCTGCTCAGACAGGAAGGAATCGAACACCTTGTCTTCTGTAGATTGCATTCAATTCTGCAAGTGTGCTAGCCAGGGATTGGGTGAAGGGTTCCTGCTCAGAAAGGAAGGGATTAGACCATCATGTTCTCTGTAAACTTCAATTTCCACAAGTATGCGAAACAAAAATAGGGCTTAAGGTTCCTGCTTAGAAAGGAAGGAGCTAGACAACCTTGTTCTCTGTTAGATAGAGTTAATTGTTTTCTGCTCACTGTTTTCATAAAAGAGTATTAGCACTGAAGTCTCTATTTGAGAGTAAGGGTCCTGTTCTCTGATTGCAGAATAGTTGTTCTTTCCCATTGCAAGTGTTATTATAATGTGATCCAGGGTTCTTAGATTAATCTCTAAAGATATGCAAGAGGAAAGTTGCTTTCCTGTGATTCAATTCAGAACTTCAGTTTATTTAAGCAAGTGTGACCAGTATAAGTTTCTTTACACTAAGTTTCTTTTGGAATTGAGCATATATAGTGCGTGGTTATCTTTGAAATAAAAGAATTCCCTAGGTTGATAATTTATGTTTCACTTGGTTGTTTGAATCAATTAAGAAATTATAGTGACCAACAAGTTTTCCCATCTGTTTCAGGATGGTAAGTTGTGCTTAAGTTCAACTGAGTCCCCAACGCCAACTGCAAACTTGTCCAAAACCTAGAAGTGAATCTGGAGTCCCTATCTGAAATGATCTTCTTAGGTATCCCATGCAAAAGGATAACCTCACTTACAAACACACATGCCACATCAGTGACATCGTAAGTGTCTCTAACTGGAATAAAATGAGCACTCTTGGTTAACTTATCAACTATTACAAAAATGGAATTGTGTCTATGAGATGTGAGCGAAAACCCCACAACAAAATTCATAGAAATGACTTCCCATTTGGACATAGGAACATCATGTGGTTGTAGGAGGCCTGCCAGGTGGTGGTGGTCGACTTTCACTTGTTGACACTCTAGGCACTTGGTGATGAAATGGACTACATCTGTAAATTCTAACCTTGTACAATATCTACTACAAACTGATATTCAGAAAAGAACAGAAAAGGTACAATGGAAAATACAAACATTACACAGAGATTTTTCACCTGGAAACCCAAATCGGGAAAACCAACATATATTATATTGATACATTGCTTTACACTGTTTACAATACAATATACATATAGGAGCCAGCAGCATCCAAAACCCTAACCCAATGACTTGGATTAGTCCAAAACCCTAATTCCTTAACCGGAAATAGAAAACCATCGGCAAAAACCATGTGCCGAAAAACCACCTAATATCATGTGGTCCTGGAAATATGTCATCCCGGAAATATGTCGGCCCGGCGCAGGCGCTCAGACACTACTACTCGTGTAAAGAATATAACACATACCCAACAACATCGTGCTTCATGCCTACCCAGAAGAAGAGATTCCTCATTTCTGCGTACATCTTCTTCACACCCATATGCACACAATAAAGTGCTCTATGCGCTTCCTTCAGTATGATGCTTCGAATATCCCCACTTTCGGGGACATACATCCTTCCTCAATATATTAACAGTCCGTCTGCTTCCAGACTATATCCTTCATACTTTGGATATAATTGCCTCCCACTCTGGAGGTTTGAAGTAACCTTTAAATACCAACTGTCTCCATGGAGTTGTGTCAACACACGTTCCCTCAGATTGAATTTTAAAGGTACCAAGGAGAAGACACGTGGTCTCCTACTCAAGGCATCTGTGACCACATTTTCCTTTCCTTTGATGTATGAAATACCAAAATTGTACTCACTCATAAACTCACTCCATCACCTTTTCCTGACATTTAGATCCCTTTGAGAGATGTTTTAAACTTTGATGGTCCATTTTGAGCTCAAAGTTTCGCCCCACAAGATAGTGCCTCCAAAGTTTCATAGCTAGCATTACAGTTTCCAACTCTAAATCATGAGTAGCATAAATCTCTTCGTGTTTCTTCAACTTCCTTGATGCATAATATATCACTCCTCCATCCTACATTAGCATGCCCCCCAACCCTTGCTTCAAGGAATCCATGCAGACTATGAAGTCCTTTTCCATATCTGACACTCGTATAATTGGCGCACTAGTTAGTAACCTCTTAATTTCGATGAATGCACTATCACATTCTTCTGTCCATTCATACCTGAACCCCTTGCATTGCAACGTGGTGATGGGTTTCTCTATTTTAGAGAATCCTTCCACAAATATCTGATAATAACCTACTATCCCCATGAAACTTCTTACCTCATGGGCATTTTTTGGCACTGGCCATTCCATAATGGCCTTTACCTTTTCTGGGTCCACAGAGATTCCTTCACTGGAAATGATATGACCTAAATAGTGGATTTCTTTCTCGAAGAAGGAACACTTCGACAACTTCCCATACAATTTGTTCTCTCTAAGGCAGGACAACACCACTCACAAGTGTTCCTCATGTTCTCTTTCGTTCTTGGAATAGATGAGGATGTCATCTAGAAATACTTGTACAAAATAGTCTAAGTACTTCTGGAATACTCCGTTTATGAGGCTCATGAATATGGCTAGTGCATTGGTCAATCTAAAAGGTACTACAATGAACTCGTAATGTCCAAATTGAGTTCGAAAGGCAGTTTTAGGAATATCACCTTCCTTAATCCTTAACTAGTGATACCCTGATCACAAATCAATTTTTGAGAATACCACTGCTCCTTTCATTTGATCAAAGAGGTCATCTATTCGTGACATTGGTTACCTATTTTTCACTGTAGCATGGTTCAAGTCCCTGTAATCTATACACAATCGTAAGGAACCATATTTCTTCTTTACAAAAATTACTGGTGCACCCCAAGGTGAGACACTGGGCCTTATTATCCCTAAGTCCATTAGTTCTTTCAACTGCATTTGAAACTCACAAAGTTTTGGCACTGTCATCCGATACGGAGTCTTGAAATTGGTTCTGCACCAGGTTTTAGCTCAATAGTAAAATCAAGCTCCCTCTCAGGAGGTAACCCTGGTAACTCGTTCGGGAAAACATCCTTAAATTCTGATAATACCGGGTACTGATCCAAGGAGGGTCCCTTCCTTTCATTCACTACTTCCACTACATACAGTAGACACCCTTGCCTCATGCACCTCTTAACCTTCATAGTTGAGATAAAGCGTATAGACACCCGTCTTCGTACACTATGGATCTCTACTGGTCTTCCTTCATCGTCGACACAAAGCACCCTTTTTGCAAAACAATCAACCAAAGCTCAATGAGATTCTAACCAATCCATTCCAATGATTAGGTCATATTTCCCAAGAGTAGTGATGTATACCTTCAACCTGGTAGTACACACTCCCAGGTCTACTATACAATTATCAACGCTAGGTCCTACCACTTGTTTTTCCCCCGAAGCCATCTCGACTTGTTTAAAGTTGTCATGCTCGTAGGCTGCCAACCCACTCTTTTCTAATGCAGATGGTGAAATGAAACTATCTGTAGCACCAGAATCAAATAAAATATTAACATTGATATTATTTAGTGTATCTGATGACTCCACCACCGTGGATTGATGTTCTTCCCGACGATTATTAACTGTTGCGTAAATCTGGTGGCTGTCACTTGCTCTTCCCATCGGGGCCTTTCCTTCTCTATGCACAAATCCCGATTGTAACTCTGGGAAATCACGCTGGTAATGGGGTCCTCCACATCCCCAACAGGTAACATGAGATTGAACCTGCGCACTATTCTGTGACTGTCTCTGAAATGAGTTCCTTCCCTTGGAACCCCTGCCCCTACTAGCTTCTCCCTGAGATGGCCGTGGACCTACCTGTGTCGTTGGTGATGAACGGGATGCTGCACTTACTGCCATTGAAATCCCTATGGCTACTATCCTTGGTGCGACTCTATTACCATATGGAGGTGGCCTTGAGCCCCCTCCTCTGGGAAATGTCCTAGGGGGCCTTCCCCATGAATCTAGGATGATGCGGAAAGGTCGATATCATACCTCCATTTAAGTTCATGTGTTCCTTTGCATAACACACATTTTCCACTGCTTCTGCTACTGAAGACGGTTTCCACATCCACACCATGTCCCTTATCTTAGAGTTTAACCCATAGACAAAGCATTCTGCTTATTGTTGGTCATTATCCATGTATGAAACATATTTGAACAATTCCATAAACCTGATCTCATATTCTTCTACGGTCCTTTTTCCCTGTACTAGAGCATGACATGCTCCCACCTGTTGTTACTCGTAGAAAGCTGGTAGATATTTCCTTCGGAACCTCTCCTCAAAAAGTTCCCAAGATACGGTGTCTGGGGTAAGATGCAGTTGCCTTTCCAGGTTTCCCCACCAATCCAAGGCACTGTCTCTCAACTGAAAAATCACTATCTTCGCTTTTGAAGTGGATGCATAGTCTCTTAAGGCAAAACACCTTGTCATGCCTTCCAACCATGCCTCGACAAGTTCACTGGCACGACCCCCGACAAACTCTGGAAGTTTGATCTTCTGCAGTTCTCTAGTGATGTATTTGGGTGGAGGTCCTCCCCCTAAATCCCTCAATGCTTTTGGATTAATCATTCGAGATGGTGGGGGCTCCACTTCAATCCCTGCTGGTTAACGCACCTTTGAAGTCTCATTTATGGCCTCCAAAGAGCACAGTATGAGAGCTAGTTTAGGCGATGGCGGTGGCGGCACTGGCGGTCCCTGCGACGATTCCCCTCTGCCTCGATTTCCTTGAGTCCTAACCATCCTGTATAATTTAATATGCATCAACCAAAGTGGTCAGGTGAGTTCAAGGAAATTTCACATTTGCGCAACATAAACTAGAAAACAGAGTTAGGGGTAAGTTTTTTTTTACTTGTATGTAAACAGACGTTACTCTCTTTAGGGGAGGTGGCTAGGTTAAGGTTAAAGCATCTAATATTGGTGTCAATGCCTAAGAAAACTACTGACTCCCTCTTCTGGTAGCTATGCTAGCATCGCACCACACTCGTCAATTCCTCTAGCTTACTTTCCTAGAGTGCATGAAACCCATTCTCGCTTATCTTGGTCTAAGTCCTTAAACTTTTCGTTTAAAACTAATTAATGTGATTTTCAACCTAATGTTGATTAATTATTTAGAACTGATGAATTAATCACATTAGTTTTAAACCTATATATGTTTAAACCTAAATTTAAATCTATGTTTAAACTAATGAACTTATATATGTTTAAACCTAAATTTAAATATAATTTAAAATATATTTTAAACATAAGTTTAAACCTAAATTTAAATCTATAATTCAAATATAATTTAAATTAATTTAAAATATATAATTTAAATATATATACATAATTTAAATATAAATACATAATTTAAATATTTATAATAATTGTTTTTTAATCTATTCAAATTTAACTAATTTAAAACAATTTATATTCAAATCTAATATAATTTAAACAATAATAATAATAATAATAATTAAAATAAAATAAATTAAAAATATTACATAAAATTAAAACAACAACAAAAAATTAAATTCGAAACGAGCATCGTGGGTCCTCGCATGAGGCCCACGTGCCCCCCCCACCATCGATTCACTGCCTAAAACCCTACACACCTCCCGGGCTCTCTATCTTAACCCTAACTCTACATGCCCAACCCTTTCTTCGCCTATCATTCGACCACCTCCCCTCTATGCACTCTCCCTCTCGACAAACTAGGCCTGATGCAGAGGAGAGGAATTGTTGGTAAGGGTTTTCCCATTCAGCACCTGCATGCCCCTCTCCCACTGTATTTGCGTACGCCTGGTGCTTTTGTTTGTTTTTGGTGACTTATGTGTTGACTGCGTGTTGTGGTTGCAGGTCACGTGGGATGGCGCTGGTGCTTGGTTACGGTGACTATATATATTTTTTTGACCGTGTGTTGTGGTTGCATGTCACGTGGGCTGGCGCTAGTGCTCTATTGTTTTCCTTGGCTCAACTCTTGGGTGTTATGTTGTTTTGATGGAAGCCACTGGGATAGCTCAGTTAGTTCACTGGAATAGCGTGTGGTTGTGTGTTGTATGGTGTTTCTCCCCCTCGATGGATTTGTGTTGTTTTAAGGGCAGGGCGAAGCTGAGTACTCTTTGTGCCCTTTATGGGCTCCTCTTCCTCATGGCTTTGCGTTGAGATGATGTGTAATGCACTCTTCTGCCCTCGTGGGTTCCTCCTTTGTGACCTGGTGCTCGGTCTTGGGAGATAAATTGGTGTTGTATGATATGGAATGTGACTTGGTATAACTAGCTATCGGGTGGTTGGCTCGTGGACTTGGATATTGGGCTTATAATGCCCGATAATTTTTTTTTTCAAGTTGTTTTCGAGGATGATGAAAATCCATGAAACAATTATCCCTGTCTGAATAATAATGTTGACAGGTTATCTTTGACTCAATCTTAAGAAGCAAACATGTTTGTGGTTTTCATTCGCTCTTGTTTTTCTATTTTTACCTTTTTGTTTTCTTTTCTTTACTGGATCATTGTTTTGTGGTTTCTGGTTTGTTTGTAAGGCTCGATTAGATGACGTCCTTAATTTGTTTTTCCAGGTATGCACGTGAAACCGAAGTCGAGCTAAACTTATTTGAACTCTACCAGGGAAGATGTTTGTTTTGGCTTGTTGTCGCGAAATATATTTTATAGAGCATGGGATTGTAGAGGATTGAAAACAGTTGAAATTTAGGTTTTTTTTTTTTTTTTCATTATTTGTTGCTAGAATGTTTGAGATCAAGCAAAGGTGTACTAGTTGCTACATTTTGATCGGCATGCATGTTCAACAGGTCATCTGTTTACTATTTACCAATCCTTCCTTATTGTTTGACCTGGTTGCTTGACCAAACGCGTTGAGCACTTAGATCTGCCCCTTGAGGGATCCTCCCTTAATGTTTGGCTTTGGACTTTGATGCCGACTTATGATGTGTTGTCTATAGGTTGCATTGTTATGTGACTTGGAAATTTGGCATGCGATTAGGTTCTTGGTGCTTGGTCACGGGCTTATATATTTATTGTTTAATTTTATGAACCTTAGACCTGGTTGCTTTGGGTGTAACAACCCTTCTATCATCTTATATCCATATCTTTCTAAGGGCGCATTGGTAATAGGGACTCTACCAAGATTTTGTCTGGTCCAAGAAGTCATGGGATCGACCCCCATTCTTTATAACCTCATTTACTTCTCTCTTTTCCCTCTTTATTATCATTATACTTTATTTTTCCTATTGCTATTTTAAACACTATTTTTTTTTTCTATTTTGTTTACTTATTATTCTATATAACGTTTTTTATTATTATAAAATATACATTATTCAGATCACTACTTTTACTATATTTATAACTTTGCAAACTTTGTATACTTCTATTTTCTAAGACTAACATTCACTTATTTGATTCTCTATGACTCGTGCAGGTGAGCATACAGTTTACAGGTAGCCTAAATAGAGTGTGAGACAATTTGCAGGAATCTCCCCCCCCCCCTTTATATATATATATATATATATATATAGACTCTCCCTATTCCTGGGTTCCTATGGGTAGTTATTCATAGGTTTTAAGGTCTGTAAAATAAAGGGTTTCTAGGTTGTAGGTTAGGGGTTTGGGAGTAGATTTCACAGTTATGTGGGTGGTCAAGCCCAGGTTTCAGTTTTGAAACCGAGCTCTGATACCATGTGTAAGGGTCCTATTAATAGAACCTAAAACTTAATACATTTAAGCATAAAATTTATAACATAATTTCTTTACGGTTTTATATTCAACAACTAACAAACTAATAGTTCATGGTTCAACAAATTATAATTGAGCAACCTGATATACAAATCATATATATAAAATTAAACATACACAACTTAGTAAAATAGTGATCCATCATATCGATAATGACTTAAATACCTCTCAGTAATGTTATTTCCCCAACTCCGTCTGTCCTCGCTGCTCTGCCCAAACTCTGCCCAAAACCGAATCTTTCCTCCCTGCCAGCTAGGAATAGAGCCTATCCGGCTCCCTAGCTCCACGATTCCGTGAGGATTCCTGGCCCACGAGCCCAAAACTCCCAGCAACCGATGCTCCCCTATAACAATCCAACAAATTCCTCCAGCCTAAAACCAAAAAATGTAGTTTTTCAATCCCTCCCTTGGAAAAATGCTCCAATACAATCTCCCCCTCTCTCAAAAATTCTCCCTGCCCCTAAAATCCAAAAGTCCCTCTCTCGAATGTCTTTTCCCCCTCATATCCCCCCATCCATTCACCGCCTCTCCATTCAATGCCAACCACCTTTTCCCTCCATTCAATGCACACCACCTTATCCCTCCATTCAATGCCAACCATCCCTCAATACATTAAGTTTTCTATTAAATAATTTAAAATTTATTAAGCTTTAATTAATTAATTAATAATCATTATTTAACTAATATACATTAGGACAGTTAATTATTTAATTAATTAAACTTAATAAACTTTAAGCAATTGTTTAACTAGGGTTGTTACAGTTAGTCTATGGTCTCGAAGCCATCTTGCCAATTGAATGTGAGATATCGTCTCTAAAGCTAGCCGTTGAACTTCTCCCGAACACTTCTACTGAAGAAGAACGTCTGTTGTATCTTATGCAACTAGATGAAACCCGTCGTGATGCCACCCTAGTTATAGAAACCCATAAGAAACACATCAAATCCCAATATGACAAGCGTGTCAATCCACACATTTTCTCTGAAGGTGATCTAGTTCTCCTTTATGAACAAGATCGAGATTTTCTAGGAGCCGAAAAATTTGAGGCTATGTGGCAGGGCTCTTATATCATTAGATGGGTGTTGGAAAAAGGAGCCTATGAGTTAGTGGACTATGATGGTATCCCTTTGAGTGAACCTAGAAATGGGCTTTACTTAAATAAGTACTATGCTTAGATCATCTGTGCATGAGTGCTTGTATTTTATTGTATCATACTATTTGTGTGTTACTTTAGTGTGCTTTTTCGTTATTTGGTTTTTGCCCTCAACCGCTTACCTTGCGTTGTGCTTGGTTTCTAGATGTCAGAGTCTTTGGTACCCCACATTGGCTTCACAGATGGAACTATTCATAGTACTCATAACTTAGCTTCTGTTACATGGGCAATTTATGCACCTACAAACAAACTCATCAGTCTACGAGGTGTTTGCCTCGGTTGTGCGACCAATAATATCGCAAAATATAGCGTCATCATCGAATTGTTGATTGATTCTATTTCGCTTGGTATCTGCCACCTGGTTATACGAATCGATTCACAGCTAGTAGTGCTACAGTTAAGTAATTTCTATGCTATCCAAAGTCCTACTTTATTACGGGTATATCTACGAATTCGCTTCTTGGAACGTTATTTTGATTATATCGAATACCATCACATTCCTAGATGTATGAATACATTGACTGATGCTTTAGCTAATTATATGTTAGACACACATCTGAGACATTTATAAAACCAATCACACATCACATATATTATACAAAACAAAATAAGCTGGTAGAAGCCACACACACACACACACACACACACACACACACACACACACACACATATATATATATATATAACGATCAAAAGTTTTACAAAAATCTTCTGTCCAGGACCAAAATATCAAAATATATGAAGCCCACGGCTTCTACAAAATAGCATCATGGATGACACTCACGGTAACATACAACTACTCAGGCTACCCTACGGAGCAGTCAACTAAGAGACTCGGACATGCCCATGGTATGGTGTTGATAACGTCTCAGGATCTCTCCAATAGCGATGTCCGGGACATCTGCAGTCAGTCCCTCTAAGTTTTTTTCAACTACCTCGTAGTCTTCAGCATCCCATCTTTCCACTGGAGCCACTTCTCCCCGTCTTTGAATGGGAGACGTTCCTAGAGGTCGATACAGCCCCACATATGTGTCATCAAAATAAATTTTTGATTAGTCCTTGGATAGACATAAAATCATTTTATATAATAAAATTTGCAAAAACATTTAAAAAGAACAAAATGTGTACTTCTCACCTAAGTCACGCCACTGAGCGTCCTCAGGCAGGACCAAATCCAGATCTCCTTGGAAATCCAAACCGACATATGCGTAGTCATCGATCATCAACATTTTGGGCCTCAACTAGTCAAAAAATGAATCGTTATATTTGATTATAGGCCCTACTACGTGTCGGGCCATGAGGTTACACCACCTTAGCATCCTCGGATCCTGTGGGGCTGATAAACCCCAATCTACCTGTAGTTGCAGCAGTGGGACTCTCTCAAGGAAGAAAGACACCAAAATCGACTTGTACTCGAACTGCTTTAGGTCACCCCTTCTACACTTTGTGAGTTTCCTCTTCATACTATGGAGAACCGTGTCTGACCAGTTGAAAACCTGAGGCTCTGTGCACTCTATTGCATATTGGAAATAGCTCTAGAGAGCCATGTGTGGAGCCGTGCTCCCATCCATGCGTGCGATGGTAAACAAGATAGTCCATAGGGTCAAGTCTTGGACCCCCAAAATGGCAACTTTACCCTTGCTTCTCTCTGCCTCAGGAACATAGTGTCAGTGAACATACTCACTCATAGGAAGTCCACCACCCCTACATCCGGTCAAAGTCACGTGGGATCCACGTCGTGACAACCCCATCAGAAAATAGATATCCTCGATATCTAGTGTCAGCGTGTGGACCCATACATGAAATAACTGTTGATCCACATCCCACATGTGGACCAGGTACTCTAACAACCTGAGTTGGGATCTCATGCCCAGGATCCTGAATTTTTTTAAAAGACCACATTCTCGGAGGAGCAACTGTACACGGATCATTTTCGGCAATAGAATCATCCTCATCATGTTCCCTTTCCCTCCATTCCATCATCGTGATGATCAATACCTGCAATGGAGCCATGAGAAGGAAGTTAGCAACTCTTTTTAACCTCTTGAATGATTTAGTATTGAGTAAAAACTTGCACAAAAATCCATTTTTCGGCCCTCGCAGGTGAAGCTTGCACACAGTGCGAGATTCTCACAGGTGCACTGAAGCTCACCTGCGAGAATATTAGGTTCTCGCAGGTCCCGAATGGCTCACCTGCAAGAATGCCTGAGCTCATTCACCGACCCTAAAATGGACTCAATCACTTAAAATTACCAATAAAAAAACAATTTTAATCCATGAAAAGGTTGAAGAATCAGGAGATTACCTTGTTGGCCAAAACTGTTTTCCGAATGACCGCCTGTACCTCCCACAATCGAGAAAATAAATTTGGAGAAAAAGAGGTGTGTTGGACAAAGTTTTTGGCAAAGTAACAATGAAATGGTAAAAAGGGATTTTTCACCCATATTTATTCACTTTTTTACTATTTCTTATTGATTTTTTATATATTTTTTATATTATTTTGTTTAAAAAACCTAATACCCTAATAGCCTTGTGAGTATGGTTTTTTCGCAGGTAGGTGACCTAGAAGCTAGAATGACGGTGTACGAGTTTTTTTTCTTTTTTCATCACACGTATGAATATCTTTTAGGGTTTTGTAGGAAAAACCTCGATCTCGGTCTTCGTTCGTTCTCACACTTGAAAATACATGAGAACGTAACCGAGTATACTTTTGTCATCTTTTTGTACTCGTCATGGTAACACGAAAAACAACAAAAATAAGGGAGTATCCTTTAAGATCTTTTCATGCTCCATAAAAATGAAAAGATTGCTGATCGATCTTGTTCTTTTCACGCTCGTAAAAGTATTTGAAGAAAATGTTCGATGAGCGATAGTTTATCACTTTTTCTGTCTCGTCGAACTAATTTACGAAAAAGGCACTGGGAGAGTTCTCTTTAAATGTTTTTCAGACTCTCAAAACATGAAAAACCATGATTTTTCTATCTTTGGACTCGTTAAACAAACATCGAAAGACCCTTTATGGGACCGAACCACTCCTTCCTAGGGTTCGTTAAATGTACTCTGAGGGACTTGTCCGAAGGATGAGCTTACATCAACAAGCATATGTTATCCTCCTCAAGCTTGTGTAAAAATAAAGAGGTACTCGCCATAAATGGTGGGGGAAATTTTGGGAAAGGAATATACCTTTGTATTTGTATTGGTGGCAGTAAGCGTCGCTCTTGAACATGACACTCCCTATTTGTCATTTGAATCTGGGTTGGGAAATCCATTTGTCTCTCGTCTGACTTACTACAAGGTCATATCTTGGGTCGTCTTTGAGTCAATGCTGCCAAGACCATTGTCATGTCGTTCATATGTTCAAGAGAAGTCCAAACAAGCTCTCCACTGAGTCAGCCATCTGTAGTTGTTCATTCTTACCATGTCGGCCTTCCCTATGTCCATTTCAAATCATATTCGTACTTTGACTTACCCTCAAAATTTGTTACTTATTTCATGTCATTGATGGGGGATACATCAAGGCCCTCCTGTTACGAGTCTTTTTCCATTGACTCCAACTCATTATCTAGGAATAAGACTTAGAAATCATTTAGTACCTTAGAACCTGCATGCCTTAATGGCAGGTCTCTTCGCTTTCTACAGTGGATTCACATTATTGGTCCCTGATCGAGAGATTCCGCCAAATGCTCGACTTCAGCTCATTTATTCACATTTGTTTGGATTGTACTTAGGTACCTTGGGATTCATTGACATCAATGGTGATTTCCCTCGCACTTGTTAATGGTTTTCATCACTGACCGATAATCGAGTGCTTTCTACCATGTTCGGCTTCGACACATGTAATCACATGGTTAGATTCATACTTTTTAGACGACGGGATTGAAGACCCTGGGTCTTATCGTTTTGGCCTAGGCCACGCTGGAGTATTTATGAATTGTATTGACACATAGATCCACTTTGTATGTCACATGGCTATGTCCTAATTTGCGTCTTCTAAACATATAGATCCATAGTGTATTCCTGGTGGCTATGTGGTATTTTGGTAACATGGATCCACAGTGTATGATTGGTGGCCATGGTCTACATTTATGATTGTGGTCTGAGCATGGGAATTCCTACCTTAGAAATGGTATTATATTCTGCAGGTGCTTGATTGTTTGTAGGTTTCCAATTAGGTGCGATCCTTGTTTCTGACACACACACACGCATTTTACAAAGTATTTTGGCTGTCACAAGTTCCAGCCTCATACTTTGGGGGGAATTCTATTACACATTATTTTGGTCACTCTGGTGATGTCTCTATAGTTATGTGTTTAGGCTCTCATAAGGACCTTTTTCCCGAGAAAAGTGACTGTTTTCTTCTTCCACAAAACATATTTTTAAGATGAGTTCGCAGGTTGACTATGTTGTAGGGTGCAAGAATCTTGATTCTCATAGGCAACCCTATACCTAGCCTACGAGGTGTTCGTAGTCTTCTCTATAGATAGGGTGTAAACCTATTTTAAAGCTTAAAAGGAAGAGGAAGTTACAAAGGTTATAGAAGAGGATATTCTAGAAAATGAGTTGGCATTCACATGGTTGGCATCCTACCGACTTCTCAGATTTAGTGGGATCATCCTCATCCCTTTAACCATCTCTCATTCTCCTATATAATGAAGGGTTTCTCAAGGAAGAGGTTAAGCAAGATTGGATGGAGAATTGATGAAAGAATTGTGTGAGGAACCCTGTTTAAATTGAAGCTTGAGGCCCCGATTTGTCCATCAAGCCATACTGGATCATCTTCATGCAAGTGTAGAGCAAGTGTGTGTGTTGGAACCAAGGACCCTTGAAAGGAAGTTTGCAACATCAAGGCGATTTGGTTGTATCTTCTACTTTCATTTAATACAATACAGTGGCATGTCCCTTTCCCATAAAATCACTCTTATTTTATCGCATAACTCCTTGATCATATGAATAGGTTGTCATTGAATATACTTTACTATCTTCACTTCGGTTGGTTTGTGTTGTCTTGGACCTGATCTCACAAGAGCACTAGAGCGAAGTAGGAACAACAAAGACCTAAGGAAGCGATATAAAGGTATGTCGCTCATTCCTTTTTGGTAGTAGATTTGATGATTACAAATTAGGGAAAGAGCTATGTCCTGTCCCTTTTTTTTAGAAACCAAAAATAGGGATGGAACTAGGAAAAGGTAAGCAACCAATGAAAATACAATACTCAATAAACTCCCAAATCAAATCTTTCAATGGAGTTGGCATTCACATGGTTGGCATCCTACTAACTTCTCAGATTTAGTGGGATCATCCTCATCCCTTTAACCATCTCTCCTTCTCCTATATAATGAAGGTTTTCTCAAGGAAGAGGTTAAGCAAGATTGGATGGAGAATTGATGAAAGAATTGTGTGAGGAACCCTCTTTGAATTGAAGCTTGAGGCCCCCATTTGTCCATCAAGTCATATTGGATCTTCTTCATGCAAGTGTAAGGAAAGTGTGCATGTTGGAACCAAGGACCATTGAAAGGAAGTTTGCAACATCAAGGTGATCTGGTTGTATCTTCTACTTTCATTTAATACAATACAGTGGCATGTCCCTTTTCGATAAAATCACTCTTATTTTATCGCATAACTCCTTGATCATATGCATACTTTTTCATTGAATATACTTTACTATCTTCACTTCGGTTGGTTTGTGTTGTCTTGGACCTGATCTCACAAGAGCATCGGAGCGAAGTAGGAACAACAAAGACCTAAAGAAGCGATATAAAGGTATGTCACTCATTCCTTTTTGGTAGTAGATTTGATGATTACAACTTAGGGAAAGAGTTATGTCCTGTCCTATTTTGTTCTAGATCCAGGTGGATCTAGGGAGATCTGTTAGTGTCCACATATACTGATTTATCCTGTAAAAGGAGGACCCCTCGAAGAAAATAAAGGTGTCCCCCAAGAATCCTTCATCCAGAAAGAAAACGAAAGCACCCAAGACCAAGTTCGAGACTGTCCTCACCCCAGATGAATTTAACTTCATCATCGCTGCATTGAACGATGCTTCTATAGAGTTGCAGAGAAGCACAAATCTAGGAAGAAGTCAATGTACATTTGGATTGAGATAGAGATCCAAGGAGTGAAACAGGAACTTCAGTCAAGGCACGTAGTCTCTACCGCACCCTTGTTAGTTGGAACACCAAAAGAAAGAGATGAGCCAACTCAACTCCATCGAATTGCAGAGTCAGTCGAGGCTCAACTTCAAAAATCACAAGAGGAAGTAGAGAAATCCATTAAGGCCTTGACACAAGTACAAGAAGTACTTGTAGAACAATGAAGTGCTGCAGAACAAGAAAAGAGTGCTCTCCAAGAAAAATGGAATGATGAGAAAGCGCAACTACAACAAGGAAAGGAATAGTTGCTGGCGGAGCAACTGGAGGTAAAGGAAGTGATCAACATGGAACTTTTCTCTGTGACAGTCATTGAGGTATAGACTGAAGAAATAATCCCACAACAGGTGGCACAAAGTGAATACGTGATCCAAAAGCTACAGTAGCGCATCGCAGATCTAGAGCTCTACGCTATACCCGAAACTCCACAGGAGGTAATATACCTAAGGGAAGAAACTGCCTGCAGTGCAGTTGGCAGATTAAAATCTCCTGCCTTGGAATGAAAGTGGCTGAGTAACCAAAGTTCCTATAATTACGAGAACCTCACGGAGAATCTAGAGTTACAGGCATTGGAGTCGCAACTCCAAGAAGCAAAGAAACACGTCGATACGTTATAGGCACAGCTAAAGGGCTTAACACTAGTTGAAAGAATAAAGAGGTTTCAAGAGAAACACACTGCCCAACAACAGATCCATCTAATTTAGATTAAAGTAATGGAAGTCACTCAACAACTTCAACCAGTGCAAGAAAAGGCATGCTAACTGTTCACTGAAGTTGAAAGCCAAGGAGCTGAACTGGAATGGATCGTCATCACTGTAGAAAAATGCTTAAAAGGGCCAGTGAATGACACAGTGATACAGGAGTTCACTGAGAAAGAGGCCGTAGCACTACAGCGGGTCGAAGCTGCTCGAGGCATTCAAGGTAGAATTGTTCAAACCAAAGTGACTCGAGATGAGTCGCAGGTGAGTGTTGGGGGCCTGTTGGCCCTTGACCAAGTTTTGGGAAGTTTCTTGGTCATGTTTGACCATTTTTGGGACTTCAACAACCTATCGAAGATGGAGCGCCTGATGAAGCAGAGATTGTGGAATCTCGACCCACTTTTGGGTCCCTTTTTGGGTTTTGGGAATATGTAATGGGAAAGGGATGTTGGCCCGTGGGTTTACCCACGCTTAGGCCACTTTTGTATGTATAAATAGAAGGATAGACAAGAAAGTAGTAGTCAAATATCGACATCTATGTGATTTATGCTAAGTGAAAGTAAGTTCTGTAAGTGCTTTGTGCCTATATGAGACTTGCAGGGCTAAGTGCAAGTCATTGTAGGAAGTTGGAAAAGGATTTGTGTTGTAGCGCAAGGAAGAAGGATCTAGCGAGCTGCGCAAATCTTCTGTCCTATGTGAAGAAGGTTTTTGGTGGCTCTATGCTGTAACCGATTAAAGACACTAATAAAGAAGAAGAGTTGGTGAACGTAGCCCCAGGGTGGGGGTGAACCACGTAAATTTGTGTGTTATGCTTTGTGCTTCGACTTGATGTGTTTATCCTTTGTTTTGCTAAGTGCTTTGATATATTTAGATAGATCTACTTATGCTTTGTGCTTGTAAAGGTGTGTGAATGCTAGATCTGACATGTATGAAGATGCTTAGTGCCTGATCTATTAGATATGATGTAGTTTACCGATGCTAAGTGCTTGAATATGTTATATGACTGTGAATGTTGCGAAGCCCTGTGTTATCAATGAAGTGGATATTGACTGCATATTAAAGAACCAACAGTGCTAAGTGCTTTATTAAGTGTTAGAATCATAGATCTGTGTCCCAGCTAAGGTTGCAAACACCTGAGTCTTTCAACCACCCATGCCACTACCTCGAGTGAGACTTCATCTTCTTCACAGGTGTTGCCGAAAGGGCTGGTAGTTAGGGTTTTTTTGGTGCGCTGTCATAGTGTTGAACCCTGGGTCTAACCCTATGCCAACAATGACTTCACAATTTCTGATATGATTCCCTCTGACTCCTCCAATCCCTGAAACCCCAAAATGGGCTGATAGTTCACTAGATCCTCCCTTAAATTTTCAACTATATGACCTCAGTCATGTCCTGGAGTCCACCTCCGAGCACGTCAGGATTTCGTGACTCGTGAGTTCACGATACAACATTCCTTGGTTTCCCCGAAGTTTGAACTCGTGACTTCTTTGATGCAGATTGACGGTTTAGATCCTTTCGGGATTTTTCAAATCATGATTTCGCAACTCCTGACTTCTCATCATGACGTTCACCACACTCCTAAATTCCGAAACACCAAAATTCAAAGTTCTAGATCAACGACTCATGTTTATCCATATATGACATCCACTACTCCTCTTGAGCTTGTGAGTGCTGAAATACACTCAACCTTAACCCTTTGTCTGATCTGCAAGATCCAATGGTCCATGGAACTTTGATGATTCTTCCTCTAAGAATTTCAACTGTCCATTCAGACTTCTCAAAGAATTTTGCCCAAAGACTTGGTGTCTTTTTCCTCCTGAACTTAAATTTCTATGAGGTGACTCCATACCTCATCCTTCCTTTGACCTCCTTTCAAGTATCTATCCTTCTTGAGCTTTGTTCTGCAACAAACTCAAAGATTTTTGAAGGATTCTTGTGCGCACTCCTTGCAGAATTCACAATAACCTCAGGTTATTTCACACATCCAACTCTACGCATTCCTTGCAACAATAGTTCTTCAACCTTCCTCCTTGGTTGGATGAATCTAAAACTTCAACCAACCTGTGCACACCTTGCATGGCTCCGTGCTATACCTTCACTTCTCCTAGTATGAGGACAACAATATCTCTCTTGAGCTTCTCTTTCTGAGGTGAAACTCAGAATCCCGTCAACACACTCCTTGCGGACTTTCACTGCACTCCTTGTGTTGGCCCTTGACCAAGTTTTGAGGATTCTTGGTCATGTTTGACCTATTTTCGGACTTCGATAGGCTGTCGAAGGTGGAGCATAGGATGAAGAAGAGATCATGAGATCTCGGCCCCTTTTAGGGCCCTTTTTCAGGTTTACCCATTCTTAAGCCTATTTTGTATGTATAAATAGATGCTAAGGCAATGTAGTGAGCATATAGATATACATATATGAATGGATAAGCGCTAGAGTTGGATCTGTGTGATCAAGAGTTGTAAGCGCTTTGTGCATACTGTGTGAGACTTGTAGAGCTAAGTGCAAGTCATTGCAGGAAATTGAGGAAAGATGTGTGCTTAGATCTACTCGAGGAAGGAGGATATAGTGAGCTGCACAGATGTCTTGTCCTTTGCGGAGTAGGGTTTTCAAGGCTCTATGCATGTAACTAATTGAAAAATATAATAAAGAAGATAAGAGTTGGTGGACATAGCCCTAGGGTGGGGGTGAACCACGTACATGTTGTGTTTCTTTGCTTTGTGCAATTTGTTGATGTGTTTATATGTTAATATGCTTAGTGCTTTAATATAGATGAATGATCTGTTGATGCTTCATGCTTAATGAATGGATGTTAGATCTGACTTATATACATTTTCTTAGTGCTTGAATCTTCTAGATTAGATCTGTTCCATCGTGCTAAGTGCTGCTAGATTCTATATCTGAATGAATACTGCGATCCTCTATAATTAGGGTTTAACTACGCTGCAACTGAGATTGAATATTGATGAATGTTAATTGTTGAGTGCTTTGTTGAGTGTTATAATCACAGATCTGTGTCCCAGCTAAGGTTGCAAACACTTGAGTCTTTCAACCACCCCTACCTCTACCTCGGGTGAGACTTCATCTGCCTTGCAGGTGTTGTCAAAAGGGCTTGTAGTTAGGGTTTTGTTGGTGCACTGTTGTAGCATTGAACCCTAGGTCTGCCCCTGTGCCAACAAATGGTTCCGTTGCCAAGACCTGAAACTGTGATTGCTGGGAACTGAGGAAAAAGAAGCTTTGTGAGAAGATCTAACCTAAAACTGTGAAATCCCTATGTGTAGATCTGTCACTATAATGCATAGTATTCTACTTGATCTATGAAGCTCTGTGCTAAGAAAAGAATCCCGATCTGAATAAAAGAGGTAAGATTTGCAAGCTTTGTGCTCTGATAAAGGTAGGAATAGTAAAAAGTTTTAGATCTGGAAGCTTTGTGCTCTGCTGAAGATAAGATGAGTGGAAATTTTTGTTTCTAAAGTATGGATCTAGGTATGTTTGATAAGATTTGTCCTAGCTTGAAAACTAGGGCACTGATAGAAGAAAGAAGATTTGGTATGAGTAGATCTGATAAGAATAGTGAAAGATATGTTATATCTATGCATAGAGAGAATGTTTAGACTAAAAAATGGATGTAGGATCCTAGAAATATTTTTTTGCAGGTTAGCTACCATGATCCTAATGCGTAGTACAGGAAAGGCTGGGGATCATTTAAGAGAAAGAGAGGATTAACCCTTTGTTACAGTTGCATAAAACCGGGACATTTGGATAAATAATTCCCTAGTAGAAGACCTAGTTTCCTTTGTTGCAAAGCTATGGACCATGAAGTTTTGGATTGCCCTAGAATTATTGCTAAGGTTGAAAGGATGAATATGAGACAAGAAGACCATGAGAAAGATCAAGAAACTGAGATTATGGTAGAACCCCAGAAAGAATCAGAAAAAGTATTGCTACAGATGACAAAAACCCTAAATGACCACCGACATATCAACTTATTAGAGATATTCAAATAAAAATAGTGCATTGAAGTAATAATAGAAGACTTCAACATTGACTGTGTTCTGGATGAGGAAACACATGTGAATATCATGACATAAAGAACTTGGGAAATTCTAGGAAAGCTTGTTATGATTCCTTCATTGGGAGGAATAGGATTATTCAGAGGAAATATGATAACCCTATGTGGAAGACTTACCCAGACATCTATGAATGCCAATGGAACTTTGACAGAGGAAGACTTTGAAGTTGTCAAATTTATTGAAAACAACACTCCATTTTCTATGTTACTAGGAAAACCTTGGATTGAAGGAGATCAGGCCAGAAGAAAAGAAGAAGAAATCTTAGAGCAGAAGAAGCAAGAGTTAAAAGATTTCATGACTAGGAGGATCACACACTTTATTGAAGAACAAGAGAATTGAGAAAAGATATTTAAAACTAGAGACTTGGATGTCAAAGTAGGAAGAACACTAGAAGACCCACAAAAGACTGAAGTACCTATTCTAGATACAAATGAATTATTACCCTTGAAAGAATCTCACCATCGCGAAGTTACTCTGCCAAAAGAAGATAAGAATCAGAATGGAAAAAGGAATACTGAGACAAATCTCACTGGAAAGAAGGCTAGAAAACTAAGTAAGAAGAAAGCTAATATCGAAAAGTTCGAAAAGGTTCCAGAAGAAACTTCGCAGAAGGAAAATTTACACAATTGGAACTTCATCGGGATATCAGAACTGCGTCACATGGCACTTCACCATGGAAAAGCAATATAGTCGTTGGGGATAGTATAACCATTAGATTGACAACCCGAATGGGTAGAAATGAATTTATGATTAGAAAGTTCTCCACCAAACCATTGGGACCACTCCATAATGGACATAACTGAGTTAATGAAGGATTCTCACCCGTTGCAAGAGATTTGTTGCCAAGTTATCTATTTATCCCATCGTGCCATGCAACGAGAACAATTTTGCTAACTGTGAATCTGAGCCCGTAGACTAGTTGATTTTTCACAAGTGATCATCACACTATCACCATCCATCTCGTTGTATTGAGTAGTTACCCTTCGAACCCAAGATATTCAACCGTGAGAATGCATGTCGGATGAGCTTAGCACTGTAGAGAAAATTATCGAAGAAGTTCTCATTGATCTAATGACTGAAAGAGTAATTTATGAAAGAGAAATGTTTGCAAGTATTCAAGAGTCATCGACGAGGGGAGTGCAAGCCTCTCCGTCGACTGCTCGTAGAGCCGGATCATCCCAACCATCAATGGAAAAGAGAACCAAACACAGAGATGACCTAGCCAATGCGAAGATGATCCCATCCATATTTACCTATTAAATCCCACCTCTGGTCGACGCAGTGAGTCGAGATAGCATTACAAGATATTTCGAGTACTCCATGATTACTGCATACCTTCCGAAGGGGATACATGCAGTTCACGCACAACAGGACAAGGTCACAAGATTAAAGTTTAGTGACTTCAACCTCTGAGATCGCAAGAACTATAGCATGATTTCCCCGTACAAATACCTGACCGGGACGAAGGGGAAGAACTCAAAGATAATTCATCAACCGTGGATGATGAAACTCGCACAGTCCACTCTGTTAAATGTCATGAAGATCCCACACTTTGGAAGGCACCATGAAGTGAACGCCTGTGTCAATATATTGCTTTCCTGTTACCATGGCGGTTACTTATGGATAGACCACCGTATTACAGTCAATCCAAAATTGATCCATATGATCACGGGATTAAGTATGCAAGGACCTAAACCATAGAAGTTCTATCTAGGAAAATCCATAGATCATGCTAGCACAGAAGATCAAGGATACATACAATGATGTTGAAGAGGGAACGCGAGGATAGAATGTAGCCTCCATCCAGAATGGTGCAGAGTGCCTAGCCTACCAGCTAATAGTCAGAAAGTTAGTAAGGAAGAACAGAACTACGTAGGTCATAGGATTTGTCATTGACCTTGCAGAGAAGTGCATGGAAGGCTTGCAGATGAACTGGGAGAAGTACCTAGTTAATCAACTGGAGCTAGACTGTCGCGAAGCACAGGATCAGGGCTATGAGTTTCACTTTAGCTGGCTCCTGATCCTCATCGCCTTTGTTTCTTGGGTGATGCCAGAAGGTGAGACCTTCCCAGATATTTAACTGTTCAAACCATTTTCCGCAAAGTTCACTATGCTTTGTTACTCGAGTGATATGAACAAACAATGGCAATCGAACACTTTTTTTCATGCATATTACTTTCAACTGAAGAGATCTATCGAAGCTGAACCATGCATGACCCCAAACACCCTACAAAGGTTCCGACCCCTGATGAAGTTCTGCGCAGATCAACACTTCATCTACATTACAACGTGGCCAATGAACATAAGGAGCAACTTTAGTCGTACTACAAGCTCACAGAAGAAGACCTAGAGGATATCACTAAGGACTAGTCCACTGAGCTCCTTCTTCCCATAGAACCCGCAGAGATGTATGACCTTGATAGCCCAGAGACCATGCATAAAGAAAATGATACACCCAGGCCCAACAGAATGAAGAAGAACAAAGAGGTCCAAGAATTAAGCAGTGCCTCAGGAAAGACTGCTTCAGTATCACTTGACCAAGGGGGTGATGACGAAGTAGAATAACTAAATGGAAAAGGAGCTGAACAGAATCCATGTGAAGTAACACCACCCAGAGACGAGGTTGATCCCCTAAATAAGAGGAAGGTTTCTCCCCCGAAACCTTCTTCCTGGAAGAAATCAAAAGCCACCATGACCAAGATGAAGAATATGCTTACTGCCGATGATTTTGACTTCATCATAGCAACTCTCAACGACGCTTCACTGTAAATAATGGAGAAGCAAGAAGATAAGAAGGAGGAAATGTACGATAGAATTGAGGTCGAACTTCGAGGGGTACAACAGGCCCTTCAATCCAACTGTGCAGTCTCCACTGCGCCCCTTCCATCAGGAGAACCGGAGTTGGGAGATGAGACAACCCAACTCCACCGACTAGCTGATGAGGTTGAAGCTCGCCTTCGTCACGCTCAATAAGAAACAAAGAAAGCCACCCAGGCCTTAAAGCAAGTGCAATGCATACTCATAGAACAATGCAGAGTTGCAGAGAAAGAGAAGGTTTCTCTCCAGGTAAAGTTTGAAGAAGAGAAAGTATAGATGCAACAAGAAAGAGAACAGTTGCTCATAGAGAAACTTGACGTGAAGGAAGCAGTCAACAGAGCACTCCTCTCTATGACAGGATTAGAGCTACAAGAAAAATACCAAGTTATGCATCAAGTAGAGTAGCTTGTAGAAGCTATCTAGCAACTACAACAACGCATAATAGACTTAGAGCTCCGCACAGTGCCCAATACCCCGCGGGATGTGAGGGACCAAAGAGAAGCAACTGCTCGAAGCACAATTGAGAGAATAAAAGTGCTTACCATGGAATGTAAGAAACTCATTGAACTTAGTGCCTAGACCTATGAGAAACTCATTGAGAACCCAAAACTAAAGGCACTGGAGTCACAGCTCCAAGAGGCGAAGTATCAAGAAGAAATGATACAAGCACAGTTGAAGCCCATGTCAGCTGTGGAAAGAATGAAGTGATCCCAGGAGTAGTGCACTGCCCAACAACAGGTCCACACTATTCAAAGAAAATTTATGGAAGTAACTCAGAGACTTCAACCTGTATAGGATAAGGCTTACGAACCATTCACAGAGATTGAAGGACAAGGAGCGGAACTGGAGCAAGTCATCACTGTAGCTAAACAATTCCTAGAGGGACCTATCAACAAAGTAGACATACAAGAGTTCATTGAATAAGAGGTCGTGGCACAACAAGAACTCAAATAAAATTGAGCCAATCTCAAGGATTTTAAAGAAGAACTAGTCAGATCAGAGTGACTCGGGACGAGTCACAGGTGAGTGTTGGGGGCCTATTGGCCCTTGAACAAGTTTTGAGGATTCTTGGTCATGTTTGACCTATTTTGGGACTTTGACAGGCTGTCAAAGGTGGAGCACAGGATGAAGTAGATATCGTGGGATCTTGGCCCCTTTTAGGGCCCTTTTTGGGATTTGGGATTATGTAACAGGTATGGGAATGTCGGCCCATGGGTTTACCCATGCTTAGGCCTATTTTGTATGTATAAATATATGCTAAGGTGATGTAGTGAGCATACAGATATATATATATATGAATGGCTAAGTTCTAGAGTTGGATCTGTGTGATCAAGAGTTGTAAGCACTTTGTTCATATTGTGTGAGACTTGCAGAGCTAAGTGCAAGTCATTGCAGGAAACTAAGGAAAGTTGTGTGCTTAGATCTACTCGGGGAAGGAGGATCTAGTGAGCTGCGTAGATCTCCTGTCCTCTGTGGAGTAGGGTTTTTGAGGCTCTGTGCATGTAACTGATTGAAGAAGCTAATAAAGAAGAGAAGAGTTGGTGGAAATAGCCCCAGGGTGGGGGTGAACCACGTACATGCTGTGTTTCTCTGCTTTGTGCGATGTGTTGATGTGCTTATATGTTAATATTATTAGTGCTTTAATATAGATGAATGATCTATTGATTCTTAGTGCTTAATGGACATATGTTAGATCTGACTTATATACATGTGCTTAGTGCTTGAATCTTCTAGATCTGATCTATTCCATCGTGCTAAGTGTTGCTAGATGCTAGATTTGAATGAATACTGCGATCTTTTGTAATTAGGGTTTAAGTGCGCTGTAACTGAGATTGAATATTGATGAATGTTAAATACTGAGTGCTCTATTGAGTGTTAGAATCACAGATCTGTGTCCTAGCTAAGGTTGCAGACATCTAATTCCTACAACCACCCCTACCTCTACCTCAAGTGAGACTTCATCTGCCTTGCAGGTGTTGTCGAAAGGGCCAGTAGTTAGGGTTTTGTTGGTGTGTTTTTGTAACATTGAACCCTGGGTTTGCCCCTGTGCCAACACCTTGCAGGAATTCTCAGGAAGAGAAACAATTGAAACTCATACTTCCTCTCTCACAGACTTCATACATTCAACATGAACTCAAGAGAATACATACACGCATAGCATTGAAACAAAATTCATAATAGAGAACATGAACCAACTGTAAACATACCATTCAATAGATGAAAACATTGACCATGATACACCATAAAATGGAATCAAAGAATTATTATATTAATTCCAGTGTCTCCGTACATGGGTTCAATAGAAACAACTATCTGCTTATACCACTTCTACTATCTCAGTTCTCCTCTGCTCTCCTATTCTCTTGCTCTACAACTTACAACTTACAATGAGAATAATCCTTCAATACAATACACACAAGGGAGCTTTCTAGAGTTTTCCCTCCTACACTCTAAGATATCTAATCGAAATTAAAAGCTACAACTACTTTACATTCATTACAACTAAATGCCTCCATATCCGACAGATGAGAGCAACACTCAAGATCTATTTTACAATATTCGAAACACAAATTAAAATACATCCTCCCAGATATTAAATTAATGCTTCATCTTTCAAATTCAAAACATTCTCAAAAAATGTACTGGTGTATTTCCAGTTGTCCTTTGCTTTTGCGCTCGCTTTGCTAGCTTGCTTACAATTCTCCTGCATCAATGCATATTGGAGTACCCTACCAATATAAGGTGAATACCAATAAGTGTTTATGGATTAATCCGTAAGTGCGGACACGAACCGATCTCCCTAGATCCACCTGGATCTAGAACAAAATAGGACAGAATACTACTCTTTCCCTAGATCTAAACTATTGATTGAACTAAGAGATGAAGGAATATGGACATACCTTATGAACGCTTTCCTAAGTCTCTATTGTTCCAAGCTTCGCTCCGATGCTCTTGTTCCGTTCAGATCACAACAGAACAAACCAATCAAAGTAAAGGCATATTAACGTATTCAATAGCTAGTCTATACATGTGATCAAGGAATCATGTAATAAAGTGACATCATCTTTATGGGAAAGGGACATATTACTGTATTAATTAATTGAAAGAGAAACTTACAACCTGATCCTTGATGTCGTAGGTCTCCTTTCGATGGCTCCTAGCTCTGACACACACACTTGCTCATGCATGAAGAAAATAAACCACTTGTGATGACCTTGCTGTAGTCTCTTGCTGTTGTAGCATCAGTTCTCCATACAGGCTTCTAAAAATTCTATAATCAATCTCTTGCTAGCTTTCTTATGCTTAACCCTTTCCATGAGCCATCTCCTCAATATATAGGAGAAGATATATTAGTTACTTGTATAGGGAATGATCCCAATATATCTGGAAAGTCAGTATTTTGCCAACCATTCGAGAGCCAACTCATCCTTCTAGAAGATTCCCTTCTATAAGGATCGATAAATTATCCATTTTCCTTATTTAAGATCATGTTCGCACCCTGGCCTTGAGTACAGTGTGAGAAGTTCGCACCCAAGCTTGAAGCAGCATGCGAGAAATAGGTATTCCCGTAGGTGACTATATAAACAACCTGCGAACTCTCTTTAAAATATTATTTCTGGAAACTGACAAGTGTAACCTTTCTCAGGAAAATGTTCTTATGGAAGAGATTGATATTTCATCATCATGACATTATCATAACACCATCATAATGACCAAAATTGCGGATAACAGAATGCCCCCCCAAAGTCTGAGAGTGGAATCAATGACAGTCGATGGACTTTGTAAGCTGCATGTGTGTGTCAAGAACCAAGAGCACATCTAATCGGAAACCTGCAAACATCCAAGCATCAACAGAATATAATATTTATCCCTCCTGAGGTAGGCATTCCCATACTCAGATCATAGATTGATGTCATCATAAACAAAGATCATGGCCACCAATCATACACTGTGGATCCATGTAGTCATAACATAGCATAGCCACCTGAATACACTGTGGATCTATGCGATAAATTT
>ML790777.1:310873-322748 GCA_009831015.1 Picea engelmannii | reverse complement strand
TTACGCAAGCTTGAAGAGGATCACATATGCTTGTTGATATAAGCTCATCCTTCGGACGAGTCCCTCGGAGTATTTTTAACGAACCCTAAGAAGGAGTGGTTCGGTCCCATTACGGGTCTGTCAATGTTTATTTAACGAGTCCAGACATAGTAAACTCGAGGGTTTTCCATATTTCAAGAGTCTGAAAAACACGTAAAGAAAACTCATATCCCATATGGGTCTTTCACTGTTTGTTTTATGAGTCCAAAGAAAGAAAACTCAAAGGTTTTTTCAAGATTATAGAGTTTGGAAAAACACTCAAAAGAGAACTCTCTCATTGCCTTTTTTGTACAATAGTCCAACGAGACCGAAAAAGGGTTAAACTATCGCTCGAAGGACGCATAACTTCAAATAATTTAACGAGTGTGAAAAGAGAAAGATCACTCGACAATCTTTTCATATTTAGGGAGTCGTGAAAAGGGCTTAAAGTCAACTCCAGGGGGGTTCCTTTTTCGTGTAACCACATCGAGCCCGGAAAAGGGATAAAACAATGCTCGATCACGTTCTCAAGTTTAATGCAAGTGCTAGAACGGATAAAAAGCACTTAAAAAACCATAATAAATAAGCAAAACACATCATATTGCAAAAGTTTTTTCCGTCCATAATCCTCTGCTAAAGACCTGCAAGTCATTTACTCACTGTTGCATTAGTAAGTAGGGAAAAAGAGTGAAAAATAGGAAAACCCACTTTTACTATGGTAAAAAGTAAAAAAAAACAAAATTACATTTCATTTTTACCATATGTTTTACCCATTCACCAATTTAGTGCAAAAAACCTCCATTTTCCCCCGATCTTCAACATCGATTTCTGGAAGCGTCAGGGCATCATTTCGCGAATCGTCCGGATCAAAGTGGTAAGTACTCCATCCTCTTGCTTTGCATGGTTTACATTTATGATTTAAATGGTTAAATATTAAGTTTAGGCTTGGGATTTGAAACCCTATGCGCGCGAGAGGATTCTCACAGGCTACCCATACGGGGCCTGCGAGAATTCCTAACTCCCGCAGGTGAGCTTAACGTAGGGTACGGGAGATCCGCACTGTGTGTTATAACTAGCCTGCAAACGACGTCGGATCAAAATTTTGTTTGATATTTTAACCAATGAAAATAATTTTCTCATATTTTAAGATCACTAATTATCTTTTTATGGTGCCATGCAGGTTGCTATCTATCGCTATGGTTCTTGAATGGAGGGAACGAGAGCATGAAGAAGACAATGATGCCACCGAAAATCATCCCCAAACCCTAGCTGCTTTACGAGATTGCGGTCTCCTAAAGTACTTTCGTATTTCGGGCATGAGAGCCCAAGTTCGATTGTTGGAACACTTAGTCCAGATGTGGGATCCGGATCAGCAGGTGTTTAATGTCGGTATCCACACTTTGATGATTGATATCGAGGATATCTACTTCCTTACTAGATTGTCGAGACGGGGTTCATACGTCAGTTTGACTGGTATTCGAAAAGGGGGTTTAAAAATGAGCGAGTATTGCAGTCAGTATTGTGTACCTGAGGAAGAACGCCGGGATGGGAAGGTAGCCATTTGGGGAGTGAAAGATATCACTCTCCGTACCATACTCTTCACCATAGCTTGGATGGTGGGAAGTGTTGCCCCGCACATGGCTCTAAAGAGTTATTTTCAGTATGCTCTGGAGTGTGTCGAGCCCTGGGTCTTCAACTGGGCTGACGCAGTATTGCGTAACCTCAAGAAACAATTAACCAAATGCAGGCATGGATATCTGAAGCAATTTGGTTATGGATCACTGCTGGTGTCCTTCTTCTGCGAGAGGGTTCTAGTATATAGGCTTCAGGCAGACTAGCTTTTTCCGGGTCCTAGGGATCCACGGATGCTACGATGGTGCCAGCTTATGACTAGGCATGTGACCGGACCGATCGTCAGGTATGACGATCTCTTTTTCGACTGGCTCCAAGGCCAGGTTGTGATGATCGAGGATTATGCGTATGCTGGCTTGGATTTTCGAGGTGATCCTGATCTTGCCCTTCCTGAAGACGCACAGTGGGGGAATATAGGTAAGAAGTACACCAACTTTTAACTTTTTAGATGTTTTTGTATTTTCATCATATTAAATGTTTTTGGTTTTTATGAAATCCAAAGACTAACATCAAAAATTTCATGACAACCCAGATGTGGGAGCATACAGACCAGCCGGTAGCTCTCCAGTTCAGTGTCGAGGAGAAGCAGCAGCTCCAGTCCCCCAGTATGCCGAGGACTACCTTACTATGGAGAAAAACCTAGAGGGCTTGATGGATGATGTTCCAGAGATGCCTCTGGAGGAGATCCCCCAGCGTGATCAACGTCACACCGTGGGAGTCTCTGCCTCTATGGGCCGTTTACTCCGCAGAGTAGCCAGGACTTTAGCATGTTACCGTGAACATCATTAGTGATGTCACTTTTGTAGAAGCCACGGGCTTCCATTTTTGATATTTTGGTCTTCGGACACATTTTTTAAAAGACAAACTTTGATCGTTATATATATACATGGTTTATACCGGCTTACTTTACACTTGTGTACATTTTTAATATGTTTGATTTATAAATTTTTCAAATGCCTGTCCAACACATAATTAGCTAAAGCATCTGTCAATGTATTAAGACTTCTCGGAATGTGTTGATATTCTATATGATCAAAATGTCTTTCCAAGAGGTGAATCCGCAAATATACTCTTAATAATGTAGGACTTCGAATAGAATAAACATTACTTAACTGTAGCACCACTAGCTGCGAGTCGAGTCGTACAACCAACGACGAATTCCAAGAGATATAGCATCAACTAATAACTCAATCACGGCACTATATTCTGCGATATTGTTGGTTGCTCGGCCAAGACATATACCTCGTAGAGATATGAGTTCATTTGTTGGGGCATAGATTGCCCATGCAGCGGAAGCTAGGTTCCGGGTACTACGGCTAGCTCCATCAGCGAAGCCAATATAAGGTAGCGAAAACTCCGACATCTGACAATCAAACATAACGTCACGTAAGGGAAAAACCAAATAACGTCAAAGCAAACTTAAAGTAACACACTCACGCAGTATGATACATAAAATACAAGTAATCATGCACAAATGACTCATGTGTAGTACCTCTTCAAGTACAACCCATTCCTGGGTTCACTCAAAGGCACACCATCATAATCTACTAACTCATACGCTCCTTTATCTAAAACTCTGCTAACAATATAAGGCCCACGCCACATTGGTTCGAACTTCCCAGCTCCTAGGATATCTTTATCCTGTTCGTATAGAAGAACAAGATCTCCTTCAGAGAAGACATGAGGTTTGACATGCTTGTCATACTGTGCCTTAACACGTTTTTTCTAGGCTTCTATTACAAGGGTAGCGTCATGGCGAGTCTCATCTAATTGCATCAAAAACAACAGACGTTCCTCTTCGGCAGAAGTATTAGGCAAGATTTCTACAGCTAGCTTCAAAGACGGTATTTCGCATTCTATGGGTAGAATGGCTTCCATGCCATAAACTAGACGAGAAGGCGTAAATCCCGTAGCGGATTTAATAGATGTCCGATACGCCCACAATGCTGAAAACAACATCGTGTGCCAACTAGTCTTATGTATTCCTATCATCCGTCGAATCATTGTTATAAGAACTTTGTTGATAGCTTCGACCTCGCCATTAGCCTGTGGATAATAAGGTGTTGAGATGTCATGATGAAGGCCCAACTTCTTGGTGAGTTCTGACATCATGTAATTCCGAAAGTGACTACCGTGATCAGTAACGATAGCTTGCGGGACACCGAAACGAGTGATGACATGGTTAAATAGAAATAGTGCTGCAGTCTTCCCAGTATTGCCTCGACCCATTTTGTGAATTAATCCACAGCTACAATAATGTAACCATGCCCCCCAGCCGAGTGAGGGTGACATGTCATAAAATCAATGCCCCATTTAGCAAAAGGACCTACTGAGACTACAGGATGAAGTGGAGCAGGATGCGACCGAATATTTTGTTGATAGGTCTGGCAGGCATGACACTTCTGAACAGCAGTAATGAAATCATGGAACAAAGAAGGCCAGAAGTATCATGCGTGCAATATTTTCTGGGCAGTAGCATACCCAGACATATGACCACCACATGCCCCCGAGTGGCAGTCATTTAAAGCTTTCTCGGCTTCGTCAAAGGTCAAACAACATCGAAATACAGAGTCAATGCCTCGATGGTAAAGAGTGTCGCCAAGAATAATGTAATGGCGAGCCTGGTAACGTATCCGACGTCGTTCATTACTGGACAAGGTAGGCCAGAAAGTTTGAGTTTGGAGATATATAATGATATCTCCGTACCAAACATCATCGGTACTTATAAGAAAAAGTGATTCTTCGGGTAACGAATCAACTGCTACGTTTTTCGTGGTTGTGTGGGGAAAATCACAAATCAACTTAGCAAAAACCAAGGATTTCTTTAACGTGGCACGATCGAATTCCAAATCGAACTCCTGGAGAATAACTATCCATTTGGAGTACTTGCCCCCCAGCAATTGACGTGTCAATATATGTTGCATGGGGTTACAATGCGAAATCACAGTAGTTTTTCTGGCAAGAATATAATGACGAAATCGTTGTAGTGCTTGAACAGCAGCCAAGGCCAGTTTCTCTACATGTTGGTACTTAACTTCCGTTGATGATAGACTTCTACTTAAGTAATATATAACATGTTCATCACGGTTATCATCCTCTTGAACAAGGACCATACCGATAGTATACTCGGACGCTGCTAAATAAAGAAAGTAATCCCTAGTATAATCTGGAGGAAAAAGAAGAGGATCTTTTGTAAGGGAAAACTTTAGAGCTTCGAAAGAGTTGTTGGCAACTTTGTCCCAAACGAACTCTGAACCTTTCTTTAAAAGACGCGTGAAACCACGAGTAATCTCGGTGTAGTTCGGAATGAAATGGCGAAGAAAATTTGCTTTCCCCTGCAAACTTTGTAACTGGCGTAGTGAAGAAGGAGGAGGAAGATTGAGAATGGCCTCAACCTTGATTGGATCTACCCGGATCCCCTGTCATGACACAATGAAACCAAGAAGACGGTCAGATTCTACGCAAAAGATGCATTTATGCGGGTTAAGACGAATGCGATAGAACCGACAACGGATGAAAATAGCTCGAAGATGAATAGGGTGATCGACCCGGTGCAATGAATGAGCCGACAAATCATCCAAATAAGGTTGAAAAATATGTTTAATATCGTGAAATGCATAAGACATCGCACGTTGAAACGTGGCACCTGCGTTCTTCAGACCGAACGAAAGTTTGTGGTAGGCGAAAGTACCCCAAGGACAAATAAAAGCAGTTTTATGTTGATCCTTGGGAGCGATATTAATCTGATTGTAGCCGGAAAATCCATCCATGAGGGAAAAAATTTCACTACCGGCACAGTCATCTACGATCTGGTCAACAAAAGGGGTCGGAAAGTTGTCTTTCAGACAGGCTTTATTTATGTCCCGATAATCGACACAGACACGTATACTTCCACCTTTCTTATCGATCGGTACGGGGTTGGAAACCCATTCTGTCAATGCCACAGGGTAAATAAAACTGGCTTTAAGAAGCTTTTCAACTTCGAGTTTAATGGCTGCCACTTTGCATGGATGGACAGGACGGAGGCGCTGCCGTACTGGTTTGGCTCCAGGGTACATTTTGATCTCATGCACAACGATAGACGGGTCGATACCTGGCATCTCTTCGTAACTCCAGGAAAAAACATCACGAAATTCCTTGAATAATGCAGTGCAAGTAGTAATTTCCTCTGGAGAACACGAAGCTCCAATATGAACGTTTTCTACTATTCCAGGTTTCACTGAAATGTCAAAAGGAATCGTAGGAGAAATATTACTTAAGTTCCCTTCTGCAAACACATCTCGTGTAGATCCAGGAATAGCCATGGTGACAACAACGGTCGACGTAGTTGAGATCTGTTGATAATTTTCCAGGGTGTGTTGTTCCAGAAACAAAATGGAACGATGATGCCCATCGTCCCAAGGCGTATCGGCCATGACGGACATGATCATCTCGTCAGTGGGAAAGACAACGCGGAAAGGATCAGGAGACAACTCTTCCGGAGAGGATGTAAAAGGGGTTTCCGATTGAATCGCTTGATAAGCAGACTCAATCGGACTTAGTGGCATAACGTTGCCGTAACGAGCATGATCACCTGGATCTGGGACTATCCAAGGGTCAACAGACGCAGGAAGTTCATAAGGAACAATGGAGATCATGTTAATTGAAGCAACTGATGGGCGTAGAATATCGGGTGGTGGTGGTATGGGAAAAGTACCCATTAACGACGAGTCTTTCAAGAGACCAACTCCAACATTCTCGTATCCCGGTGGGGTTTTAGCTATGAACGGTACATTTCCTGTGCGAGTATCGGAGTTAAAAAAGGAAAGCTGATCTACTGTAACCACTCTCCCTTGATGAGGAAATCGTAAGACCCGGAAAAGAGTGGACACAACAACGCGCATGGAATCTACCCAGCTACGTCCAAGAAGAAGATTATAATCTAAATGAGAATCGAATACCTCGACTTCAATTTGGACGGTCTTACCTTCAAGAGTGACAGGCAACGAGGAAATAATGCCGTAAGGCTTAAAACCAGAGCCATTAAAGGATTTTAAAGTATTCTGTGATTCTGTTAACAGAGGAGAGCCAATGGCTTTCCAACAAGCAAGAGACATTACACACGTAGAGGCCCCCTCATCAACAACCGTCCGACAAATGTTTTTGTCGGCGACAATAACTTGTATTTGAAAAGCAAGTTGGGAGGGAAACCTTGGAACATGTTCGTCCAAGTCAAAGACTATCAAGTTCGAACCGATAGGGTCAATACCACCTATATCTTTCAACAGGGCCCTCCGTTGCGCAGGACAAGACTGAAGGACCTCAAGGGCGGACATCGCCGAAGGTGCTTGGGCTAGATCTTCTACAATACTGTAGTTCTGAGCCGCACGGGCGTGAGGATTGAACGCCGACTTACGAACGACACCTTTAGGGGGTCGTAGGACTGTATCAAGACTCGATCTTTTGAGATGAAGAGGACCATTTGTAGGTGGATTCGACTGAGAATCTTGTACCAGATCAGGGGGTAAGTCATCAACCTTATCCTTAGAAGGAGTATAGTCTTTAGCTCTAGTAGCAATTGCAACGTCATTCTTCTTGGAATCACCGGTACACATCAAAACATATGATGTGGTCGAAGTAGAAGGTTGGTCATGGATGACCAATGAGGCATGTTGCTGATATGGGAATGGCTGAGACAAGACTGTCGGGGTAGGTGGTTTGGGTGTTCCTTGAAGGAACTTGGAAACTTTAGCACGTCGAGGACAATCTTTAGTATAGTGATCGTCACCGCAGATAAGACAAGGGTAACGCGGTTTTCATTTATCCCGCTCTTCAACAGGAGCATTCGTAGTAGGTTCGGTGGGATTATTATTTTTACCCCCCTTATTCTTGCCTCTCCCTTTCTTTGACCTATTCTTACCGGTCGGTGTAGATTGAACAACGTTCACTTTCGAGGTTTTACCGGTGGGAGGAGCAGGAGACGGGGCATTCCGAATATTAGAAGAGGTGGGTTTAGGGGTTGTGGATGAAACAGAATGTGAGTGGGTATTAGCAGTCCCAATCACACCATCAGCTGCATGCGAGGCAGCTGGAGCAGTAGAAGTGCTGGAGGTACCAGGACGAGGTAGTTCGGGCAATAAAGTGTAGAGTGTTCCTGTTTGTGAATAAACGAGATCAAGATATTGAGCTCTAGCTATAGATTGCTCTTTTGTCACAACACCGCCCATAGCGATATCTTTACCAATCTCATTCACGAAGGATTTTGTGAACCATTCAGCCAGTAACTGATCCGGGAGCTCAAGTTTGATGAGACGACGTCGACGTCTCCACTCATGTATGTGATCGGAGATGTGAGTACCTTTCGTTTGTTTGAAAGATGTTAGGATCTTGGTCCCAGTATCGTAGCAGATCGGTAACTGGTAATGCGTGAGAAAGGCCATAGCCAAGGTGTTGAAGTCAGAAAAGAAACCTCATGGTAATTCAATGTACCACTTCGCAGCCGAACCTGTAAGGGTTCGTTGAAAAAGACGAAGACGAATGGATTCATCCATCAAAGAGTTGGACGAACACCACAAGTGAAAGGTCATAACATGGTTATTAGGATCCTCTCCCGGCTTGCCATCAAATTTCATAATATCTGATGGAAGTTTGGCAGGGATAGCAGGCCATTGAGGAGAGTGCTGAATAGGATCATTGAGGATCCTAGACAAATCTGGCAAGTCTAACGTAGCAAGAAACAGAAACTGTCGGTTCACTTGCAGGTACTGGTGGCTTTGGGGTGGGATCCCCGTCGGCAAACCAGTAGCAGCATAGGTAGACTACCCATAGAGGGAATCCCCTGGTTGGTTTGGTGGTGGGAGGATAGGGTAATAACCCCAAGGATTAGAGCCTTGAGTCTGAGCAGAGATTTGGGGTTGAGTAGTTTGATTCGTTCCCCAAATAGGATTAGTTACCCCCGGATAAGGTTGGCCAACGGTAGGGACAACTTGCTGCCCTCCAACATTCTGAGGAGGATTTTGTAAAAGTTGGTTCCAAAACTGGGCCAGTGCAGGAGGTATATTCTGTCCAAGAGGTGAGGTTGGACCCCCTGTTGCGGGTATAGTTCCCCCCAGAACTTGTGCGCCAACCGTCGGTTGTGTAGTGACTTTATTGTGTCCGGGAAGAGGAAAAGTAACCATACCACCCTGTCCACCAACAGGAATGTTCAAGTTGGGTGCGACAGTCAGAAAAGTGCCAGTTGGATTAGTGTTACCAGAAGGAAAGAATTGAGGAGGGAGTGTCGGGATGAAACCGGGAATAGGATGCCCAGGAAACTGAGGACCACCTGGAGAACCAGCCGGCGTTTGTGGAGGTGTTGGATGAGAAACATTCAATGAAGAATTCAAAGCATGGTAACCAGGAGGTAAATTTGGGTTAACCTCAGGAGGCCTCTGGGTGTTAATCGGGGCAAGAGTGGTTGTTGGAATCTCGGTTTGGACACTTGTAGTGTTTGCGAGATGGGCCATCTCGGGAGGGAGGACAAAACTATATGTGGTAGTCTCTGGTGTAGTCTCTGGCTCGGGAGACTCAGGAGGGTTGACGAGTTCATAAACAGGGGGTTCAGTACCAAACAAGATTCGTCGAAAATTACCTGACCCTAAAGGATCTTGACCTACTACACCGTGAGAAGGCCCAGCGTTTGATTCAGAAGATACAACAAGAGTTTCTCCAAAAAGATGAAATCGTCCTGAAGGTCGACGATGAATGCGATAATCCTCTACAGTATGGTGGATTCGAAAATCAGCAAGAGGATCAGTGGAGTCAATTTGTGGAGGTGGTGTTAAAACTTCAGGGACGTCACTTATGTCCACGTGCGGTAGAGTAACAAGAGTAATTTCACCCGGATGAGGAGAATCCTCTGGGGTTCCCTCAGGTGTGGTTGTGTGTAAGGGTTGTGAAGCTTCCAGATGTTCTGGGGACAAACCTTGCATCCTACGTGAACATCTTGGGGGATCAATTGTAAACAAGTAATGAACTCCCCAATGAAAATCCTATGGTCAACTTTGAGAAACAAACAACACACACTAGTAAAAAAAAACTAAGAGGCAATCACCAAGCAAACAAAACCTTCTAATTTCGGAGCCACTAGTTGGTGATGAAATCCAACGTCGCAACAACGAAACGAGAAGGGGCGGGGATAAGATGGAAAAGTTACATTGACGACCTGCTTAACAGACTTACGCCCTGGTGCAAGCTCCCACACACAATTGTGGGTATACCCTCCAAGGAGCCCGAGTGAGTTTGATCAACGTCGATTCCAGGTACCGTAGAGACTTTCCCCTCCACAGTCACCTTGGGTAAGAACCTAGAGAGATAGGCCACTAAAGTCACCACAAACAACCGTATAGCCTGGGGGAACAGTCGTCAGTCTGATCCACACGCAAGGGCAGGGTATCAAGCCCGAAACCAACTCAAAGGCTTCCACGCATAATTGTGGGTATACCTCGGAGTGATCCCCGTAATACGTGCAATCTCTACACCGATGTCAACAAAGCAGGTTAGTATCTCTGCCAACACCAATGCGACCTAGTGCGTAACCCTTGTGTTAGAAGGGTGTCCTAGGACAATATGCTGCCAATGGAATTTACACTCCCTAATCTCAAGATACTATTGTTTGTTTTTGAGCTTATGGAGAGTGTGTCTCTCTTCCTACTCCAAAGCACTAGCCTAGCTAATATGTTGGTGTAAATAGCCCTAGAAAAAGTTACTAGATTGATTTTAAGATTACGCAATATTCTTAAAGGCTGTTAATTACTCAAAGGCAATGGAAGTGAAACTCGTGATGTGTGACTCTGACCCAAGTAATGCAAGGACAATGATGAAATATAATCTTTTTCATTCCATGAATCCTAGTTACGGGAGAGAGAGAACCTTGTTCCGAATCAATCTCAATACTATAATGCAAACGCAATACTCAATTTTTCATTCAAATGCCAATGCAAATAACCAATTATCAAATAACAATCTTTAAATGTCTTTTTCAATACTTCAATGCTCTAAGATTTGATTTTACAATGTTTTCGAAATGACAAAAACAAAACTTGAAAGAAAACAAAAAGTTCACTTTCCAAGAAGAACTCCGAAAAAGGAGAAAAGAAAATCAAATCAAGCCAAATCAAACAAAACAACTCGGCCACTTCTTCCAATGATAGTAAAAATGAAAACCAAACCAAGGAATCTTCTCAAAAGCAAATGAAAATGTCCTTCGAACCTCAAAGAAAAAGAGAAAACACAAACACTCAACCTTCTACCAATCATTGGTTCTTATCTATCCAGACACATCCAACTCCAGTAATCTAAGAGCAAGAGAATGCCAAACAAGGCCAAGAAAAGAAAGTCAAGTTATCAAACGGAAAGAAGACTTAGAAACCCTAAATCTCTTCAAGCAAGAAAACTGAAGAAAAAGATAAGTAATCCAATGACCCAATAAGTCAAAAAGGGGTAAATCAACAGATCTAAGCTGTTGATCAAGTCAAAACTTGATTCCAAAAAATTTTCAAAATCTGCCCGCAGGCAAGCCTTGGACACAGTGCGAGAAGGTATACTTCTCGCAGGCCACTTCAATGCAGACTGCGAACTGTTCGCACTGGAAGGTATAAGAAGAATGAGAACTTCTAGGGTTCTCGCAGGCTGTCAATAGGTACAGTGCGAGAATCCCTGAAACTAATGAAAAATTTGAAAATGCAAGCAAAATCCAAGTTGACTTATAGACCCAGAAGGTCTCTGAGGGTATCCTGAGGACTCCAAGACTAACAAATTAGGAGAATGACAGCAATAGAGAAAATGGCCACAGGAAATTCACAAAACCAAAAAGACAAAGGGATAAGATCCCCAGTGGAGTCGCCAATTTTTTTTATGGATTAATCCGTAAGTGCGGACACGAACCGATCTCCCTAGATCCACCTGGATCTAGAACAAAACATGACAGAATACTACTCTTTCCCTAGATCTAAACTATTGATTGAACTAAGAGATGAAGGAATATGGACATACCTTATGAACGCTTTCCTAAGTCTCTGTTGTTCCAAGCTTCACTCCGATGCTCTTGTTCCGTTCAGATCACAACAGAACAAACCAATCAAAGTAAAGGCAGATTAACGTATTCAATAGCTAGTCTATACATGTGATCAAGGAATCATGTAATAAAGTGACATCATCTTTATGGGAAAGGGACATATTACTGTATTAATTAATTGAAAGAGAAACT